>CM042010.1:3937500-4475000 GCA_023525715.1 Cichorium intybus
CCACAAATTTTTTTTTTCTGTAGGGAGGTCTAATTGGATTACTTCGTGGGATAGAGAAATATGATTCATCAAGGGGATTCAAGATTTCTACATATGTTTATTGGTGGATACGACAGGTATGAATGAAAAATCCATTTTGAAAGTAGTTAATATAGTTATTGTTTTACTATACATTACTATAAATGGTAACTTTTTTTGTCTTTGATTTCAGGGTGTTTCAAAAGCATTGATTGAAAATTCTAGGACACTAAGATTGCCTATCCATATGCATGAAAGACTGAGTGCAATAAGAAATGCCAAGGCTAAGCTTGAGGAAAAAGGAATAACCCCATCAATAGAAGTAAGTTATAATTACCCGAATTTAATGTTACAATTGTTATATTTATTTCAAACTTAAGCTAATAAGCTTTTTATGTGATATAGAAAATTGCAGAAACCTTGAAAATGTCAACAAAGAAAGTATTGAATGCCACTGAGGTACTTGAAGTATTTATTAACCTCGTGTTTATTGAGTTCTGTTTATTTTTCATTATCTTAATATTTAGACCTTTTTATATAGGCAAAATGCAAAGTGTTCTCACTTGATAGGCCAGCATTCCCTTCTTTAAATGGTAATCCAGGGGATACCTTTCAGAGTGTAAGTATTGTTATAGCTCTCATTCTATAAGGGCAATAAACAAAAAAATACAAAAATAAATAAAAACACCTGCAGTTTTACCATTTTATGGATTTAGCCATTTAACTATTTGAGTACTGATTAAATCAATACTTTTGTTGACTGTTTGAAAAAAAAAGGTATTTTCCCAGTTAACCGGTTCTGGTATCAAGGCCAAATACGTAAAAACATAACATACTTTTACCTTTTTATTGATTTGGCCACTGAACCATTTTTTGCTGATTTATCCACTTAACTATTGGAGTATTACATTCTTGGTCCTTGAGTATAACTGATATTTGCAATTTTGGTCCGAAGAAGTTTTCTTTTGCAAATTTTGGTCCTTCTTTGAGGTTCTTTTAACTTTTTGGTCCCTGTTCCAAGTAAAACGACTATTTTTGGTTCCAAAAATATAGTCATTTCACTTAAAAAAGGGACCAAAAACATTACAAAAACCTCAAATAAGAACCAAAATTTAAAAATCAAAAACAATATTCCGGAACAAAAACTGGAAAAAAATAAGCTATACTCAAGGACCAAAAATGTAATTTACTCCAACTATTATTATGATAATTATAAAAAAAACATGGTGGAAGTATGCTTTAGTTTTCTGTATTCTAACCTTTTTTAAGACCGGGAACTCGAGAAAATTGTTTTTTTTTTTAAATATAATGATGTAATCGGTACAAAATTTGTTTTGTGGCTAAATTACATTGGGCTTTTCTCCTGTTACTGTTGCAGTACATGGCAGACGATCACCCTGGGAATGACCCTTGGCATGGAGTAGATCACGGGGCTCTCAAGGTACTTTGAATGAGTGTAAATGACCAAATTACCCTTAAGTTGTACCGTCTAACATACTGCTCATTTTACAGGATGAAGTGAACAAGTTGATGACCACGACTTTGAGGGAAAGGGAGAGAGAGATCGTCCGTTTGTATTATGGTCTCGATAATGAATTCCTTACCTGGGAAGATATTAGTCGAAGGTACATCTGACAAGGATGAGGAGGGCATTTGTGTCATTTTGCACACGAGTGATCGAGTTGGAATCCCTGTCCCTTCTTGTTCTACCTTTTTGAGTGGGACAAAAAATTGTAATTTTTGTCTCGTTGACATCGGTCAGTCCTCTTAGTCATGTCAAACACCGTATAACCGGTTTAGTCATGTCAAATGTTAAACAGACAAACACAGTACAAAATATTTAGTGTTTAATTTTTTGTGTTGCAGGATGGGGCTGTCGAGAGAAAGAGTTAGGCAGGTGGGGCTTGTTGCACTTGAGAAACTGAAACATGCTGCACGGAAGACAAATTTGGAGGCTATGCTAGTGGAACAGTGAGTAAATGCTGTACCCGGACTAAGCAAAATGCCTGTATATACAAACTGTCGTTAGATACATATATACATATATATATGGTATATGTAAATTCTCGATATCTTGCGATACGGCTTTGATGCATTTGTGCAAATACTTTTATACCATGTGAAAATAATGATTTTGTAATAAAACAGTGTTTTATTAAAATTTAAATGTTTCGTACTTTCATACCATGTGAGTTTGACACGTTTCAATTTAAAAAAAAAAAAAAACTCCGGGAATCAGACTATAGTGGTAAAATATTTAGAGTAAGTTACAGTTTGGTCCCTGTGGTATGTATTTTTCTGCAGCTTTGGTCCTAGTTTTGGAAAATTGATGCCAAACGTCCTCATGGTTTCCAAATCCCTCAGTTTTGGTTCCGTCCCTCCCACAGTTACCGTTTAAATACATGTGAAATGACAAAATTACCCCTGTTTTGTCCTTTCCTTTCTGATATATTATATTTTAGAAACATCAGGGACCATTACTGTAAATATATGAAAAATAAAAATAAACCCTATTCATATACCCCTAAAGAGTTCACAAGACTCTAAACATTACCCCTCCCCTTCACTCGCCACCGTCACATCCCAACCGTCGACCAACTTCCAGTCACCATCTTCGACAACCTCCGCTCACCATCTCGGCCAACTAGCTGGTCTTGTTCATGCAACTGATTTCTGTAGGAATCCTAAGTTTCTATAGTGGAAGTTTCCTGTACAATCAATATCACTTTCAAGGGGGGACAAATTGAATTGTGGTGATTTAATTTGTCCTATACTTTATACATTTTCCAGGTTATATAATCTATGTTATCGAGCTGTGAATCATAGATTGTAAGAAACATTTGTAATAGGTTTTTGAGTTATATTTCCTATTATTAATCAAAGAGGTATTTTGAGAATTGTTGTGTACAATCAAAGTCTTTAATTGGTATCAGAGCAGATTACGAAGCTGTGAAATTCATACCCGTGAAATATGTCGGAAGGAGCAGGAAGTTCTGGTGGTGCTGGTCCAGATCAAACACGAATCAAGGAGGTCGGAACCACTTCGGTTTCTTGTCCGATGTTGACTTCCACTAATTACACGGTATGGTCCCTGCGAATGAAGATAGTTCTAAAAATTCATAAGGCTTGGACAGTGATTGATCCAGGAGAGGAGAAGAACGAAGAGAAAGATTACCTAGCCACGGGTTTAATCTATCAAGCAATTCCCGAAGCTTTGATTATGCAAATCGGTGATATCGATTCTTCCAAGGCCCTGTGGGAATTAATCAAAGCTCGACATGTTGGAGCCGATCGTGTGAAAGAAGTTCGACTCCAAACCCTAAACACCGAGTTCGATCGGTTGAAGATGGGAGAAATTGAATCAATCGATACCTTCGCCGGAAAATTATCAGAAATCTCTTCAAAATCATCGGCCCTAGGAGAAGCAATTGGAGAATCAAAGATGGTGAAAAAGCTCCTAAAATCGATACCCAGAAAGTTCATCCACCTCGTAGCTTCTCTCGAACAAATCCTCGATTTGAACAAGGTAGGTTACGAAGACGTGGTTGGCCGATTGAAGGCGTATGAGGAGAGGATTAAGGAAGATGATGGCGGAGAAGAACAACCGAAAGCCTTACTTGCAGGCTCGATTGGAGGAAGAGGAGGATGGGGGTCGGCTTCATCGGCCTCTGGTTCGCGTTTCCAACCGATGCAGCAAAAAGAACAAGGAAAGTGGAAAGGGAAGAAGGGGCAAACCGGGTATAAGCAAGGGTCCGGCGGGTCGGGTCATGGGTCCGGCGGGTCAAATGGATCAAACCAAAAAAATTGGGCCTCTCATGGTGGCAAGCCCAAATCTGGAAATTTTGATCAAAATAAACCGAAAAAAGATTTATCAAAAATTATATGCTTCCGATGTGATAAATCTGGACATTACGCGTCAAAATGTCCGGACCGAATCCAAAAATTTCAAGAAAGTAATTTTACCGAGCAAGAAGATACCGACGAAACCGTGTTTTTTCATGAAACCGTGTTTTTAAATGAAGAAAAGGTGATACCGTCTCGATACAATTCACAAGAAAATGATATGTGGTATTTGGATAACGGGGCAAGTAATCATATGACGGGAAATCGGTCGTTTTTTACCGAACTTGACGAAAAAATAACCGGGAGGGTTAAATTCGGTGATAATTCCTGTGTGGGAATTAAAGGAAAAGGGTCTATAATTTTTCAAGGAAAGTCGGGGCATCAACGTTTGATGACGGAAATTTATTTCATACCAGAACTGAAAAATAATATTTTTAGTCTCGGTCAAGCAACTGAAGCCGGGTGTGATGTTCGGATGAAAGACGATTATCTGACCATGCATGATGCCGATAATTGTTTATTAATGAAGGTACAAAGGACTCCAAATCGCCTTTATAAAATAAATTTGAATATTGGAGTACCTATTTGCCTCCATTCGAGATTAAGTGAAGACACGTGGCGGTGGCATGCAAGACTTGGACACATCAATTTCGAGTCAATGAAAAAGATGTCCAAGATTGGCTTAGTCAAAGGATTACCAAAATTTGACCATGAGAATCAACTCTGTGAAGCATGTTTGGTGGGTAAACAAACAAGAAAGTCATTTCCATCAAAGACGACCTATAAAGCGACACAACCTTTGGAGCTAGTTCACGGTGACTTATGCGGTCCGATCACACCGTCAACGATAGGTCAAAATCGGTACATTTTCACATTAATTGATGATTTTTCAAGATATATGTGGATCTTTCTCTTAAAAGAGAAAAGTGAGGCGTTTTTACACTTCAAGAAATTCAAAGCTTTGGCGGAGAATGAGCTTGGAAAGTCTTTGAAGGTGTTTCGAAGTGATCGAGGAGGTGAGTTTACTTCGCTCGAATTTAATTCCTTTTGTGATATAAATGGAATCAAACGTGTAACACCCGGCTTTTAAAACAAAACACCCCTGAAAAATTTTTCATTTAAAACCAAGGTTTTAATACATAAAACTATAACAAAGGGGTATATTTTAATAAAAACGGGTACAAGTGTATCAAGGAGAGTATATAATACCATAATCTCCTTTGAAGCCGGGCTGCTACTACAGCATCTATGAGTCCTACTCCGAAGTCACGGACTCTATCTTGTCCCCTATCAGTATCATGCTAACCTGCAGGGACATTAACAAACGGTATGAGCTACAAAGCTCAGTGAGTAATCAAATCTGCAAATAACATGTAACAAAATACAATCATATAACTGTCTGGATATCGAATCCAAACTACTAGCCTTACTGGCTGACCATATATACTCTAGGATTTCACATCCTATTCTGTAGCCTTACAAGCTGAATCATAGTGACCTGTAATTGACAAGCCACGTTAGTTATTTGCATCTATAATCATATCTAACCATTTCTGTCCCATATTTCTTAGTCTCAATGGACTGCATCGTATATCATGGCTAAATAAGCCGCACCCTGTGCCATAGCTATATAAGTTGCACCAAAACATTATCAATATATAATTCATAGCCCGCAGGCCGCACCAACTGGGTTCAATAACCCGATATCATAGCCAAAAGGCCGCACCATGTACCTGTAATAATATCATAGCCCGAAGGCCGCACCAATTGGATATAGCATCCAGAATTAGTTATGGCTCACGGGTTAGCCCGCTGTTGCCTTGGCTCACGGGTTAGCCCGCTGTTGCCTAGACTCACGGGTTAGCCCGCTGTTGTCTATATAAGTTTGGCTCATCAAAGTAAACCATGGCTCACGGGTTAGCCCGCTGTTGCCTAGACTCACGGGTTAGCCCGCTGTTGTCTATCTAAAGGTTTGACTCATCAGAATAAAATACGGCTCACGGGTTAGCCCGCTGTTGCCTAGACTCACGGGTTAGCCCGCTGTTGTCTATGTAAAGGTTTGACTCACAGTGCCGTTATTGTCTATTAAAGACTCACGGCTTATCTGGTCTTGTCAATATTAACTGACTCACAGTTCCGTTCTTGTCTATAATAAACTCACAGCTTATCTGGTCTTGTCATTTTCTTCTATCTTTACTCTTGTCATTTTCGTCCCTCGAAGCTGTTTCAACCTATAACAGTTCAATCATCATATATCATATATGATATCAGTGAGATTACTCACCTGGATGCTAGCTGCGTTTAAATCCCGGTTGTTTCTTGCCTTTGCGTGCACCACAACCATTTTGTCCCATACCTATTTATCCATTTATATACCAAATGATAATAGGTTAATAATCATCTAAATTGACTCTAATACACTAGAGTTCAATACAATATCATTACAAACAATGCCTAGTTAATAAACTTTCCGTTTACTAACTTTTTATGAATTTTACTATTCACCGAGGCATTCGAATCGATCTACAGTGCCCCCGAGGGGTCGGAAACTCAATATAAAAATTTTCCCAAACTTTTCAGACCATAACGAGCCTATGGTCCAAATTTGAGCTAAAACGGACAAGCCAAGCAAAAGTTAGCATTTTGAAGTCCCTGCCTGAGGGGCGCACCCCGCCCAGACATGGGCGCACTTTTCTCAAAACCATAATTTAATATAGTTTATATTACAAAACATTTTACAAAACGTGACCATGAAAAGTCACCAAAATTTTTCTTTATAAACTTTATTCTGAAAGGGTATTACAGACTCAATACAGAAAACCATAATTTAAACTTACTGTATACACACTGGTCCCACTCCAGCTCCTGCTCATCTCACCTAAGTACATAGCATTTAAAAATAATACGTGAGACATAAAGTCTCGTGAGTAATATGGGTTTTAGACCCAAAACTTTTCTGCTTTAAGACTTGAAAATATAAACAAGTAAACTACTAGAACTTATTACATAATAAATCTCAAATCTCTTTTCTTTTCTATCTTCAAAACTCAAAAATACTTTCTTTCTCAAAATTGCTTTCTTTTATCAAAACTGTATTCTTTCTCAAAACTACTTTCTTTTACCAAAACTGTATTCTTTCTCAAAACTACTTTCTTTTATCAAAACTGTATTCTTTCTCAAAACTACTTTCTTTTATCAAAACTGTATTCTTTCTCAAAACTGATCTCTTTTTTTAAAAACTGCTTTCTTTCTCGTTTTCTAGTGACCAACTGAAACTCATGAATTAATTTAGTTTAATTCATTCTACTAGCTCACCTCGCGGGACAGAACAGATCCGCCCGCTAGGTTATGCTCATTCTGTCTCCCCTTTGTGACTTGGAACGGATTCAAGCACAAGGGTATACTAAGCTAGACAACTACTTCGCGACGGGAGGTACCATCCCAGTAGTGTCTTCTGATCCCCCGATTATGTGGGTGATCCTAGTCCGGACAACTGGCTCATACTTCTTTCTTTCTTTAATTCTCACTTCATTTCATCTCAATTTGGTCAAAATGGGACACAATTTGTAAACAACTCTTACTCAAACATTTTATAACTCTTTACTGAAAATACTTTAAAAAAAACTGATTTTGACAACTTAGTTCACATAAGGAACTTCTTTCAAAATACCTTGCAAACCATACTTTACAAATCTGTTTTAAACACTAAGCCCTTGTATAGAGCTTCATTCAAAACTATTTTCCAAACTTTAGTATTTATAAACATTTGGAAATCTTACTTTTCTGAAAATAACATATTGCTATGTACTATAGAAATCCTCATAAAACTCACCTTGGTTTTACTACGGTTCACTAGGCTTCACGTACGCCTTTTCCTTTCCCGTGCTCAATAACGTTTGAAGCACCACCTATACAAGTAGTATATATAAATACCCAATATAATTATCTCTATAATGCTAAAATCTCATATAACATAACTCTAGGTTATAATAAATGTATAGCCATTAATAAACTCGTTTAACGGTTTTCTCCGAAATACGCGTATATTGCTATAGTACCCCCGAGGGGTCGTATTTCAGTTCCGACTCTTTTCCATGAAATCTTAGGCCATATTAGACTTGTGTTTCAAATTTGGAGTTCATTGGACAAGTCTAGCTCAAATTCTAAAAATCAAGTTTTGACGTGAATAGTGATTTTAGCCACTGCCGCTACAGTGACTTTTCCGCAAGGTCGGATTACGGATTTGACCATTCCCGACATGTTCTTATACCATTTTAGGGTTATGGCTAAAATTTCAGATCAATCGGACATGTCTAGCTATGGTTTCTAGCGTTTGGATTTCTAACATTTTTAACATTTTTGGTCCTGTCTGAAGGGCACTGTAGCACGCAGTGCACTGTAGCACGCAGTTTTCACCCATTAAGTCCTTAATCTATGTCTTAATCATATGGGGTTTGTTCCTTGACTAAAACCCTCCATTAGTACAAGGTTTTAAGCTATTAAAATCGTTTGAATCAATCAAATGCAAGAATTGAAGTTCTTGACCAAACTTGAAATTTCTCAAGAATAGCAATCTACTTCTATGTTTTAGAGTTAAATTCTTAACTAATGACTTATTGGAAGCATTAGCTACTTAACCCACATGATTCTTAACTGAAATTGCAGTTTCAATTCCATTCAAGAACCAATTCAAGCATACGTATTATAACATTTCTAAACTTCTTTCATTAAGCCATTTAGACTTCTATCCTGTTATTTAACACTTCTAATTACTCATAATACATCCATATATGCTAAGAATGGTTTTCTTTCAATTCTTTGATCGTTATATTAACATATACATTCATATTCCTAAGTGGGACAGAAGCTGCCGAAACATGATACCCTGTACGAAAAACGGCATAACTCACTCTAGAAGAATCGAAACGACTCACCGCTTTTTGATTTAGAAACTAGACATCTGTAGGTTTCTTTTCATGTATGAAACATAATTTTTAGCCTTGTAGATTTGTACAGTTTTACAGTTTAATTTGGCGTAAAAATTCTGTCAGAATACTTTCTTACTTTCATTCTTATTATTGTATAACTTATGAAATTACAATTTCATTTACTTCTTATTCTTTTTCATACATATGCTTAAAAGGTCATTATTTAACCTATTAAGCACTTAATTCATTAGTCCTTTCCAAAGGAATCATTCCAATTCCTTATCTAACCATTTCTAATGAAACTTCAACCATGGAATCATCAATTCCATTCCATTCGGCAGTTTTTATTCAAACTTCCATTTTATTAATTGAAATTCTTAGGAAACCACTTCCAATGGTTTATTCATATATAAACATCATTTATGACTCATTACATGACTGAAACCATTATCTTAAACATGATTTTGAATCCATGGAATCATTTGATTCCAAGTTTTTCCCAAAAATCTCCATTTTTAACATTTTTACATAAAAACTGAAATTACTTAAATTTATCAACTAGTAATGATTTATTACTTCTATTATTACATATTAGACTTATCAAGAACCATTAAAACCAACTTGTTCTTACAAACCCGTTAGTTAGGGTTCTTGAGCTCAAATTCCTATTTCTTGATTTTTAACACATTCAATGGTTACACTAGGTTTATATGATGACTAAGACACAAATTAAGGCTAGGAATCATAGGATAATCCTCCTCTAGCCACTGAAATTTCGAAGCTACAGTAACCCATATACGGGAAATGGGTTAAACAACCCTAAAAACATGTTTACTAACCTTGTAAGGCTTGGAATTACTAATTGAAGGCTTAATTCTTCAATTCCCGTTGCAACCTTCAAGAATCTTCAAGAATGATCATTCGGGAGCTATCTAGAATCTGCTCCCGTTCATAATGAGGAGAAATCAGATTTTTCTCTTTATATATACTTGGCTACTTTTCCTAATTGACACTTTGGTCCCTCAAGTTCTATCTTTTCCACAATGGCACAAAAATTCATTTTATAACATTATAAGTTTTACTTTCTATCATTCTTACCCCAAAATTATATTTTCTTTACATAGAAGTCATTTGTATGCCAAATGACCATTTTGCCCTTTTTTACCAATTTCTACTATTATGGCATCGTTCAACCCAAATTTTACATATGTTTATTTTATAGGTTTTACCATTATTTTCGGGTTCTTACAATCACCCCTCCTTAAGAGGATTCCGTCCCCGGAATCTTTTCGTACTATACATAGTATGTATATATTTTTTTATAGGTATACTTCTTTTTTTTTTTAGGGGATTGATCTTTCATTTCCCTCAACTTTCAATCTTTTAATTACATTTTTAGAAGTTTATACACTTAGAGGTTATCCCTCTTCTAGACTTCTTCCTTATAAGAGATATACAAGTATCTCTTTAAAACCTTACATTTGCTTAAATAACCGAAATACATTTTTCGTCATTTTACTCTACTTTCTTTATAATATTTCAAAATACTTATAACATATTTAATACTTTTTTTTATGACCAAAATACTCTTTCAGTCATTTTTTTATCCGTTTCCTCAACTTTTGGTTGCTTGCTCATACTTCACACTCTATGTTCTAATTATATTCCTTTTATCTCATTTCATTCATATACAAATCTCTTAGTAAAACTTATTTTACAAAATGGTTTCATACTTCCATGCATTTATCAAAAATAGCAACATACTTTGCAATCATTCTCATATCTTTATTAAAAACCCGCGAGACTATACTCATTATATTCTTTATTTATAAACTTTTCCAAATACAATTAAACATAATTTGGATTCGTACAAAATTCAGAAATAACGGGTATTTTACTTAAACTAGGGTTTTTTTTTTTATTTCCACATTCTTTTCATTCTTCCCTTATAATTTTATTCATTTGTTTTCAATCTTCTTTTTTTTCTCATTCCTTTACCCCTACATTGTTACGTAGATAATTTACTGGTATTCCTTCCTTATAGAAGTTTTACAACTTCTTATCTTTTATATATTTCATTCTTTAATTCTTTTGAACTACAAATTTATTCTTTATCACTCTCAACGACTTCCGGTTCATTTCGATTTTTAAGGAATAAATTCTCTTCCTTTCTTTATACTTTACATTCTCATATTCTTTCTTATTTACTGAGAAGAAATATAGCTAACATCTTTTAACTGTCATTTACTTCTGAAAAAAAAATTAAATTACTACTTCTATAGACAGCTTAAGTTTTACCTTTTACCATTCATTACTCTTTACTTGTTATGGCTAATGCCAAAAATAACTTTTACCTTTCTTATTACCCCAACTGCATCATAATAACGCGTCAATAAAGACTTGCATTTCTGACTCGACAATTACTTGTTTTATCTCATCATACTTATTAAGCATACACTGGTTCCATAAACATATAGATTACCACCATTTTTTTCATAGACATTCAATCTTTACGTCTCATACATTTTACTTATAACTTTCTAGGCTTTAAGCCTAAATTTCTTTCATCATATCTTTACCATTTCTTTCTATGTGTCATGAGGCTACATGCCTAACACATTACATTATTTATTTATTTATACTTCATTTCTTCACACCCTTTACTTTTACGTATTTTAAGGCGATATACACTATACATTTCGGTACATCATTATATATTTCATATTTCATATAAGACTTACTTCTTATGTATCTTTAGGTGATACACAACTGCCATTTATTTTCTCATTATCTTTCATTCTTTCGTATTTCGAGGCGCTATGCCAAGTACATTATCTGACTCTTTTGCTTCACACTTTATAGTATTCTAATTAGAATACTTATTTCGTAATCACTTTTATACTTTTATACCTTGTATAAGTCCCAAAACTTACTCATTCTTTTATATATATATAGTCTCATATCACCATATATATATTTCCTTGTATTTCATAGTTACTACCCATGTACTAACCATTATTCACAATCTTTGAATACTTTTACCCGTCACTTCCATTTAGAAGTAGTAACTTCATATCTCTTTATTTTAGTTCTTATCTCATCTTTGACTCTTTGTCTAATACTTATCTAGATATTCGCTTTTATTCTTTATCTCATATTATTTATGACTCTCAGTCATCATTTTTTTTGTCAAATTCTTTCGGTTATCCTTTTATCATTCACAATTCTTCTTATATGTAGATTATATGGTCACTAAATCTGATTCCAATGACCATTTCTTTGATAACTGTCTTTATATTCTTCCCATTATCATCATTGTCTGTCTTATCTTTAACTTCTCGCCTAAACACTTGATTAGGCATTCAATCTCCATTTCTCAATTCATTTTCTTGCATTATAACAATGCAACTTACTCATGGTCTTTAACGATTTTTCATTTTTATTACTTTCTCATTCAGGTAACTTACTTTGTTATGTTACTCATTATAGTACACTTCAGACTTAGTTATTTGCTCCAACTATTAGATGTCTTTACTTGTCATATTACTTTCGAGTTTGGAAGTCACGACTTCCCATTTCTTACGCTTTCATTTCTGTCCTTGATTCCTTATCTAATACTTGATTAAGTATTTTGCTTTCGTTTTATATTAACATTTTTAATAACAACTTTTTATATACACACCTTAATCTCTTGGTTGTCCATAGACAACACATCATACTACTTCTCAATATTTATTCTGTACTCTTTTTATACCTCTTTTGGGTTTGTCTACAATTACAAACCCAGTTCATTTCTTTTTTCTTTTCCCTGGTTAGGTGTTTTCATTCTTCTTTATTATATGAGTTTTATTCATATTTATGTGTGTTCATATTCTTTTCCAATCTTTCTTTCTTTGATCACTGTAGTGACATTACTTTTATTTTTATTCCATAATCATAATTCGTTTCCGTTAGACAACGGAATTTTCAGTTATACTCTTTCTTTTATATTTGTACTATATACTCCATTACTCCCATTAAAATTTTCAATACATTTATACCTTCTGGCCATGTCTCTTTTACTGGTTCCTTTCATACTGTCTCATGTTCCATTACATATACTTTATATTATTTCTCACATTATACCGTGGTTATCACAACCACATATTTGAACTTTTCTCCGTCATTACCTTTTTATACTTGTCATCTTATTTTCAATACTCTTCACTCATACTTTCTTATGCTTTATTACGCATATACTTTATACTGATTCGTATAGGATATCGGGTTTTCCCCACTACATACTTCATATTTGTTACTTCATCTTTAACTCTTTCCTTTTATACTTTAGTATTTTCAGGCATACTTGATTTTATTACATAGGTATATCAAACCTATGCCCCTCAAACCTTCTACACCCATCACTTACAGATTCACACGATTCCTGTGTGGTTCCACCAAACTCAAATATATATCCTGTGATTATGATAGTACGGGCCCATATTATTATAACCACCTATACATATTTACTTCCAGCTTTACCACCAGGACTCATGTTCCACTGTTTCGGGTTTACCTCCCAGTTCTACTTACTCTCAACATCATACTCAAGTATGTACTCTACTTAACTCCTACATAGTTTAAGTCTAGGTTCAAGTACTGACACCTAGTTCGCTTAAACTATGGCTCTGATACCAAAACTGTAACGCCAAGACATGTTTTATTATATAATTATAATAAAAGGGCAAAATGGTCATTTTACCTTGGAAGGGTAAATTGGTCTTTTGGACAGAAAAGTATTTGGTTTGAAATAATATTTTGAGTTTTGGACTTAAAATGTTATAAAAACTGAATTTGGGTCGTTTTACCGAAAAAGGGTATTTTGGTCATTTGACCATGCGAGGGACCAAAAATGAAAAACATTGTTGGTTGTGGCAAATGTATCAAGAATGAAAGTTTTATTTTAATAAAACTTGATTTTGTGGTCAAAGTTCAAGAAATGGAACTTAGGGACCAAAAATGTAAGAATTTGTGGTATAAATAGAGAGTTTGACTCTCTTCTTTGACTAGCCATTGTTGCAGCAACGGGAGAAGAAAATTGAGAGAGATTTCTGGAAATTCTTGAAGCTTGAAGCATGGAATTGGAATCATAGCTTGGAATTGATGATTCCTAAGCTTGAAAGGTTAGTTTTAATCAAGTTCTTGAAGTGTTCTTGATTTGGTTTTATAGAAACTGAAATTTATGAATTTCAGTTATGATTATGTGTTTAAATTGATGTAATGCTTCCATTAAGTCATGCTAATAAGGACTTAACTCAAGAAAATAGAAGTAGATTGCTATTAGTGATGAATTTGAAGTTTTGGGGTTGTTAGAACTAAGAACCCTAATTCTTCATTTTGATTGATTTGGTTGTTTTGGATGGTTGAAAACCTTGTTAAAGTATAAGGTTTTAGCCTAGAAACAAACCCCAATCGATTAAGGACCGGATTAAGGACTTAATGAGCCAAAACTGCGTGCTACAGTGCACAAATCGCGGCTGGACAGGAGACATCTGCAGGTGACAGGCGCGGTGCGCCCAAACCCCTGGCGGGGTGCGCCCAGGCGCAGTGCGCCCATGTCTGGGCGGGGTGCGCCCCTCAGGCAGGGACTTCAAAATGCTAACTTTTGCTTTGCTTGTCCGTTTTAGCTCAAATTTGGACCATAGGCTCGTTATGGTCTGAAAAGTTTGGGAAAATTTTTATATTGAGTTTCCGACCCCTCGGGGGCACTGTAGATCGATTCGAATGCCTCGGTGAATAGTAAAATTCATAAAAAGTTAGTAAACGGAAAGTTTATTAACTAGGCATTGTTTGTAATGATATTGTATTGAACTCTAGTGTATTAGAGTCAATTTAGATGATTATTAACCTATTATCATTTGGTATATAAATGGATAAATAGGTATGGGACAAAATGGTTGTGGTGCACGCAAAGGCAAGAAACAACCGGGATTTAAACGCAGCTAGCATCCAGGTGAGTAATCTCACTGATATCATATATGATATATGATGATTGAACTGTTATAGGTTGAAACAGCTTCGAGGGACGAAAATGACAAGAGTAAAGATAGAAGAAAATGACAAGACCAGATAAGCTGTGAGTTTATTATAGACAAGAACGGAACTGTGAGTCAGTTAATATTGACAAGACCAGATAAGCCGTGAGTCTTTAATAGACAATAACGGCACTGTGAGTCAAACCTTTACATAGACAACAGCGGGCTAACCCGTGAGTCTAGGCAACAGCGGGCTAACCCGTGAGCCGTATTTTATTCTGATGAGTCAAACCTTTAGATAGACAACAGCGGGCTAACCCGTGAGTCTAGGCAACAGCGGGCTAACCCGTGAGCCATGGTTTACTTTGATGAGCCAAACTTATATAGACAACAGCGGGCTAACCCGTGAGTCTAGGCAACAGCGGGCTAACCCGTGAGTCTAGGCAACAGCGGGCTAACCCGTGAGCCAAGGCAACAGCGGGCTAACCCGTGAGCCATAACTAATTCTGGATGCTATATCCAATTGGTGCGGCCTTCGGGCTATGATATTATTACAGGTACATGGTGCGGCCTTTTGGCTATGATATCGGGTTATTGAACCCAGCTGGTGCGGCCTGCGGGCTATGAATTATATATTGATAATGTTTTGGTGCAGCTTATATAGCTATGGCACAGGGTGCGGCTTATTTAGCCATGATATACGATGCAATCCATTGAGACTAAGAAATATGGGACAGAAATGGTTAGATATGATTATATATGCAAATAACTAACGTGGCTTGTCAATTACAGGTCACTATGATTCAGCTTGTAAGGCTACAGAATAGGATGTGAAATCCTAGAGTATATATGGTCAGTCAGTAAGGCTAGTAGTTTGGATTCGATATCCAGACAGTTATATGATTGTATTTTGTTACATGTTATTTGCATATTTGATTACTCACTGAGCTTTGTAGCTCATACCGTTTGTTAATGTCCCTGCAGGTTAGCATGATACTGATAGGGGACAAGATAGAGTCCGTGACTTCGGAGTAGGACTCATAGATGCTGTAGTAGCAGCCCGGCTTCAAAGGAGATTATGGTATTATATACTCTCCTTGATACACTTGTACCCGTTTTTATTAAAATATACCCCTTTGTTATAGTTTTATGTATTAAAACCTTGGTTTTAAATGAAAAATTTTTCAGGGGTGTTTTGTTTTAAAAGCCGGGTGTTACAAGTTGGTATCAGAGCCGAGGTTTAAGTGAACTAGGTGTCTATAGAGTAGATTCCTGGACTTAAACCTTAAGACAGTAGACACGATGTATAGTTAGGTGTATATAAATTGTTATTATACCTATATAACCTAACTGGTGCTGACTTCTAACGTATAAGAAGTATGAGCAGCAAATTTTAATTGGAGGAATTTAGGGCGTGCAGCTTTAAGAGGCGAACCAGCCCTTCCTCAAGGCTCCATCGAACGAGGGGCAACGAGACAAGTAGCGGAAAATCCACATGATAAGCAACAGTAGTTGCTGTGGTCAGAAAAAGAAATTGGGTGCTCACCCTGATTGATATCAAGGTGAAAGAAAAGTAGCTGAGATTACAGGAAAAAGCAGAGAAGTGTTAGTAGACGCTTCAGGAGAAGTTACCACGATTTAGGTCCAACCTAAAAGGGAAGGGACCAAAATGAGAAAAAAAAAAAAGACGATGCAATGCAAGAAGTGCAGGAAAAGCACTAAGGAAAATTGTAGAGTTGAGACTCTACCGTTGACATGCTGAAATTGCAGATGATAGGAGCAGATTGCTCGAGCTTGTAGTATGGGACGGAAGTGGTTCCAACGAGGAACTATAGATCACTTCCTTATGACATACTCACATGCTAAATGTGGAGTAACGAGTGATGAACTCAGGAAAGAAAGAAGAAATGAACGGTCAAAAAGGACCAATGGTATTATGAGCATTCCAGCAGATTGTGGAAGAAGCTTGTGAGGAGACTGATATGATCTCCAATATAATTGTTCTGAATATAACTCATATATGTTATATATGATCCATGAAGCTATGCTTGGGATCGATGACTTGATGTCGTGATTGGATATTTCATCAACGATTATGGATGAAATTTTGGAAGTAGCTATAGTAAATAGCAAATATGTTCTAGATATTGAACACCTGGAAGGTAGTCTGCCTAGGATTTACGGGACCATTTTCCCTATGAATCTAAAGCTGATGACTACCTGTAAATCTGAAGCAATGGAGCTTATGAATTGGTTGGCAATGAATTATGCTAACATGAATTGTAGAAATAAGAACATTATGGTTCTTGAAACAGAAATGAGCGGATGAAAATCCATGGTGAATGACCGTTGTTGAGAATACCGGTTAGTTTCTTTGCTTAAACTCGGAAAAGAGTTAGTAAAGGAATGATGTTGTAGTTGGCATACGTGGTATGGGCTAAGCTTAATAAAGTGGTGATAGTAGTGTACTACATTAAATAAATTCTCGGATGTTTCTTTTGTAAAGAACTTCCAGGATTTTTGCCAGATTGGTGAGAAGAGCTTATGATTAAGCGAGTCTTGGGAGCCGTTCTTGTTATTTAGGCTCTATATTGATTAGCCTCTGCAGAGATGGCAGAGTGGTAAAACAATTGGAAGAAATTCTTTTTGAATTGGGGTCTCATATGGCCGAATGTGTCATCGTGTGGAGCCCTATCTTGTTCGAAAAGAAGAAAGATAAGTTAATGTGTATGTACATTGACTACTGAGAATATGATATTCTCGAAACCAGATTGAATATGAGGTACATTGTACCAGATACTGGAGTTACTACACTGAGTTAAGTGATATGTTAAATTCTCCAAGTATGAAAATTTGGCTAAAAGAAGTTATATATTCTTTGAGCATGTTAACAATGCCAGAGATGATAAAGTAGAACCAGTGGAAAGAATGATACCGTGATAAAACTGGAACCACCTGAGGAATCTGACTGACATTGTAGTTCCTTGGATTTGGCGGGTTACTATAGGAGAGTTGTAGAAAACTGCTCCTTGATTGCTGGTCAGTTGACTAAGGTTGACTAATAAAAGTGTAAAGTCTGAGTGGTAGAAAGACCACAGATATGTTGTAAAGGTTTGGAATAAACCTTGTGTGAACCTCTAACGTTAGCAATGATGCTAAGCAGAGAAGATGGATTGGATCGTTGAAATGTATCCAACTTTGATTGTGGATGCATGATGTTGCAATAGCAACTATGATTTTGGTATTAAGCTTTTGAGACACTATCTATATGGTGTAAGGCTTACCGTGTATAAGGATCATAAAAGTTTGAAAGACTTAATTGATCAAAAAGAAGCTATATATGAAATAGCAAAGATAGATGGGTTACTTAGAGATTTCGGGTATGAAATCTTGTACCATCTCAGAAAGGCGTATGTGATTACAGATGCCTTGAATTAGAAAGAGTAACCTTGGGAGGTTACATCCACGTGTATGAGCGTGGCAAATTGATTACCTGAGTTGATTCGGGTAGCACAGAAAGATATGTGCAAGTCTGAAAACGTGAAAAGTGAATAAATGATTGAATAGTAGCGAAAGTTAGTTGGAATATCACAGTGATTTAAAACCTTGGCGGTTGTGAATGTGAATTCTAAAGTCAAACGAAACATAAAAATCATCTTGAAAAGATGCATTTTGTATCAGATATGCAGCATACCCGGGGCAATACCAAACTGTATAGGTCGATAAAACCTATGTGTTGGTGGTCGGGGCTGAAGAAAGACATTGAAAGACATGTGAAAAGTGTTTGACTTGTGGGTAACTACAGTCAAATCATTAGAAACATAAGGTTGTACGTCCTAAAGAAGAAATGGGACGAAAAATATCATAGACTTTGTAGTAAAGTCTTTGCAAGTACCGTATGGGTATGACACCATATGGGTGAATTGCAGGTTGATTGATGAAATCAGTGTAGAATTGATACTGACTAAAGAAGAATTTAGATCGGAAAGTAGTGAAAAACTACATAGAAAAAGAAAATTGTTGACGTGCACTACAGGTGGCGACTGTATCGGATTGAGACACTAGAATTATTTGCTGAATTTAGCATTAATTCCTAGAATTGATAGTTCAAAAGTACTAGTAAGTACTGTATAGGAATTTCAGAAATGATAGACGAGGCGAGAAAATGATGCAAACTCTAGAAGATGTGCTTGAAAATTGCACAGCAGACCCTAGTAGAAGATGAGAAGATCGCCTATTTTTGGTAGAACCCGTAGATAATAATAGTTTTAGTACCAACATTTAGATGACTCGTATAACGCATAGTATAGAATACCGTATTATCCTTCGATTTATAGGATTGAAGATGTGGAACAGCCGTCGACTAGATCCTAGACGATGATACAAGTTAAAAAGAAGACTTGATAAATACGAGAAAATTGAAAAATGGCTAAGAAGCAGTAACGGTAGTACATGAACCATAGAGTAAAACCGTTGCAATTCCAGATGAGGAATGTCGGGGTAATCAAAAGATCCCTTGGAAAGACTAAAAATCTGTTTGGGACAAAAAGAAGGTTAAGTCCTCATTTATTGGACCTTTCCATATGTTCCACAGAGTAAGAATTTTGGTGTACTGAACGAAGTTTTGTGATGAACTTCAAGATAATTGTAATGTTTACTATGGGTCTCATGGTTCTGAGAACATAGATTGATAAATTCTAACGAATCCCTCATGTTGAAATGAGGAAGATAAGTGATTAAGGTGCCCGGGACAACCGGAGGAGTGATATGCGAGTGGTGATATAACCACGAGATAAGAAGACTAGTATGGTTAAGTGCTTAGGTAATACCATAAAGGTTTCCATATGATATGGGAAACCGGAATTGTAACGAGAAAGAAATACCCTCGCTTGATAGTATGATTTCGGGGACGAAATCTTTTGAAGGAGGGGAGAATTTGTAACGCCAAGACATGTTTTATTATATAATTATAATAAAAGGGCAAAATGGTCATTTTACCTTGGAAGGGTAAATTGGTCTTTTGGACAGAAAAGTATTTGGTTTGAAATAATATTTTGAGTTTTGGACTTAAAATGTTATAAAAACTGAATTTGGGTCGTTTTACCGAAAAAGGGTATTTTGGTCATTTGACCATGCGAGGGACCAAAAATGAAAAACATTGTTGGTTGTGGCAAATGTATCAAGAATGAAAGTTTTATTTTAATAAAACTTGATTTTGTGGTCAAAGTTCAAGAAATGGAACTTAGGGACCAAAAATGTAAGAATTTGTGGTATAAATAGAGAGTTTGACTCTCTTCTTTGACTAGCCATTGTTGCAGCAATGGGAGAAGAAAATTGAGAGAGATTTCTGGAAATTCTTGAAGCTTGAAGCATGGAATTGGAATCATAGCTTGGAATTGATGATTCCTAAGCTTGAAAGGTTAGTTTTAATCAAGTTCTTGAAGTGTTCTTGATTTGGTTTTATAGAAACTGAAATTTATGAATTTCAGTTATGATTATGTGTTTAAATTGATGTAATGCTTCCATTAAGTCATGCTAATAAGGACTTAACTCAAGAAAATGGAAGTAGATTGCTATTAGTGATGAATTTGAAGTTTTGGGGTTGTTAGAACTAAGAACCCTAATTCTTCATTTTGATTGATTTGGTTGTTTTGGATGGTTGAAAACCTTGTTAAAGTATAAGGTTTTAGCCTAGAAACAAACCCCAATCGATTAAGGACTGGATTAAGGACTTAATGAGCCAAAACTGCGTGCTACAGTGCACAAATCGCGGCTGGACAGGAGACATCTGCAGGTGACAGGCGCGGTGCGCCCAAACCCCTGGCGGGGTGCGCCCAGGCGCAGTGCGCCCATGTCTGGGCGGGGTGCGCCCCTCAGGCAGGGACTTCAAAATGCTAACTTTTGCTTGGCTTGTCCGTTTTAGCTCAAATTTGGACCATAGGCTCGTTATGGTCTGAAAAGTTTGGAAAAATTTTTATATTGAGTTTCCGACCCCTCGGGGGCACTGTAGATCGATTCGAATGCCTCGGTGAATAGTAAAATTCATAAAAAGTTAGTAAACGGAAAGTTTATTAACTAGGCATTGTTTGTAATGATATTGTATTGAACTCTAGTGTATTAGAGTCAATTTAGATGATTATTAACCTATTATCATTTGGTATATAAATGGATAAATAGGTATGGGACAAAATGGTTGTGGTGCACGCAAAGGCAAGAAACAACCGGGATTTAAACGCAGCTAGCATCCAGGTGAGTAATCTCACTGATATCATATATGATATATGATGATTGAACTGTTATAGGTTGAAACAGCTTCGAGGGACGAAAATGACAAGAGTAAAGATAGAAGAAAATGACAAGACCAGATAAGCTGTGAGTTTATTATAGACAAGAACGGAACTGTGAGTCAGTTAATATTGACAAGACCAGATAAGCCGTGAGTCTTTAATAGACAATAACGACACTGTGAGTCAAACCTTTACATAGACAACAGCGGGCTAACCCGTGAGTCTAGGCAACAGCGGGCTAACCCGTGAGCCGTATTTTATTCTGATGAGTCAAACCTTTAGATAGACAACAGCGGGCTAACCCGTGAGTCTAGGCAACAGCGGTTAGATATGGCTCACGGGTTAGCCCGCTGTTTCCGTGGCTCACGGGTTAGCCCGCTGTTGCCTAGACTCACGGGTTAGCCCACTGTTGTCTATATAAATTTAACTCCTCGGAATAAACTGTGGCTCACGGGTTAGCCCGCTGTTGCCTAGACTCACGGGTTAGCCCGCTGTTGTCTATATAACAGTTTACATAGATATATTGACTCACAGTTCCGTTCTTGTCTATTATAGACTCACAGCTTATTTGGTCTTGTCATTTTATTGACTCACAGTTCCGTTCTTGTCTATTATAAACTCACGGCTTATCTGGTCTTGTCATTCATAGTGTATATATATATGTATTGACTCACAGCTCCGTTCTTGTCATCGCAATGACTCACGGCTTATCTGGTCTTGTCTTTTACATATATTTTAACACTTGTCGTTTTCGTCCTTCGAAGCTGTTTCAACCTGTAACAATTCAATTATCATATATCATATATGATATCAGTGAGATTACTCACCTGGATGCTAGCTGCATTTAATTCCCGGTTGTTTCTTGCCTTCGCGTGCACCACAACCATTTTGTCCCATATCTATTTATCCATTTATATACCAAATGATAATAGGTTAATAATCATCTAAATTGACTCTAATACGTAAGAGTCTAATATTATATCATTATAAACAATGCCTAGATAATAAACTTTACATTTACTATCTTTATGTGAATTTTACTATTCACCGAGGCATTCGAATCGATCTACAGTGCCCCCGAGGGGTCGGAAACTCAATATAAAATTTTTCCCAAACTTTTCAGACCATAACGAGCCTACGGTTCAAGTTTGAGCTAAATCGGACAAGCCAAACAAAAGTTAGCATTTTGGACTCCCTGCCTTGGAGGCGCATCGCGCCCAAGTGTAAGGCGCGTCGCGCCCAGACCTTCGAGTCGCGAGCGACCACTTGGTCAAGTCGCGAGCGCTGGGCAGAGGTGCAGAAACTTCGATTTTTAAGCTACAAAATCCCATTTTATCATATTAAGCCCTTAATACATGACTTAATCATTTGGGGTTTGTTCCTAGGCTAAAACCTTATACTTTAACAAGGTTTTCAACCATTCAAAACAACTAAATCAATCAAAATGAAGAATTAGGGTTCTTAGTTCCAAAACCCCAAAACTTCAAATTCATCAACAATAACAACCTACTTCCATTATCTTGAGTTAAGTCCTTTCTAGCATGACTTAATGGAAGTAATAAACCATTTAAACCACATAATCATAACTGAAATGTACAAATTTCAGTTTCTATAAAACCAAACCAAGAACACTTCAAGAACTTGGTTAAAATCAAGTTTACTAACCTTGATTAACAAAGGAATCACCAATTCCAAGCCATGATTCCAATTCCATGCTTCAAGCTTCAAGAATTTCCAGAAATTGCTCTCAAATCTCTTCTCCCGTTGCTGCACAAATGGCCAGTCAAAGAGGTATTGTGGAACGAAGAAACCGAACACTAATGGACATGACACGAAGTATCATGAAAGCGATGCATGTTCCAAATAACTTATGGGGAGAAGCGGTAAAACACTCCACAAATCTGATCAACCGTGTTTACACAAGAGTCCTTGGTGATACAACTCCTTACGAGAAGTTGTATAAAAGAAAACCGAATCTAGAGAATGTTCGTATATTTGGGTGTCTAGCATATGCAAAAGTTGAACCAGTGAATCTCAAGAAGTTGGATGCAAGATCAAGACCACTAGTACATCTTGGTTCTGAACCGGGCACGAAAGCTTATCGGCTTTTTAACCCGGCTACACAAAAAATAATTGTAAGTCGAGACGTTATTTTTGACGAGACAAAATGGTGGGATTGGGTCAAAGAAGCAAGTACCAAAAATGAAGAACCTGGGTCATTCATAGTTACATGGGCATATCCAGAGAATGAAACGAACAACCAAGGAAACGATATCGAACCAATTGAATCAGACCATGAAATGGAAGACGGAGTACAGGTTCAAGAAGATGAGCAACCAAATCCAGTCATCAACACCCAACACCGAAGGTCTACGAGACAAAGGAATCTCCCGATTCGACTTCAAGATTATGTGCTTAATCTTAACAACCTGGAAGAACTTCTCCTAACAACCAGTGACGAACCAGTATCAGTTGAAGAGGCGAAGAAAGAACCAGAGTGGGTTAAAGCCATGAATGCGGAAATCAATTCAATCAACAAGAATAATACGTGGACTCTCGTGAACAAGCCTATGGGGGTGAAGGCAATTGGACTCAAATGGGTGTACAAGCTGAAGAAAAATGCAGATGGCAAACACAAGGCAAGGTTGGTTGCTAAAGGATACGTGCAACAACCTGGTATTGATTTCCAAGAGGTATTTGCTCCGGTAGCTCGCATTGAAACCATCAGGTTTCTCATTGCCTTAGCCGCTACTAATGGGTGGGAACTTCACCACTTGGATGTCAAAACGGCTTTCTTGCATGGAGAGTTGAAGGAAACCGTTTATGTGTTTCAACCGGAAGGCTAGATAAGGAAAGGCGAAGAGCACAAGGTGTATCGTCTTTCAAAAGCGTTATATGGCCTTAGACAAGCACCAAGAGCATGGAATACAAAACTTGATGGGATTTTGAGGGGAATGAAATTTCACAAGTGCATGAAAGAACCATCGGTGTACCGGAAGAACGAAGGATCTAACTTGCTAATTTTAGCAATTTATGTTGATGACTTATTTGTTACAGGTACAAATTTGAACATGATCAAAAGATTCAAATTTGACATGTCCAAGAACTTCGAGATGTCTGATCTTGGAAGATTAACTTACTACCTGGGCATTGAAGTCAAACAAGATGAATCGGGGATTACAATAAACCAAGAAGCGTATGCACAACGCATTCTGAAGGAAGCCGGTTTACATGATTGCAATCCGACCCACATTCCGATGGATCCAGGAAAAAAATTGTCAAAGGCCGAAGATGAACCCGAAATCGACCCGACACAATATCGAAAAGTGGTAGGATGTCTTAGATATCTCTTGCAAACAAGACCTGATATGGCATACGCGGTTGGAGTTATTAGCCGATATATGCAGAATCCAAGAGAATCACATGGTAATGCAATCAAACACATCCTAAGGTACTTACGTGGAACAACGGGATACGGAATCAAGTACGAGAGGATGGGGCAAAAACGACTTATTGGTTACAGTGATAGTAGTCATAATGTTGATCCAGATGATGGAAGAAGCACAACCGGTCACATTTTCTACTATGGGTCATCTCCGATAACCTGGTGTTCGCAAAAGCAAGATATCGTTGCTTTATCATCTTGCGAGGCAGAATTCATGGCAGCCACCGCGGCTGCTTGTCAAGCAATATGGCTTCAAGATTTGCTAGGAGAAATCATGAACAAGGTGCAAGATAAGGTGGTTCTTAGGATTGATAACAAGTCGGCTATTGAACTAACGAAGAATCCAGTGTTTCATGGAAGAAGTAAACACATTCACACAAGGTTTCACTTCATTCGCAATTGTGTTGAAAACGAACAAGTGGAGGTTGAATACATTCCTAGTGTAGAACAAAAGGCGGACATTCTCACAAAACCATTGGCTCGAACCAAGTTCAAAGAAATGAGGATCTTGATCGGGAACAAAGACGTCTCTAGAAGGACTTAGAGATTCGGGGGTGATTGTAGGAATCCTAAGTTTCTATAGTGGAAGTTTCCTGTACAATCACTATCACTTTCAAGGGGGGACAAATTGAATTGTGGTGATTTAATTTGTCCCATACTTTATACATTTTCCAGGTTATATAATCTATGTTATCGAGCTGTGAATCATAGATTGTAAGAAACATTTGTAATAGGTTTTTGAGTTATATTTCCTATTATTAATCAAAGAGGTATTTTGAGAATTGTTGTGTATAATCAAAGTCTTTAATTTCATCATT
This sequence comes from Cichorium intybus, assembly GCA_023525715.1. Classification (NCBI taxonomy): domain Eukaryota; kingdom Viridiplantae; phylum Streptophyta; class Magnoliopsida; order Asterales; family Asteraceae; genus Cichorium; species Cichorium intybus. The sequence continues at coordinate 3,962,854 of CM042010.1, forward strand.
CTGTTCCACATCTACTGATATGTTTGTCTGCCGGATTTTCTTGTCCCTATAAACAAGATTTCTGCTCATCAGGACTCGACACTTCCTCTTTTTCCTCATCAAACCATTCTTCTAAACCATCACCAAAGTGATCAACATAAAGGGATATTTTACCACCAAAGGTGTATGCAATGTGTATAAATTATGCATAATCCCTCATTTTCAATGTATCGAAGATCAGAATGAATGGGTTGGGTTGATTACGCATACGGTAGTAAAGCTTTTCACAGGGTTCTTGCATGAAATGTGCACAGTCAGTCAAATCCGTACCCACAAGGTCGTGGTCAGTAAACAAGTTCTTACCATCAGATTAAGTGAAGGGATAATGCACAAACATTCCATCGAAGTACAAGTCAACCCTCAGATAAGCAACATTCGTGTTAACATTTGAAATTATAACAGATAAACGCCAAAGTTTTCAAAATAAACTAACTAATATGCGAAAGAAGTGTAGGAAACTTACGATTACTAACCAAAAAATAGAACCCTACTACAATGTCTGCTTTGGTGGGGAAGAAGGAATGGTAAAATGAATTATAATGGCCAGAAATATTTAAATAAAATAATAAATGTGTAAAAATGGGTTCTTTTTTATCCACGTGTATTTACACACATGGTCGGCATAAGGGACAAAATAGATAAATGAAGGGTCATGCAAACTTTTTTACCGGTATACCGCGTCATTCCTCCTACAGTGACTTTATTTTTATGTATTTGAATGTATAATGGTGTAGAGTGCAAAATAAAATATGGATGATCAAACGAGCCTATGAGGGCAAAATTTACAGTTTATTGGGTTACAGTGGTATTATTTATTGTTTTTTTTTAATTACTTCACATGCTTTTTCCTTAATTTATAAGGATTTGACTATTTGACCATGGATACAAAATTCTTAACTTTAGCAATTTAATTTTGAAAACCACATATAAATGTCTTTAAGTTAAGAATTAAGATGTTTGTTATGGTGTTACAAAGAGACAATTTGATATATCATTCTTTTTCTATGGTTTAACATGGTTTTATAAGCTTAAGACGTATAAAAAAAAAACCCAAAGGAGCAACGTTTACATAAATAGTTGTAAAAAACCAGAACCCATTAGGTTATATTTTGAGGTTGATAAAAAAACAGATAAAAGTATTTATTTTATTTTATTTTCAACCGAAAATTTACAAACAATGAAGAAAGGGTAGAAAATGTAAGCAATTAAAAGTTGGAGGAGATGAGTGCCGTGGGTTTCCACTTTCCACCGCAGCGACATAGGCTCACTGGTGCCGCAGGCCATCCAATGATCTAATTATTTTACAAAAATTTCATAAAAATAATGAAAATTCAGAGGACTTATCAGAAAAACAAAATTTCAAATTCAAATAGACAAATCCAAAAATATCATTCTGTTACACTCCTACTTCTGTTTGGTATTTTTATAATTATCTCTCATAAAAAATTATTAATTATTTCTTAAAAAGTACGAGGAGGTATCGTATATTTCAATGCTTATTTACATTCTCTATGTCGGTTCTTCCCCCTCTCTGTTCGTATGATCCCCGCCATCCCATGTGATGCTACTTCTTTCATAAATACCAATCACAAATCTCTGTAATCTCACGGCGGATATCCAATTTCACCGTCATACTAGCGGCCGTCGGAAGGTAGGATCAGTCGGACCTTTTTACAGACGGCTCCATTTTATCTAGAATGAATCCCGAGTAGTAAGTCCATGATCTCTCTCGCTCTCATTCAAATCTCATTGCATTGTTTTTTTATTTTTCAATTTAAACTTTTCATTAGCCCATTCAATTGTTTTCTTCGTTTTCGGATCTGCTTCGATTCTTAATTGTTAGCAACGGTGATAATTTCTTAGGGATTAGTTTGTCATTGTTTTGGATTTGGATGATCCAAGTAGATCTCTCTCTCTCTCTCTTTTTTTTTTTTTTTTTTTTTATCAATTCTTCGTGTGATCGATGTCTTATGGATACATTGAACGACTTAGTGTGTAAGAGGATTATGTGTAGTTAATCCGTCGATGTTCCAGGATCGGAAGTTAAAATCCATTTAGGCGTATAAAGGAAACATCAATGTGTTATAATGTACTATGATCGGATTAATAATGAATTATGAGTTTTAGAGTGGATTGCTAATTATGATAAATTTTTCTGTATCCGATATTGATTAATAACATTATAAATCCTATAATGCACATTTCTTCTTGTCTCTCAACACTTCTCTCATGAGTTCGGATGCAACATGAGCATGCCTAGATAAGTACCAATATTAACTAGACTCATGTTAAACCTTGCAAAGAATCTGATCATTTGTAGCCTTGCAGCGATTATTTGTTCAAGCTTTTGCTCATTGGAGACTCAGGAGTTGGCAAATCCTGTCTTCTTCTCAGATTTGCTGTAAGAAAATCATGTCATTAAATAAGTAGTCCACTTTTTCATCAACACATTCTTTTCATTTTTTCTTTAATCTTGATCTCTTTTGTACAGGATGACTCATATCTTGACAGTTATATCAGCACAATTGGTGTTGACTTTGTAAGAATTTTAGCTTAATATCATATCAATTAAAACATATGGTTATTGTTGTGTACGCTCAAGGCTTTTATTACTTTGTCATCTCTGTAGAAAATTCGCACTGTGGATCAGGATGGAAAGACCATTAAGCTTCAAATCGTGAGTTCTATTTTTGTACAAATATGTAATTTTACTTTCTAATTGTTTCCTAAACAAAACAAAGATCTTTTTGGCAAATGTAGTGGGACACTGCTGGACAAGAAAGGTTCAGGACCATTACTAGCAGCTACTATCGTGGGGCCCACGGCATTATCGTATGTTTCTTCAAACAAAAAAGAACAAGAAGACATTATGTATCTTTTTACCACCTTTTGATGTTCCTTTTATTTGGATTTTTGCAGATAGTTTATGATGTTACTGATCTGGAAAGTTTCAACAATGTTAAACAATGGTTGAGTGAAATTGACCGCTATGCAAGTGAAAATGTAAACAAACTTCTAGTTGGCAACAAATGTGACCTTGTTGAAAGCAGGGCTGTTTCATTTGATACTGCAAAGGTATGAATTTATATTTTTTTTTGTCCCCCTTCTGTTTTTGTGTGTTTGCATGATTTATTAGTTTTTTTTTTTTGGTATGATTAGGAATTTGCGGATGAAATTGGCATTCCATTTATGGAAACTAGTGCCAAAGATGCCACCAATGTGGAGCAAGCTTTCATGGCTATGTCTGCTGATATTAAGAACAGGTATTCTCCTACATTTCATGGTTATTTTCACTACACTCTGAATTTTAAGTTCAGAATGGACTAATTGAAATTAAAGTAGTTTAGTTACAAAAGCAGTACTTCTTGTTTAACTAAAGATATTATTTGGGTCAAACTGTAGGATGGCAAGTCAACCTTCATCAAACAAGAGGCCACCTACTGTGCAAATCAAAGGCCAACCAATTAGCCAAAAGAGTGGCTGCTGCTCATCTTAGTTTATTCTCAATCATCATTTCTTTCCAAGTTTTTACTTTTCACATCCTTTCAAGTCATTTTTTATATTTTTTATTATTATTATTATTTGGGTTGGAAACTGTAAGGCTTGTTTACTGCTAGAGTTTATTTGCCTGCGGTTACAATCTACTGCAACCATAATTCATTCTTGTTTAAATTTTGGCAGACTTATCATAGTATTTTTCAAATAATATACCAATTCGGTAGTCTCTTTCATTTCATAATCGTTTTGTAATCATCTGTTTATTGTTAGGTGTGGCCAAGTTTGGCATTTCATACTATATTTGACAAATTTTATAGATTCGCAATTATCTTTGGGTGACGAAATTAATGAAATATGATCATAAAATAATAACGTAGTTTTTAGTGTCTTATTATGGGATCTTAGTGTATGGGCGTGTTTGGCAAAATTAGCTGGAAGCTGGTAGCGAGAAGCAGGTAGCGGGTAGCTGGAAGCTATGATTTTTAGTTTGTATATAACTGTTCGGCAAAAGTAGTTGAAAGTTTTTAAAATATGTAAAATTACACAAAAAGACATCTGCGTAATTATTGGTTATAATTTTAAGGGTATTCTAGTAATTAATAATATAATTGGTACAACTTTTGGTTAAACGCTACTCCAACTAGCTTTTAAAATAATAGCGTTCAGTTTAAGATAAAATCTTCAAGCTCGTGTCGCCGAACGAAGATTTTGGTTTTTATTAGAGGTATTTCATAAACATTAGAAGTTAGAAGCTCTCAAACGTTCCAAACTCTGTGCCAAACACGCCTTATATCAATAAGCGGGGGTTATTAAAACTAAAAGAATACACAATATTATCATAGTCTCTTGTAGAAGTAAAATAAATATCATAAAGGATTTAATAATAAAGTCGTGTAATTGTTATGGTGGAAGTAGGATTTTATATTGACGAATGCATAAAGGACTCGAATATAATGCAAGAAGACTGGATAAGAGCTAATGCATTTCACACGGTTCGTTACAGCATTAGTTTTGGACAATTTTACTCGTTTAAACTAAATTTGTGCGGATTTTTATAAGTGGGCACCAATAGAAGTCACATCGAAAGCCTGCAACCACAATTAAAATCAGATCAAGTAGGGAAAAACAAAGCGATATAGATGATTTTTTGGGATTTTGGGATTTTTGGAAGCACTATGTGGTCTTATCAAGTGACTTGTATCGAGAGGTAAATGTGGTCCGATTTAGATGAAACTTTACAAGTGTCTTCCTAACTTGTTGATCTTAAATTTGAACGGTGGAGATCAGATTCGGAGTAGCTTAGATCCAGTTTTCGGCTCATGAATACCATAAAAAATCTGTCCATCATTAGAAAATGACAGCCCATTTTAGCCTAAATTGACAGCCCAAGTCACTCATATTCCAACAGCCCATTATTGAAATTAAAAGAAGGCCTATGACGTGTGGTCAGGGGATGGAGAGAAAAAGGAGGGACTGCTTTTATATATATCATCATCATAATTCATACAGCCCATTTAATAGTTGTTTTCTTCTAGTATTTAGTGGTTTTCGATGGTTTAGCCGTTTTAAAATTGTAAATAAACGTATGTTCATATGTCCAATAATGGGCATACCGTTTTTATTCATTTAGGAACATATGTTTATTTACAGTGAATGAGTATATATGTTCATTGATGAACATTTGTTCATTTATGAACATATGTTCAATTACAGAATATGAATATACAGAGACAGAACGAGATGTTATTAAATGTGCGTGTATGCATCCCTGAAAAATGTAATGTAAAAAGTTAAATATGTATTTATGTATTCTACTAAAAAAATGCACTACTCAAAAATTTGATTATGCATATATGCATTCTATTAAAAAAAAACACCTGCAAACATGTATATATGCACATGCAAATAAAAAAATTATTTCTTTTAAATTCCAAAAATCTAATTAAAAAAATAAATTTTATTTTTTTTCAAATTCCAAAAAAAAAATCTGATTTTAAAAAAACGAAAATTTGATTTTTTTTCAAATTTGAAAATTCAAATCTAATTAATAGGCTTGATTTTAGGAATGGTTATTTGTTGCCAAAAATAAAAAAATCAGAATTAAATGAGATTTTTGGTAAATGACTATCATGCCCTTTTATGATCTAACCAATCAGAATAAGTTCTCAAGATCTCATGAATATTTGAGTTCTCAATAGAACCTAACCCTATATATATATATATATATATATATATATATATATATATATATATATATATATATATATATATATATATATATATATATATATATATATATATATATATATATATATATATATATATATATATATATATATATATATATATATATATATATATATATATATATATATATATATATATATATATATATATATATATATATATATAGAGAGAAAGGACCATGTATAAACTCAATATATTGTGTAAGTGTATGACTAATTCTGGACGAATCATTTGATAGGGGTACTTTCGGATTTTTCCAATGTATTAATTTATTATCCTTAAAATAACAAACTAGAAATTTATTATGAATTAAATAAGTAACAAAAAAAAAAGTAAAGGCTATATTTATGGAAGAACGCTACATAGTCATGATCATCTTCTTCAACCCGAACACCTTTACACCACCCAACTACTGCACACCTATCACCCCCACAGCCTAGATTTGGTTTGGATGTTAAGGATAACGCAAAAAGAATATTAGATTCGGAAAAATTTGTGATAGAGTATATAAATTAATCTTTGATGGTGATGGATGGGAAGATTATTCCTAGAATAAGCAACAATCACAAGTGATGGGCATTGAGAGGAACCAAAATCGATGATTTATCAGATGTATAGTAGGGTTTCAGATCGAGTCAAATCCACTTATTGGAGAGCAGGGTAATAAGATAGATGTATAACTGCTTTTTATTTATTTGAATCATATTCAACTTCGTTCTTTTACTGCGTGTAGTGGTCTTAACTTGAGGTGTTGTGTTTGTACTGCAACAGCTTGCTAGTGTCAATGTAGTCCTTAGTTTTACAATTTTTTTTTTGTATATTCCTTGTATATCTGGTGAGTGAGTCAATTGTTCTGGTGGCAACCATCAACAACGATGAAGATGATATTGAATACCATGATGTAACTAATGAGCAAAAATGCTAGTGTTCATTTTACTTACTCTTGTTACCAATTTCACTTTCTAATGTTATTAGAATTTAATATTTAGTATGTGCTCTACTAATTCCACTTTCTGATTACAGTTTAATATTTAGTATGTGCTCTACTAATTTAGAAGTTGACGAGATAATCATCTACCATGAACTATGGATTTGCTATAATTATTTGTTGAACGATTTTCATATAACCTTTTACTATGGTTATGTTTATACGAGTTTGCAACCCCTAATATTGTTTAAATATTTTTTTAAACTCAATTGTTTTCGTTTTAACCAAAAGTTTTAAGAAATGATTTCTCATCACGAGAAAAGTTTTTTGAAAAGGATGAAATTTTGCTTCATAAGGTTTTATAAAATATTACATCAATTAATGTGTATAGAAGATGGTGTGTTACACCCCCTCCTGAAGAAAAGAAAACAAACCAACTTAACCTATAGTATCATCTTTAAACTATTGTGTTCACGAAACATCTTCTTTATTGGTTGAAGCTGCAACAACCGGTCGAGATGATTCATGAGTTATTGACAAAGGCTGAGATGCAAAAAGGGCTTGAGAAGTTCGTTGAATCCAACTGTTGTAGAATGGATTAAGTCCGCTTGTTGTACCAAAAGGCGCCATCGTCGAACATTTTGGGTTATTAGATTTACGTTCGGTACTTCTGTTACCATAACCTATCTGCAAAATCAATGATTTAAAACCATGTCATTTGGCTAAGTATAGGGGAAATTAGTTGGCAAATATAGTCTTATATTCTCTCTCTCTAGGACTGTAGATAAGAAAGGTCATTTTTAAAAAAGATTTGCTAGCTTGGTTAAAAGGGAGGTGACCCGTTTGACTTATGAGCTGAAATCCAGTTTCGTAATTTTTTACACTATGACATACATAAAGAATTTGAGGGTTGGCATGTACAGAACTTTTATAATCATTAGGATTTCTGATTATTATTTGAAGGGTAGAATATCATAATACAGAAAGGCATTTTTCTATTCATTCAACGTGCGTCACTATTTTTCATACATACAAATGCATTATATTCTCAAAAGGGTAAATTGCATAAAAGTCAATAAATTCATACAAAATTTTTATTTTGATACTATGTTTATTTTATTGGCAATTAAGTTACTAAGTTTTATAATTTGTTGCAATTTTGACCATTGGACTGGTCAACCCGGTTGTCAGCTGATATAATAGGGCAACGTGTCAGTCTTTAATGATGTGACCCTGACATGATCATAGTTTTTTTGAAAAGTAAGATTTAAAACAATAATTATAAGTTATATATGATTTTATTTAGTTTTTTAAGGATACAAATACTATGTTTTAAAATTAGAATGATATACGGTGATTGTGATAATATATATTCTACACTGATAATTATATTAAATATGTGAAATATATGGCTCATATATGGGTGAATTTATTAATTAGATTATTATTTGTCTTCATAGACAAATAAAAAATAAAAAGAAAATTTTAGCTAAAATGGAAAAGATCATCATGTCACATCAGTACCATGTCATCAAAGACGGACACATTAATAATCTATAAAAGACCGACAAACTCTAAATGGAAAAACGCTCTCAATATGTTTTATAGATTATTAGGCGAATAAACTATTGAGAGCTTTTGTGAGACAAAAGTTTGATACGAGTAACAGTGCAATTTTTTACACCTGATAATTTTTTATTTTGTTTATAATCTTACAACCTCTATGCATAGAACTTTTGGTAATTCTAATAATATTAGTTTACATACTTATTATCTTTTTCATCATTCTAATAATATTATATCCATTTACGTATTTTTCACTTTAGTGGGACCCATAATAAGTTTTATTAAAAAAGGTTTTTACTATAGTGGAAATATTCTAAAGTTTTTGGTTTCTTGAGTTGGCTCAAATATGATCCAAAAAAACTCAGAAAAATACGACTCTATGGATGTTCTAATCGAGCAGTTGAGTTGACTTATACGACATCCATTTTTCAAAATAAATAATGTTACTCAGAAAGTTCCATTAATGATGTTGTAGAGTAAGAAATTTAATATATTAGTGACATCTCACCACTTGAGATTTCATGGGAAATTAAGATGCAAGATTTTAGAAGTGGTTCCTTACCAATTCGTTTGACATATCAAATAGACTTGTTTTGCGTTTTCCTTTCTCCCGTGCTTTCATCCTGATGTAATACTTCTGGGCATGGCTAGCTACTTGAGTTGGGGTTCTTGTTTTCACATACTCCCTCGATATTCCTCTCCAATTACCTTTTCCAAGCTTGTCTAAACCAATCAAGAATTGTTTGTGTTCATCTCTTGTCCATGGCATCCCTGATCAATGAAAATAGATTGATGTATATGAGAAAGATTATCACCTTACAACAATGAAAACTTGTTCATATCTATCAATGCGTAAATAATTTGTTCCCATAAGTCCCGAGAAATGTATGCGTACAATCATCAACTTAACTAGAAACCATATGAAGTTTTGTGCAGATGATGTTTTAGAGATTCTTTTTTTTTTTTTTATGTTTGCATGGCATCATTATGTTGTCCTTAGATCCAACTTACTGAACACATTGTGTGCTTAGAATAACCAAATCAAGACCCGCATGCAATCAAACCGAAAACACATCATTAAAAAGAATAATTTCATAAGAACATAAAGATCCCACATATAACTAAACTCTTTGAATAATCTGCTGATTTTGAAGAAAAAAGAAACCTTTCTTCTTATCATGGATGTAGTGGCTGGATCCATTAGGAAGGCCATCCGATAAATACCCATGTTCCATGAATTCCGGCTCATTGTTGAATGCATCTAAACTCCCCATGCTATTGGACCTACAAAGTGGATTACCATTATCATTAAGAAACCGATGGTCATGATCATCTTCTTTCTCTTTCTCGTAACTCTGATCTAGGTTTGGATCGATCTTCTCGTCAAAGAGCTTAAAACTAAAAGCTCTTTTCTTGAATGACTTGATTGAATTACCATTGCTATTCAGACACAGATAGTGATCTTCTTCTTTCTCTTTCTCATGACTTGGACTTAAGTTTCGATCAATCTTCTCGCCATCAAGCTCAAAATTTATAGTTCTTGAGCTATGAGCACAATGTGCACTCCTGGATGATTGCAATGTCATTATTAATTTCCCCACAGCCCTCTCTCTTTCTCGACAGACGTATTAATTGTATATATAGGCGTATAAGTCAAAAGAGATAAAAAGTAACAACAAACGAATTAGATGACGATAAATGTGGGGTTGAGCTCCTTGCTCCCCTCCCCTCTTTTATCTTTAATAAAATCATGCGCTGCTGTTCGAAAAAAAAAACGAATTAGATGACGATAAGGACACGTGTAACGTGTTCCACTAAATATACGATAAGGACCTCGAGAAATATTTGGCTCCCTGTATTCTTTTGAATGACTATTACTTTGACCTTAGCCGACCAAGGTCATTTTTTTTCATGTCAAGTCCTCATGTGATCAAGCCTAATGGATCACGTTATTTAAATGGGTACGATATTGTTGATATATATTGTTTTTTTTTTTAATTAATCAACTGTCTATCAGAATAAATGACTATTATATCGTATGTTTAAACATGACAAATAACAAATGACTATCTATCTAATAATTGCTATAAATTAAATTATACGTGCTCACATTAAAAGATTAAAAATTAAAAATTAAAAGAATAACATGATTAATAACTTAATCGAACATAATTTTAAAGTAAATTCAAATAATAAAATTAAATTTAAACAATAAATATTTAAATATATAATATATTAAACGAAATAACTAATACATTAAATTTCTATGATATTTACACATATAATAGTGAATAACTCAATATATAAACATTAAATACACTTCATTATTTATAATTTTCGATGTAAATATGATGTTCATTAAGGAAATAATGGTAATTCAAGAAAATTAAATTAAAATCATGACTTAATGTTTATGACATCTATTTCCTAGCTTAATTCATTAGTATATTATGTTAGCATTACGGAAAAAAGAAACAAACACATATAACTGAACCACTAAATTTGTTACGTATTAAGTTCATTAAGGAAAAAAGGAACATACCTAAGGTCACCATGTTATAGACTTATGCACTAGTGAACCCTTCTTTAAGGAAAATTTACGTGGCACATACCAGCGATGATGACGTCAAAAAGACTTGAACTCAATCTTTCATTCTACGACGAAAATGCTCCATTTAATTAGAAGAGTTTAAGCTAAGCTTATTTTTTTAAAGTGTTAGTTACCAAAAATATAAGTGCATCATCAATTATTTTATAATTACAAATAATACTAAATACTATTGTTATTTTAGGTTACATATTCGAAACAAAATAATCAGCAATGGCCTTTGAAGATAGGGTTTTCTTTAGATAATTTCAATATTTTGGGAACGCTAATTAAAGTCCTAAAATAAATTTTTTGAACAGAAATCCCAGGAAGGAAACTGGTAAATTTATTCGGATTCACCATTTTCTACTGTAGACGGTAGAAAATGGCGAAATTGAATAATTTTATCAATTTCGAAGACTTTTTTGTTCAAAAAAGTAATTTTGGGACTTTTTCGTTAATTTCCCTAAAATATAAGGATTTTTTTAAAGAAAACCCCTTGTCATAAAAAGATATTAGTTTCATATTGAAATCGAGATTTAATCATGGTCTGAAGTGAAATGGGTCACTTATATTGTTAGTTGGAGTTCAGACGCAATAGTGGTTGCATATCCCAACGACCTTCTTATTGATAAATATGTTTTTAGTTTTGATCAGGTTTCACCCAATTTCTCACATCCTTGTGGAACATTCTTGGTATATAAAGGAAGTAAGAAAGGTTAATACAGTTTCACATCATTTTCTAGCAAATTAAAACAAAGGATGATCACATTAGATTAACAAGCAATGCAATATTTATGTTATTTTGTTCCAAATAATCATTGTTTATCTCTTACATTATGAAATATAAGAACCGTGAAACACTAACTGCTAATTTTTTTTTCAATCTTCTATACACATGTGTCATCACTTGTTTGGAAAAAGTCATGATCTTGCGCTCTCATGTTTGACATATTGTATTGAACCACTTTGGTCTAATGCTTAGATTATGAAGGCAAATCCCACCACCGATCATAGGAGTCTTTATCTCTTTAAGTAATTAGAGCCCTCGAAGTTTTCAAAGAAGCTTTAGGGTTCTCTATTGGCTCGATTACGTTGTATTTAAATTTGTATATACAAGATATCACAAATGTGAGTTTTAATCCAAAGGTTGCTCAAAATTTACTTTATAAGGGTTTCTTCAGAAAAGATCCAATATTTCAGGGAAATTAATGAAAATATTCCAATTTTTTTAACAGAAAAGCTCATGAAACTATTAAAATTATTCAATGTCGCCTTTTTCTCCTGGTAACCCCTTTCTAGTCGGTAGAAAATGGAGAAACTGAAAAACCTTACCAATTAGGCTTTTTTGTTAATTTTTTTGAGACTTTTTCGTTAATTGTTTCAATATATCAAGACTTTTCTGAATAAAACCCTTTGAAGATATGTCATATTTATACGCCGTTAAGTTGTCTTGCTTTAAACATGTTTATTTACTTACAATGTTTTGATTTTTATTAAATCGGAATAGCATTTGTATAAACTAATTTAATTTAAATCTTAGCCTATTATTTTGGATTTTGTATACATATAATAATATGTAACTTTGATATTACTTTGTAAAATTTTAAATAAATATATGAAATATCCTATAAAGGTGATCATCCTCGAGCTAAATATTTATATTGAACAATACTAGTCTGCTTTTCTTAAATATACTAATTTCTATTATCATTTTAATTTCAAAGTTAATTTTTTACCTATATAACATACTTAAATTTTTAATTCAGATATATAATTATATATAAAATATTATTAGTTTAATTTGATTTTTAATTATCATCATTGTTAAATAATTAAAAGAATTTCTCAAAAACTTCCCATTATCTAAAAACTAGATATTGGATATCTTTCTAGTTTGCATTTTCGTTATTTGTCTTACACTTTATGCCTTAATTTTTTTAAATAATTTTAAAAATAATCTTTATATATGTATTTAGTTTATTTTACATTGAATTTAGGTTTTATAAAAATATCATATTTGAAATTAAGAATTAAATATATAAAATCTGAAATTTAAAGAACATATTTTTAATATATTATATTCAACAACATATTTAATATATATATATATATATATATATATATATATATATATATATATATATATATATATATATATATATATATATATATATATATATATATATATATATACCCTATTAGAATTATTATCTCTTTTATAAGATATAAAGATAAAAAAATAAATATTATAATTAAGTAAATATTTAAACAAATTTAAACTTTATGATAAAATAAATTGGATAAAATGGCTTTGAAAAATAATATCTTGTGTTTTATCTATGTATATAATTTAACCACTTTTACACTAAAAATGTTGCATATTGCATGAAACAAACGAAATGATTTTCCTCCAATTTAAATTTGTTAAAATCTTGACGACACAATCACAACGTGACATTAGTCAAAGTCGCCGTTGCTTTTTTAAACTCTGCAGTCTTCCCCAAACTTGCTTTCCTTCGCCCCTCAAATAAAATTAGGGCACTTTATCATACAAGGTAATGAAATCTTCAGTTTTCCAATTTCTATCAGCTATACTCCTTGTTTATGTCGATTTTCTTGATTAATTACAGCTCAATACGTTCATTAGTGATATTGATCAACGATCATGTGTTCGATGTTCGTAGTGTTTTTACGTTATGTTGTGGAGAATATGGTCGAGATTTTCCTGTGATTTGATTTTCGATTACGGACTTGTTCGTTACAGTATCCGTTCCTTTACTTAATTGATCATTATGTAGTTAAGAGATACGAGAGTACAAATTTTGAAACTAAGGAGATAATTTAAAGAAGATACTGTTCAGAATCAGTTTCCAACTTAAGTATGCGGTAAATTACTGGATGTATGCTTCATTGATTCCAATAACACGCGAGTCTCAAACTGGAAAATTTAACACCATGATCTATCTAAATTCGTGTTAGCATCTGTAAATGTCATTCATTTTGTATCCGTTTGTATAACAAGTTGATGGGTGATATCTAAACCCTTAGCAATGTACTAGAACTAAAATTTCTTCAAGGTACGCAGTGTTGCTCTGTTATATGTTATCAGAACAAATACTGACATGAAACAAACAAAAAACACATGGTGATCATGTTATAATCAATTTATTTCTTCAAGTATTCACTTGAAACAGGACTAATTAAGTAGGTTATTCAATCCAGGTTGCAGAGGTCTAAGCTATTTTTCCTCACGGAGGTGCACATAACTATGGAGTTGCAAATTGGCATCATCTAACAAGAATGCCCGGCATATCTTTAGTTGCTCGTGAAACCACGTATTGTACCTTGCATTACTTCATGTTCTCTATCCGTATATAAACGAATACTTTATATTGTCTATGAGATTCTGTTAGCTGTTCTGTTTTCTCTTTCATGGGTGTATTTATTTTATTTTTTACTTTTAGGTGATCATGGAACAGGCATACTCTTTACATTGCATACATCTATTTGTGTTATGTCCTTTTGAGTACCTCGTGCTTTGTGAAGCTTACAATGTATTGCGTGGTGCATGAACAAAGATATCGATCTTATGCAAATTCATGGAACAAGAAATCTGTTTGCAATTGCAGTTACTCTAGATGCTCAGATCCAATGTGCCGCAATGAAGCTCGTGTTCATTTGTCTCAGGAAGAACAAACTGCTGCTGAAGAAAGCCTTTCAGTTTATTGCAAGCCTGTAGAACTATACAACATTCTTCAACGACGTGCTGTTAGAAATGTGACTTTCTTATTATTCCTATATTACCCTCTTCTCCCTTCATGTTCTGTTTACCTTTTAGGGTATGAATTAGGATCGATTGATACTTGTGTTTTGTGTTTTTAATGGGTGGATGGTTTCTTGCAGCCTTCGTTTCTACAAAGATGTTTGCACTACAAATTACAAGCAAAACAGAAAAGAAGGCAAGATTTGCAACATAACACCTTTTAGAATTATGGCTTAAATTTGTTGATACCGACCTTCCTTTTGTTATTTTAGGGTACAAATATCAGTATCCATATCCGGTACTACTAATGATGGGCTGCAAACTCAGAGTCTTTTTCCTATGTACATGTTGTTGGCAAGAGCAGTCTCTACTACAAATGTGGAGGTGTTTACTATCAAATTTTGCTTTCGATGGGTCCTTTTATTTACTTTTTATGCTTTCTTTGATGCTAAATGATTTTTTTTTTCTGATTTCTAGACACAGTGTACAACTGTTTATCGCTTCAGTCGAGCATGTAAATTGACGGCTTTTGGTGGCGCTGACATGGCTAATGCAGCAAAGTTTATTCTCCCTGAGATGAATAAACTATCAACAGAGGTTAAATCTGGCACTCTTGCTGTGTTGTTGATTAGCTGTGGTATGACACTGTTTATTTACATTTGGAGAATTATTATGTTTTAGTATTACAATTTTGAATGTTGATCTACTTTTGCAGCTGATACCACAAATCTTCAAGGGATTGATCTAACAGAGGACCACATGTTTTCTGCCTCATGTAAGATGTGCTCTAAATGGGAAATCTTCTTACTACTTATATTTTGTGCTACATTGTGTGTGTGTGTGTTTGACAGTGAATCGTGTGGGTTACTGTTTGTTTGGGAAGATTCCAATGGATTTGCTTCATTCATCATGGGAGAAATCTCCAACATTAAGTTTAGGGGGAAGAGCTGAAATGATGTCAACTGTTATTATGCAGTCCTGCTTTATGAAGGTATGTTTTCTGTGGTGTAAAAAAACTAGGGAACAAGTAAAATTAGTTAAGAGGGGTCTCAGTGAAAGTCCGTGAACATTTCATGCATTTTATTCTCAAAATTAGTGAGAAACAACATTAAGTTTAGGAGAGTAATGTTAGACTCGTGCTGTTTTGAGTTTTTTTTCCTAATACAATAACTATAGTATTTCCATGATTAATAAGATCTATTGTCAAAAGCAATTAGGGATATATCATATGTTATTATTACTACTATAGTACTATCACTATTATTATTACCCTAATATCCATATGGTATCATATTAGGGTTACCATATAATTATATTCTAATATAGTTTAGTATTTTTGCAGTTGAGTTGTTTGGATGGAGGAAAATGTGTATCTTTTCACTTCCCATATAATTCTGAAGCCGTGGTATGTTTGCTATTATTAACCATTTGCTTCATGCCCTGATTTCTTTTTTCCTTTTTTATTTTAACTAATGATTATATGCATATACTTCATTTCCTCTTATGGTTGCCAAAGAGCATATTGCAGCAAGTACAAGTCACCGTTTCTGCAGAAGAGTTTGGAGCAAAAAATATGTCCCCCTATGACATGTATTCATACAATGATACCCCCAGACCTGGTATTATCAGGTACTTTATATTTTTGTGTAACACTTATGTCTACAGATGTATTTATTACTTCCTTCATTTTTGTTTTTTATGTATTTACTTTCAGGTTGAGGTCTGGGAATGTCATTTTTAACTACAAGTACTACAACAATATGTTGCAGAGGACTGAAAGTAGATAAATTTCTTGACACCACTTTTTTAATAAGTCTTTTCCGATGCTTTTAATTTTATAAAATCTATTCCAAATCTGCAGTTACAGAGAATTTCTCGTGTCCATTCTGTTTGGTGAAATGTGCAAGTTACAAGGTAGATATTAATATATTATATTCTAGCTCTGATTTCATTATATATATCATTTACTCAACACTTATGTTGTATAAATAGCGTATGATTGTTTGTTGATAATGTCTTCTAGGGCCTGAGATTTCACTTGACTTCATCACACGATCTTTTCCGCTATGAGTTTTGGGTTTGTAAATTTCATGAACCTGTCAGAAGTTGTTATTCCTACATTTGACTGGAATGATTCCTGTCATAATACTATTAATATAATGTAGGTTACTGAAGATTATCAGGTTGTGATTGTATCTATGAGGACTGATATATGCAGTTCTGAGGTTAGCAAAAAACAATTTTACCCTTTTCTTCTTGTTGCAAAATTTTGTATAAATCATGTAACCTTTTTGGAAAATACATGTTTCTCAGATTATTCCCGAAAATGTTGATCCAAAACAACAAATGTTTTTCTATTGGTAAGCTTTAATTATCGAGTAACCATAGAACCAAGATCTTAACCGTTTGATTATATTGGTAAGCTTTAATTATCGAGATAGATAATTAAAGCTTACCAAATGAAAATTACTCGATAATTATCCTGCATCTTAGAGATAGATAATTATCGAGTAATTTTCATTTTGGTCCCTGACTATAGCTGGTTTTTCCAATTTTGGTCCTAATGAGTTCTTGAGCAATTTCGGTCCTTGTTAGTTATTTGAGGTTCTTGTAATGTTTTTGGTCCCCGTTTCAAGTAAAATGACTAGTTTTGGGACCAAAATTGCAAAAATCAGCTATACATAGGGATAAAAATGGCCATTTTACTTGGAATGGGGACCAAAAGCGTTACAAGAACCTCAAATAAGGACCAAAATTGGAAGAAAAAAAACTTTTTGGGACCAAAATTGCAAAAATCGGGTATACCCAGGGATAAAAAATAGTCATTTTACTTAGAATAGGGACCAAAAGCATTACAAGAACCTCAAATAAGGACCAAAATTGCAAGAAAAATATTTTTGGTACCAAAATTGCAAAAATCAGCCGTACCCGGGGACTAAAAATGTAATTTACTCTTAATTATATTTAAATCTTTTTCTACAGCTATAAGTCTGCCAGACGCAGGAAACCAAAAACTCCAACTCAAAATGCAAAACATGTGCATCCTCTTGTACTGGATTCAGCTATGTCTGCAACTCTCAATGACCTCATAGACAACACAGATTGTATGTCTTCCTTTTTTTCTATATTTTATACGGAAAATTGCAAGAAGTAGCTACATACTTTACTCTGTATACCAACATCGGCAATGTTCTTTATATTTCACCCCTAATAGCAATATAACTACATTTATTTACACACAATTGCAACCTTACAATTCTTTATTCATAATATCAACATACTTGATTTACTTTTTTTTTTTTTTTTTTTTTTACCAAATATAGGCAATGTATATTATTATTTACCCATAATAGCAATATACTTGCATTTGCTACCTTACAATGCTTTACTCATTATAGCAGCATACTTACATTTCCTTACTGATAAAAGCATTGTTTAACAAATAAAGTACAGTGCCCACATTGGTAGTAAAATGTAAGTACATTGCTATTATCAATAAAGAAGTGTAAGTACATTGCTACCATAGGTGAAAATAAAGCACATTGCTATTATCAATTAAGAAATGTATGTACGCTGAGATCATGGGTAAAAAACAAAGTACATCGCCCATATTGGTAGCGAGAGAAATGTACACTGCTATTCTCTGCAATTTGCCCATTTTTTATATTATGTAAAAAAGGCCATTTATATTGCTTGGTTTTAGGTGTACCCGAGTGTATGGAACATGATGCATGTAGTCCTGATGCAAGTGCCACCTGTCACTCGTTTGCTGAACCAGAATCCATCCAATCAGTGCCTGAAAACAACGTACAACCTCCTATGCTACAATTTGCAAAAACAAGAAAGTTATCTCTTGAAAGATCTGACCCTAGAAAGTACACATTTTACTACGAGCATTTGTGTATTTTTATACGTGTAATTCTATTGTTTGGCAAAATTCTAAAATCTAAATCACATATGAATTGTTTATTTTATTGCAGCCGGGCTTTGTTGCAGAAGAGGCAGTTTTTTCACTCGCATAGAGCTCAGGTTGCTAGATTTTTTTAATTTTTTTATGTTGGTGAAAGTAATTTTTTGCTTTTTGGCGGTTGTTAATTAATTTATTACTTTTTGTTTGTTGTTTTAAAAGCCAATGGCATTGGAGCAAGTGTTTGCTGAACGAGACAGTGAAGATGAAGTTGATGATGATGTTGCTGATCTTGAGGACAGAAGGGTATGTATGTCCTGTTCTGCTCTAAACTTAATTTTAGACTAAATTACAATCTGCTCCTTGTAGTATACTCGAAATGACAGGTTTATTCCAACTTTTGTTTTTTGTACAAATATGTTCTTTTGGTTCACTTTTTTACAGTTTTGGTCTTTGAGCCGGTAAATCTAACTACTCAGCTGTTAGTTTTTTTTAAATGACCATTTTACCCTTGGACCAAACCTGAAACAGACAATTTTTAGTTATTAATAATTTTATTACAAAAATGGTCCCTGTGTTTTCTGATTTTTACCGTTTTTAGTCCCAAATTGAAACCTTTTTTTAGTTTTGGTACTTCAAGGTTTCGTGTCGATTTTGGTCCCTGCAACTTCCCGATTTTGATCCCTATTTGAAGGTTCTATAATGATTTGGTTCCTATTTCAAGGCTCTATAATGATTTTGGTTCTTATTGCAAGGTTCCACGGATCAAAATCGATATGAAACCTTGGAATAAGGACCAAATTAAGAAGAAAAGGTTTCACTTTCGGACTAAACACGGTAAAAATTATAAAACACAGGGATCATGTTTGTAATTCACCCTGAATTGTTTTAGAATGGTCATTTGAAAAAAAAACTAAAAGCCTAGTTGTCAGATACAACGAACCAGAGACCAAAACTGCAACAAAACGAAATCACAAGGACAAATTTGTAACAAAAATGAACTTGGAGTAAACCTGTCATTTTGAGTATATAACAAGGACGAAATTTGTAATTTTTACTCTTAAATTTATGATATTTACCACCTCTCGGTTTACCCTTTTCTTAAAAAGAAGTGATTGAAAGTTATTGTCATGTGTTTCTTTTTTTGTCAGATGCTCGACGACTTTGTGGATGTTTCCAAAGATGAGAAGCAAATGATGCACTTATGGAACTCATTTGTGAGAAAACAACGGTAAATAAAATCTCCATTTTGCTTTCAAACATACACAACGTTTTCTGCTTTTATTCCATTAATTGAAAATTATTTGTTTATTATGATGGTTTCAGGGTACTGGCAGATGGCCATATTCCATGGGCATGCGAGGCATTTTCAAAATTGCATGGCCAAGACCTTGTCCAGGCCCCATCACTACTCTGGTACCCTTTTGTTTTCCATTTTTCATTTATTTTCTTAACATTTACATGCTGTATGACTCCCAACTTTTTGGTGTAATTACAGGTGTTGGAGGTTATTTATGATAAAGATTTGGAATCATGGTCTTTTAGACTCGCGAACATTGAACAACTGTAATGTGATACTGGAACAGTACCAAAGCCAAAGTCAAACCCAAATGAAATGCGATAGGTAAATCTGTGTTTGACTTTAGAATCTTTTTTATATTGTGGGGTTTAGATGTGTAAACAGATATTTATCTATGATGTTGTGTAATATATGTGCCAATAACCGTCTCCCGCTTGTATAATTAATTTAACAAAGTATAAGATCTGATGTTACCACTCTTGTCATGGGTAAATGCTGGAATTATTTTATCCTCAATTGGTTCCTCTCCACTGGCGGACATGGCTGCTCCCGCCACCAATCCATACAAAGCTTTTGGTGTACCAACATCAAAACCTACATGCCTCTCGTTCTAGACATTGAACGGCTTAACTATGATACCCAGAATGAATTTTTCACCACATTATGTGTCAGATTTGATGTCATTGACCACATTGATTACACTATCCCGAAACCCAAGGATTCCGAATCGAAGAAAGTAGATTCAATCGTTAAACTTTGGATCTATAATTATATATCCCCATCCCTTCTCCTTATGGTTCTCAAGAAAGATGTCACTACCATCCAAGTTTGGAGCAATCTCGAGATGCTTTTTTGCGATAATAAAGATGCCAAAAGTAGGCAGATTGACAGCGAGCTACGCCACATTACTATGGGTGACCTCTTGGTCACCTCCTACTGCACCAAAATAAAATCCCTCACGGACCTGCTTGCCAGACTTGATCCCAACTCTTCAGTTTCTGACAAACATTTGGTCATCTACACCACGATCAATGGTTTGTCGGCCAAGTTTGATTTTGTGGCGAATATAATTTGGTATCATACTCCTCTCCCGACCTTTCTTGAAACTCGGTCCATGCTCCTCATGAAAGAGCAACGTATGTATCGTATTCGCCACTATTTCACGAGGGTGGTGGCCGGATATGAGACATACATTGCTTTTTCATAGGGAGCATGGACCGGGTTTCAAGAAAAGTCAGGAGAGGAGTATGATATCAAATTATATTCGCCATAGAATCAAACTTGGCCGACAAACCATTGATCGTGTCAGGAATTATAGAGTCAGGATCAAGGTTGGCAAATAGGCCCGTGAGGGATTTTATTTTGGTGTAATAGGCAGTGGCCGAGAGGTCGCCCTTGGTAATGTTGCGTAGTTCAATGTCAATCTGTTTACTTTTGACATCTTTATTATCGCAAAAAAGTGTCTCGAGATTGCTCCAAACTTGGTGGCAGTGCCATCTTTCTTGAGAACCATAATGAGAAGAGATGGGAAAATAGAGCCATCCAAAGTTTAACGATTAGATCTACTTTCTTCCATTCTCTGTGGGTTTTGGAATAATGTCATCAATGTGGTCGATGACATCAAATCCAACAGTGTGTGCTGAAAAGTTTCTTGTTATGATTATACTTCAAGGTCTAGAACGAGAGGCACATAGGTTTTGATGTTGGTAACACCAAAATCTTTGTGGGGATTGAGAAAGTGGGAGATGAGAAAATCGGCTGGAGAAGAAGCCAATGAGAGAACAGAACCGAGATATGGGGAGAGAAATTAGGAGAGCGGGTCGAGCCTTAATACCATATTTTTAGAGCTTTTAGGATTGTATTGCAGAATATATTTTGTAAAAAAATTAAACCAACTGTTTGGTTATGTACTATCAAATTGACTTTATGTTAGATAATCCCGCTATAACTTCAATTATTTTTCTATTATTATTACTTTTTTGAAAAAAAAAAAACCATCTCAAAAAGTTTAAGTTTTTGCAGGTTGTAGAAGATTCATGATAAAGTATATTTTAAATAGTAGTTTGGTTAAGTAGATAAATTGTCACATTCACCAAAAATGTTAAATGATCCTACCAATAACTTGGAAAAACATGAAAAAATACATCTTTAAAAGTCCAGGTTTTTAAGAGCTTTTCAGAATTCACGTAGTGTAGAGTATATTTTGTAAAAAGTTTAGTTGTGGAGGAACTTGAAATGATAGATAAAATATAAAATGACCATGACCACACGTGATAGTCTTAGGTTATGAGCTAGTTTTCTTTTTTAGCTTTTTTCAAGTATTGTGTTTGACAAAATATATATATATATATATATATATATATATATATGTTGTAAGCAAATTTTTTCTAAACTACTAAAATGTGGATTTTTTTAATAACTTTATAGTTTTAGTCTATGAACTAGCTTTTTTTTCGAGCTAGTTTTTTTTTTTTTTCTAATGTTGGTATGTTTGACAAGCAAAAGAATAACTTAAATTAATTTTTTTAAAATTATTTAGTTTAAAGCTTTCTAAATTATACCTCTAAATAATTATAAAAAAATTTATTTTTTATGTCATTTTCTATCATTTTATTTTCTTTATTATTTTTTACCGAACATCATTTCAGATAGTTTTATCAGTTGTCAATTAGATAGTTTTATCAGTTAGTTTTTCAGTAAGTAACTAACCGAAAAACTAGTTTGTCAATACTTTACAATTGAAATTCCTAATTTATTGATTTAATTTGACGGATATATTTGGATATATTTGTATTATTAAAGAATTCAGAAAAAAACATTGTTTTTACGAAGATGGATATATTTTTTAAAGCAGCTTTTACAAGAAAACTATTTTATCTAGATCTTAGAATAAGTAAATAAACGAATCACAACAATAATCAGTTTATAATGTAATATCTCACAAATCAACCTTTTTACTGATAACATAGATTCACAGACCAATTTCTATGTCTTCACATCCTTTTAGTCGATAGAAGGTAATTTCAAAATTATTTTAGAATTTAGCAACCAACAAATTGTAGATCAACGTTATCGATAAAAAAAATACCAATTTATTAACACAAAATAACTTCGTACTTTCATGCGTCGTTGACATGTGGCTGGCCTCCCTCTCCTCGGAAATTACTTGACATCCAATGCCAGACAAATATTCTGCCTCTCCCAAAGATTGCTTCATTTCACATGATTTACTAATTACCCGTTTACATTGACCGAAGGTTTCCATGCTCTACAGAAAAACAAAGCTTATATGTAGGTTACTGTTATCAGTAAATTTTTACAATAAGTTGCTATAATGGTTGCTCTTAGCCTATTATTACGGCAATTAAACTATGTAATAAATGCTGTCAAAGTGTTTAAATTGAAAAGACTCGGATTAAATATAGAACTTGTACTTGGTTTATTACATCAAAACATAATACACACATAAACAAAACGCACACACACCAAATCATTTAACCGGAAGGAAAAGCAATAAAAATAGACATAAAGCCATGATCTCCCGCATGCACCTACATATCAGCTCTCTGGTGGTGCCCAATTCCAGTTGTTTGGTGGTGGCCCATTCCAGTGGCTTGCTCCGCCCTCCCCTTCATCTCCCGAGCCTTGTAACCCAACTTATCCCTAGCCTGGTCCAGTGAGTCCGACCCTGGTGGGTGCCCACCCGTCGCGTACTTGTAAATCCACGATAACACCGTCACCGCCGCCACTCCAAATCCTCCAGACGTCAAAAACCCAGTCGCCAGAAGAAACACGGTGATGGCCGCTGGGACAAGCACCGGACTGAATATCACCAGCAGCGGAGTAGCCACTGTCAGTGCGATAACAGTCCCGGCGAGTGTGAGACCAGAGAGGACGAGGAGTGAGCCACCAGCTGTGGCGGCGGTGGCTGCCTTTACTGCTTGATGGGCCCGCGGTGAGGTGTGCAGCTGCTGCTGGTGCATTCCTCCTCCGAAGTGGAGTTGCGGATTGTAGTCCTGACGATGTTGCGGATTGTACTCCTGACGATCGGTCATTTTCCGGTGGTTGATTGATCGAAAAAGATTTTCGGTGGGTTGATTGGGTTTGAGGTGATGATGGTTGAGCCGGAGGGTCTATAAAGGGAGGAGAAGGTGATGGTGGAGTGGCACGTGTTGAAAGAAGTGTGTCACGTGTTACGAGAGCTGCTTGGCATGCAATGGTTGCATGCAGTGAGAAGGACACGTGGTGTTTCGTGTCGCATTTTTGTAGGATTTTGATAGTAAGGAGTCGTGACTCGTGAGAAGGACGAAGGTCAAAGTTATTATTCCTTGAGGGCTATATATTCTTGTACAAAGGGTGGTTTGGACTTTGGAGTCACTTTTACATGTTAGAAGGTAGAGATCCAATCATCAAATATTGTTACATATCCTAATATCTTGTAAAATTACAAACTGGACATAATTTTTTTCATATCTATTTTAACTGATCAGGTAATTGGTTAAAAGGATAGCAGGGTCGGTTTAAGCTGACTTGATATCCAGAGCAAAATAAATAATGAGGTCCTTTCAAAAAAATATCGTAATAATTAATGTACGAAACTGTAAAATGAACGAAGCAAATATAAAACTTACAATAGAAAAAAAAAAAAAAAAAAAAAACTAGTTTAAGCTTCAATTAATTTGTAGTGTAAACCTCAATATCTATTAAGCTTTAAATGATCAAGGTTTCAAAATCATATCTAAAAGGTATCTGCATACACACAATCTCTCTAGCGAAAATTCAAGATCTTCGACACTTGTTGATTGTTTGTACAATTCTAGATCACAACAGTGTAACAGTAAAGCACACAAATACTTAATCCCCTCCAAGCAATGAGACATGGTTTTGTTGAACATTAGAATGAGAACATCGTCGAGTATACAGACAAAAATTAAAGCTTATGTATGTGTACAGCTAAATGAATAAATTGTGGTGCAAATGCATATATATCAATTGATGCTTTTCAGAACAAAGCACACTCACGCCATCATTAGAGTAATTGAAGGATTTAACCAATTACACATGAGTGCATTGTTGGAATACGATAACATAAAACAAACGCAGCGGAAACTTAAAACAAAATCGTATTCAATCAGGATCACAGAATCATGCACACTTTTGTAACTGTAAAATCAAGAGGGTTCAAGACATACCTTTTAAATCTCAGATCTGATTTTGTTAGGATGACGAGAGCCCAAAATAGAACTCCTCTAATGTAATCGCACCCAAGACAACGATCCAGCACCCGTTGATGTAGTATATACCTTTGCTTGAAGTTTTAGCACGTAATACTTAGGGTTTTGAAAGAAATCGGCCGTATACCAAGGGGTGGGAGGAGAGTGACGAAAATTAGAGTTTTGGCAGCCCTTACAACTCAGATCTAGGGTTGTATTTATAGTGCTCCTCATCCTTATCCCCTCCTTTGTGGATATTTCACTTTAGTCCTTTATCCTTATTAAGTTTCTAATTAATATACATTTACTTTGGTATATTAATAAACTTAACCATTAAGTTTCTAATTAATATACCTTTACTTTGGTATATTAATAAACTTAACCCCTCAAGTTTATTTTCGATATCTTTTAGCTAAATCGTCTCTTGCGTGTAACCCAAAAGGACCCTACTATTTATAATAATATTACCAACTTGTTATAACGATGGGCATATAACCAACATGCATATGCAATACATTCTAGAAAATACTCTCGCATTTGACTACAAACCAATAATCAAACACATGGCATGTACGAAGAGATTCATTGCGACCATTACTTCTTTGTATTTTAGTCGATTCGTTTTACGCTCGGTCATTTAAATTTCAGTTGATTAATTTTTCATTCAGTTCAAAGCAATTTTCATCACTAATGCATCAGTTTAGTTGCTTCAATAATTTATGATGTTGATGGAAACTCTCTATAAAACAATCAACATTAATTTGAGGCCCTAAAACCAGTTGGGCCCTGGACCACCCCAAGTTTCCTCCCTCCCTACCCCCCCCCCCCCTACGTAACGTCCCTGAAGGATAACATTGTCAACTTAATGACAACTATATCACCGTGATGTCTTGCACAAGATTGCATGAATTTGCAAAAACCCTTGCAAATGGATTTAAATACCTAAATTAAATCCTTCTGTCTCACATGCAAAACATTGCTAGCCCCATTTACCAAAGTCGTACCGAATGCACTTTTATATATATATACTAGGTATGTACCCGCGCGATACCGCGGCGGCAAATAGTTTTCTTTCGGCGAATAAATTTGTGGGCGATTAGTTTTTATTCAATAGGCATTTTCATAAATATAAAAAGTATAATTGCATTGCTGATTTGGAATAAAAAGAAAAAAATGTTGTGATTTTGGCATTTTGAGTTGAAAATAAAATTATGTGGTTTTGAATTACAAATTAAAGTTTTGTTATTTTGGGTTTAATATAAAAGTATATTGTTGTTTCAGATTAAAAAAAATGCATGACACTATTTTATCTTAAAAAATTAAGAGTCCCAAAAAATAATTTGCTATTAATGTTTGAACTTAACGACATTATAATTAACTCACAATATATACAAAGATTTATTTATGTATATTACTATATTAAACCAACAAATATAGCTGTTAAATACTATAATAGATCTTTTTTGGTAGGCGTCAAATTGTTCTCTTTTCGTGATTGATTTTCTTTTGACGATTAATACTATATGTAAACATGTTATATTCCAAACAAACACAATTGTATTTTTATGTCATGTAAACTTCTTGATACACGACATTTCATATGTAAACTCATGCTCTATTAGAATCTTCAATAGCTTTTGGTAAAGTTTTGATTGTCAAGTGATATCCTTTGGAGTGTCACTCATAAAGTTGTTTATTTATGAAAATATTGATTTTAATATAATTTTCCAATATTTTGAATTGCAAGGCCTTAAGCCCTGAATTGGGAGCTATTTTCTTTTCAACTCCGGATAACAGTTTATTTTATTCAATAAGCTATTTTTTATTAAAATAAAAATACGTCTTAGTTTTGAATTAGAAATAAAAATATAGAATATAACATTACTATACATAGTGTTTTAATATTTAGTCGATTTAACATAAAAATGTCATATATAACTATAATTTACTATATTAGTAAATGAAGATATTTAAAATACATCTTGTTATGATGTATTATTCTATTAAAATATTTTTAACATTTGAAAATTTATTTTCTTTCAGATTTTACGCTAATATTCATGATGTACTTCAAAACTAAATTATACTTTAAAATCATAAATATTAACGTAACTAATACAAACAAATTTAGTTTTCTAATACAAAACCTTTTAATAAATAAAATAGTACAAATGATATATATAGCAACATATCGCAATAACCCAAAAAACCAACACCTTAAATTAATTGAGCACAATTAAATTTTGTTTGTTAAGTTCTTTTAGATAAGACAATTTATGCATATATCAATAAATTTGAATTAATTATAAAAATCTATAAACTTTGAAAACGTGAGTGATGGGCACGAATTAAAGGCTGATTGGCAAAAATCAGTTACGATTAATATGAGTGATTGAAGGCAATTGTTGATTTTTTGCTATTGTTCATTATTTATGGGGATTTAATTTGATCTTAATAAATTGTGATAAAATTAGAATTATGAAGAAAATTACATGTGGCATTCTAGCTTCTAAGACATGTCACTTGGCAATTAAAAGGCCTTGTTTATTAGTATATATATATATATATATATATATATATATATATATATATATATATATATATATATATATATATATATATATATATATATATATATATATATATATATATATATATATATATATATATATATATATATATATATCTATACATACTAATAAACAAGGCTTTTTAATTGTCATATGGCATGTCTTCGAAGCTAGAATGCCACATGTAAATTTCTTCATAATTCTAATTTTATCACAATTTATTAAGATCAAATTAAATCCCCATAAATAATGAACAAAAGCTATTGAAGATTCTAATAGAGCATGTGTTTACATATGAAATGTCGTGTATCAAGAAGTTTACATGACATAAAAATACAATTGTGTCGTTTGTAATATAACATGTTTACATATAGTATTAATCGTCAAAAGAAAACCACTCACGAAAAGAGAACAATTTGACGCCTACCAAAAAAGATCTATTATAGTATTTAACAACTATATTTGTTGGTTTAATATACATAAATAAATCTTTGTATATATTGTGAGTTAATTATAATGTCGTTAAGTTCAAACATTAATAGCAAATTATTTTTTGGGACTCTTAATTTTTTAAGATAAAATAGTATCATGCATTTTTTTTTAATCTGAAACAACAATATACTTTTATATTAAACCCAAAATAATAAAACTTTAATTTGTAATTCAAAACCACATAATTTTATTTTCAACTCAAAATGCCAAAATCACAACATTTTTTTCTTTTTATTCCAAATCAGCAATGCAATTATACTTTTTATATTTATGAAAATGCCTATTGAATAAAAACTAATCGCCCACAAATTTATTCGCCGAAAGAAAACTATTTGCCGCCGCGGTATCGCGCCGGTACATACCTAGTATATATATATATATATATATATATATATATATATATATATATATATATATATATATATATATATATATATATATATATATATATATATATATATATATATATATATATATATATATATATATATATATATATATATATATATATATATATATATATATATACACACACATCTTGGTGGTTGAGTTGGCAAGAGCACATGCCTCCCTTATGGGAGGTTGTGGGTTCAAACCACACTCCACACAAGTAAGGTAAAGATATTACACATTTACTTGTGGCCTCTGTGCTAGCCAAGACAGTGTGTACCCGGGGCTGGTTTCCCCCCAGTCGTTGCTTGCAGGGCGTCTTTCCGGGGTGGACGTGGTTTGCGCCAGGGTTTGCCGATTGCGTGTGCGGGTCTAGTCTCTGTGCAGCATCTACTTGGAAAAAGGGAAGGTTCAACGGTATAACGACCGAGCAGTCCCATATGTACCTAGCTAGGCTGTAGTATATTACGTACCCGTGTAATAGGATTCATCCCTACTTGCAAATATATATATATATATATATATATATATATATATATATATATATATATATATATATATATATATATATATATATTATAGCTTAGATGCTTTAGGTTAAAAGTGACGTTAGGTTATAAATAAGTTAATAACTTTTTATGCATAATATTTCGATGTAAGTGAGTTAATTTTCATGATTGGTTTATTTTTGTGTCATTGTCGTTTTATTTTTTTTGTTATTATTATTATTTTTTTGGTCATGTCACTATAACTTCGTGTAGAAAATTAAACAAAACGTCACACGACGTCGTCTTTCTTTTACACAAATTCCAATTAAGATTTTGTCCCAGTTTTGTTTTATATCGTGCCAATTTTTACCACCTGTAACAAAAACAATTTATTTCATTAGTAATTTACAAAATCATAAAGATGATGTTTCAACTTTCAATTGTTTTCCGTTGAAAGTTTTTGTGAATTGCATATACATTGTGAATGACTCGCAAAAACTACTTTTGGCGGCAAACATCAATTTTGCTAATTTGTGGGGTTATTTTGCTAAATTGGTAGTCATTTTTTGATTGAAAGGTAAAACGTTGTTATATTGTCATACATGGCTTCATAATATGGCCATTTATATTAGTGAGTAGCCTCTTCATAATTTGACTGTCTACCATCATAGGATATGCTACAAAAATAAATTTTCATACCACAAATAAAATTGGTGCATGCACAAACCACAAACGACCATATACCGGTCTTCTGCTTTTTTGATGTGGTTGTATAATTGTCACCATTTTGGGCTTTCAACTTCCACAGTGCAATCTATTACTTAGATCTACATGTACCAAACCCGTTGGGGCAAAATGGGTTGGATTTAAGTTTTAGCACGGAGCCACGGATCATATTGATCTTTTAGATTATCATTTACCTAATAATATTAAATGAACTTGAATCCAAATAAAATTGGTCCCATATCATTATAATAAAAACAGAAAAAAGATAATTGAAGTTACAACTTGACAACACAAAAAGACAAACACATATTTACATATATTTATTGTATCATTGAGTTGTTGTTTGTCTTTATCTTTGTTTTCTTGTTTGGTTATTATACAAAATGTAAAATAGACAAAAAAAAATAATCGGTGTCATTGTGTCAATATATAGATTTGTGTTTTCCAAAAGCCATCATTAATTGACATTTTAATTATACCTTTCATGATCATTATCATTATATTTTATTACATATTTGATTTAAATTAATGTATAATTATTTTATTTTATTTTATTTAGTTTTAGTTATCATTATAAAGATATTGTTAGATTTATATATTTATTCTATGCATAAAACCCACCCATTTTGGCACATCCCTTCCTTTTCTAGTTGACTACCCTAGCCAATACACAAATATAAAAAAAAATGCTCTCCTCCCCCACGATTTGTTCCCTTCAACGTTGAACCATCTATCACCTTCGTGAAAAGCAATGACGTCTTTCCAATCGTATCTAGTCAAGATCTGAAATCAAACCAAAAACGCATTCCCAAGTGTTATCACCATCATGAAGACCATCGTAAAGCAACCACTATCTCGTTGAAATCAAATCGGATGTACGATCTATGTGGTGTTCAATATTATCTTTCCAAAAGAGCTCTTACGTAAAGAGAGGGACTCCTAACATGTATAGACACGTATATGATTATGTTGCAGCAATATGATATACACTAACACTCCTCCCCTCCCCCAAATGATGGCTTTGCTCAATGAGGATGGCAGGGGTGTGTTAAGCCATAGGGATGCTGACGTTGTCTCTGATACTATGTAAGTCATATGTCGAGTCGAAGATTGTTTCTCCAAAAAAGTCTTTATGAAGAGTGGGGGGCTCCAACATATTTAGTCACTTATAAAACCATGATGTATCCATGTGAGATACATTAACACATGAAACAAACCTAAAACCACCAGATAGGCCTAGTTTGTTTTTCTAATCGTATCTAGTCAAAGTCTTGAGGTTGGTCGAGGTTATCTCCCCAAATTGGAACAAACCTAAAACGATTCATGATTGTAGCAAAAAGAGTGAACTTTGATCACCGTCAACTTTGAAAGAGTGAACTCTTATGACCTTTAAGTCTGGTATTGGACTAGTTACCGGCGAGGCAGAACCCTTAATGGAATGAGTTTTGTTTTCTAAATTTGAACATGTTTGTTTCATTTTTTATTTTGGGTGCTTGACTTTGAATATGTTCGTTTTATTCTATTTTTTACTGAAAGGTCGTGGATCTTTTTCGTTTAGCAGTGAATAGGATGATAACTCATTGTTATTTTGTATATCAGTAGTTGAGTGTTTATATGAATGCAACTATGGAGTGCAAGGTAACATAAATAACTAGTTTTCTCTAATTGTTATCGTTAGGAGCGGAGTGGGAAGCCCGTATGGTGCGGGTAGGTGATGTGGAACCGCCCTCTGTGGTAACACCGTCCCTTTGGGCTATACACCACATACATCTAACTCTTTGTGGGGTTTGAACACTGCACACACAACACACATAAACACATATTTTCTTCTTTCTCTGTGGTTTGTATCAAGCTCTTTTTCTCTTTTTTCTTTCCTTTTTAAACTGGGACAGAATATATATATATATATATATATATATATATATATATATATATATATATATATGTGTGTGTGTGTGTGTGTGTGCGTGTGGATTATTAAAAAATGAGGGGTTAATGAGGGAGTGTGATGTGGCGCACACTGAAAAATGAAGGGTTGGTGAGGGGTGGGGTGTTACCACACCATTTGGTTTTATAAGTGAGTGTGTGTGTATGAGGTATTTCAAGAACTGAAAACTAAAATAAATTAATGAAATCCTAAGAAAAAAATCAAGAAAGATTCAGTAGAAAGATTAATATCAAGGGAAACCTGATTAACCATAATAATATATTTTTTTAGCTTCATCGAGAATGTCATCGGGGAAGTTAATCGAAGATGATGTACGTGGTGGCCGGAGATGAACAAATCTAAAGTTCCCTTTAGATTTTAATGCAAAAAAACCATTAAGAACATTATAAACAATAAGAATAAGAACATAAGAATTATGAACCAAAATAAAAAGGTTGTTCAAATTGGAACAAAAGCTTAGTCTCAAAGGAATACAATGACATTATTATGGATCAAAATCATTTTTAAGATTGAAAATGTTTCAATTCGGAAGAAACATGAAGGAATTAGAGTCTAAAAAATGTGAAATGTGAGGGTTTTTCAAAGAAAAAAAAAAGTTCAACATTATTACCCGAAATAATTGTCTAAAATTGGAATATTACCTGTTAACCTGCTAAAATTGCTAAAATGAAAAAAAAAATGAGGTTTTAAAAAAAAACAAAAACAAAGGTTTAATTTGAATAAAACCTAATATATATTTCTAATATTAATTTAAATACAACACATGTACCAAATATACAATTAAACGTAGTTTAAAAGTGTACCAAACTTTTTTGAATTGCGTATACCAAACCTAACGATTTAGGTTGTTGTGACTTGACAAGACATGTGGAAATGTGGTGAGTAATTTATTGGCACATGTTCAAATCCCGACATTGTTTAGCCTATGTGTCTCTGAATATTCGACCGCAGTGACTCCATGGTATGAAGCAAATCCCCATACTCGCAGTAGAAGATTAGTCGGTACTTAAAAACTGATCTGAATACTCTCGTTAAGGAAAGTTCCTTTGTATAGTGTTTTTTATAAGTTATTCAAATCGAAAGTTAAAAATCTATAAAATATAACCATAAATATGGTACTCCTTTTTTGGTTTCAATCTGATTATAGAATACATCCATTCTCTAATAACTAAATCAATTTTGCATAAATTTTAGAGTAAATTACAATAATGGTCCCTGCGGTTTGGATGAACTTACAATAAGAGTCCTATTTTTGAATTTTCACTATATGGATCCTCAAGGTTTGATTTTTCTTTCATTAAGAGTCCAAAGGCCACTAAAAAGACTAAACTACCCTTGGTATTTCTTTTTCATTTTTCTTTGAATTTGTTATTTTTTTTAACTATTAAAAAAATTATACACCCCAGTCGTTGTCTCTTCCGATCCCCTTCCCTCAATCACCGTCGTCTTATTCGGTGAATACTCCGGCATAACCAACACACCGGTGCCGACTTTGAAGAGCCCTAGAAAATGTCTCGACCTTTCCTTCTCCGACCAATTGCTTTGCTTGTCGCCATGGAACTTCTCCCTTATCCATCTTCGATCGAGAAAACCCACAAAGTAATTCACCTCTTCTGCACACCCCTTCCTCCTTCACCCTGTCTTCACCAACATTATCGGCGTCGTTCCCCCTCCCCACTTCGCCTTGACTTTGAACGGAAAACAAAACAACCACCATGATTTGAACTAAGCACTCAATGATTAGGGTTCCATCGATGAGGTTGTTGTCGAATTCCAGTCCTTTGTCGACTCCCCATAGTGAATCTTGTAATTCTGGGTTCTCAGCTTGTTCGATATGTCAAATGGTTTCTACCATATCTAGCTAGCCTTACTAATTGGGATCTTCGCAGTGTATTCACTGATCTGCAGGTATGCCAAAATCAACCTTTTACCAAATCGTCAACAAGCCGATGAACGCATCTCAAGTGCCCAGGACTAACCTTTTACCAAATCATCAACAATTCGATTATGTGATATCGATTCTTCTGTGAATTCCGATTTGTGTGCAATCACACTCGAAAGTACCCAAGACTAATCTTGAGAAAATTGATGAGTTTAATTCCGATTTGTGTGCAGTTTAATTCGATTACGTATAAGATAAACTAGTTATACCTCATCTGGTACATCGCTCCACCCATCGCCCGTCCATGAACCGGCTCGCCAAATTGGTGTCGTACCTTTGTACAAGAACATCTCGGGTTCCTAGAATCCAACAACCGAACATCCAAACTTCAAACCCGGAACCATCCTCTGGTTTGTTGAAGAAATCGCAGCCCAAGTATTTGCCCGACGAGTCTTTCCCGTCCAGGAATTCACATCGATTAATCTTTCAAATTTCTCAGAAATTTCTCGTCATTCCTTTAGGTTGTACGTCAAAAGATGCGACGATGGGGGGATTAAAGGTCTAATACGACGGCCCATCTGGGGGGTGGGGGTTTTGGGGTATAATTTTTTTTAATAATTAAAATAAATAATAAATTCAAAGAAAAATGAAAAAGAAAATATCAAGGGCAGTTTAGTCTTTTTAGTTGCCTTTGGACTCTTATTGAAAGAAAAATCAAACTTTGAGGATCCATATAGTGAAAATTCAAAAGTAGGACTCTTATTGTAAGTTCGTCCAAACCATAGGGACCATTATTGTAATTTACTCTAAATTTTATTACTCTAGATTTGTTGCGTCTGTCATTCATTGTCGTTGACTCTTTGTATATATCCATTCCCCCTCACTTCATCAGTTACACGCATCTCTCTCTCTCTCTCTCTCTCTCTCTCTCTCTCTGCAATGGCATCACTTGATTCAGCTCTAGATCTCATCCGCCAACACCTTCTTATCGACGATTCCTCTTTCCTACAGGAATATTCCATCCTCTCCGATCATCTCTGCAATAATACCACCCACAAATCCGCCGTTGTTTTCCCTCTTACCTCATCTTCTTCTTGTTCTTCTCGTACGTCCTCGGTGATTGATCACACTGGAACTGTTTCTTGTCACCAACTTGAATATAGAATAGAACCAGAACCGATGCTTCAACCGAATTCATCGGAAATAAATGGAAAAAATAGCGACAAGGGTTTTATAAATCAACGAAAACCCTCTATATCGTTTCCATTTCATACACCTGCGATCGAGAAATCTGATATGGTGGTGAAGGAGAAGGAGTTTAAGGAGAGCAAGCATTACAGAGGAGTAAGACAACGGCCGTGGGGGAAATTTGCGGCGGAGATCCGAGACCCTAGCAAGAAAGGGACCAGGGTTTGGCTTGGGACTTACGACACTGCCATAGATGCAGCGAAAGCGTATGACAAAGCCGCGTTTAAGCTTCGAGGCAAAAAAGCCATATTGAATTTCCCGCTCGAAATTGAAAGTTCAGAGGAAGCGGCGGAAACGGAGACGAGGATGGTAACGAGTAACAGCCGTAAAAGAGCTGCCGGAAAACTTGATATCGATGTGAGAGTAAGTCGGAAAGAAGTGAAAGTAGAACCAGAGACAGCGGAGTACGGCGGTCATAACGTGGATGCTGCGGTTGGATCCTTCACGACGGCTAGCTGGACGGCGGTTGTTGATGGTAACGGTAACAATAAGCCTAAGGGTATATTCGAAAACGTCCCGTTATTATCTACTTATCCTACCATGGATTTCACGTCCGATTGTATAGTCATGAGGAGTAATAGTTCTAACAAAGCTGCCGGACAGTCTATGGTGGAAGTGACAGTCAGTCGGAAAGATGTGAAAGTAGAACCAGAGACGACGGAGAGCGCCGGTGATAAGGCGGAAACGTCGAGTAGCTGGATGGCGGTTGGTGACGGTAACAATAACGGATTCAACAGCATATTCGAGGTCCCATTATTATCACCTAATCCTACCATGGACTTCACGTCCGGTTGTATGGTCACCTAGCGATGATTTAACGGCGTTTACTATATTTTGAAAAATCAAACAGCTGTTAATAGTTTCGAACTTATAAGCAACTCCAAATTGTAAATCGCTAGCATTGTATAAAAGTTTTATTAATAGTCAATGAAATTATTTTGAGACATCGAACTGATAATGCAATATGATCCATCATACTGATCTTGGCCGTCTATAATAAAATTATAGAAGGTGACGAAATACAGAAATTGATAGTATTTTTTAGTGAAGGGGCAAAACTTTTTTTCATTAATTGCTTTATTTATAAATTTATAACTATCTTTATTTGACAGTAAATATTCGCAAAATAACTTTAACAACTGTTCTATCTCTGGGTTGTTAATTGTCGACATGTGTCAAGAGTATTATAATATAATGAGAATCAATATTCGAATTCTTTAACATAATTTTTAAATAAGCACATGTTTGTTGGCATTAAAAAACACAAATTTGTTATTCATAAATCAATAAGATAGTTAAGAAATATTATTTGATGGACTAATTATTACGGAAAAGTTATTCGTGAAAATAATTTGTCGTTATTCAATATTTTTTTGAGCTTCGTACTTTAGTTGGTGACCATTGCTGATTTGGATAATTTTGGATGAGGTGACACAAATTGATTGTGGGTCTTTTTAAAAACAAAGATGTCGATACTCTAATACCATTTTTACTAAAACCTAAAGAAAATCCGTATAGCCATACTATCTTGAGAGTAAGGGGGTGTTTGAGATTATGGTGGTTTTTAACTTATTTGATTTATTGGCTTTTAAAAAGTCAATAAATCAAAAATAGTGTTTGGGTAAGAAATATGTTGTTTTAAAAACTTCTTTTAAATACTATTAATAAGTCATTTAGGAAGAGTTAACTTATTAGCTTTTAGAAAATAAGAAAACTAATAAAAAAACTATGTTTTGACAAAAATACTATTAATGAACTCTCTCATCCTCCTTTACTCCTCTTCTTTTTTTTCCTTCTTTTTTTTGTCATTTTACAAATATAAAAGTTAATCCAAACATTTTTTTTTAAATAACTTATCAACTTATAACTTTTTATATCATATAAACTAATACAAATACTTTTTTAAAAACTCATTTTTGAAAAAGTGCTTATTGAATTAAATAATCAATCTCAAACACCCCCTAAGTATGACAAAAAAATGTTTTAATAAAATAATTAAAATAGCTTAATTATATAAGGTTTTACTTTGAAATAGCTAAAAGTAATTAGAAAAAACTATAATGGGCATGCAAATCGCAGATGAACCATTGTCAACTGTTATTTGCTCTTTTATCGGCTATTTTCCCCCATTTTGCTTAGCCATCTGTTTTTTTTTCTTTCATTATTAAAAAAAATCAAACTTGTCATTTTGGAATGTCATCATATCTGAACTCCTCTCTACAAACTATGAAATCGTCATCACCATCAGTGATTTTCTTTTTCTTTTTTAGAAAATCATCATTTGTGAAATCTTCTCTAATAACTGTGAAATCTTTATCACCATCTGCAATTTCGTTTTTTAGGGTTTAGGGTTTAGGAATGTGTTTTAGTCAAATTTTGCAACATCATAGTTTCTTCATACGAACTCTGATTGACCTGATATTCTTTTTTGCAATGTGATGTATAAGGAGTATTCATTGACATATCAAACACGAAAGTTCGATATTGGAAAGTCATACCTTTTTAGGTACAAAGTATGTTGTCAAATTTATCATTTCTTATTGGATATGTTAATGGATACCCTTTCTTACATATATCATGTTGCAAGAAAAAGTAAATTGGAGTTCGTATGAAGAAACTATGATGTTGCAAAGTTCGACGAAAACACATTTCATAAACCCTAAACCCTAAACCTTAATCCCTAAACCTTAAAAAAATCATAAATGGTGATGAGGATTTCACATTTGGTAGAGAGGATTTCTAAAAAAAGGATATGAACATAGTGATGAGGATTTCACAGTTGGTATAGAGAATTTCACAGTTTGAAAAAAGAATTATAACGTAAGAGGAAATTGTAGATGGCTAAGCAAAATAGGGAAAAATAGCAGTCGAATGAGCAAATCGTAGATAGCAATGACCAATTTGCGATTTGCATGCTATTATGGGAATTTTCTTAAGTTTTTGCTATTTTGATATAAAACCTTACGTGATTATGCTATTTTAGTCATTTTCTCTTATTTTGTGATCTTTGATATTATCATATTTATTATTTTAATCATTTAGAATATTAAAATAGAAAGAAATGTTAAATGGATTGGATACCGTGACTTGTTCAAATATTTTCCTCCAAAGTTTGTTTTATAACATGTCTTTGTAATTTAAATCGAAAAGTTTTTGCCAAGAAATCAATATTGAACCTTGAAATCTAACGTATTCACCCCTTCCCATAATACATATCATCGTTATTTACGTATATTATTAATGATTAAGTCTATCTAGGACTATTAAATATTTGTCCTTCTAAGAAACCTCTGATTGTTTTATCATCAACATTAGTCTCACACATCTCATCAATTATGTGTGTTAGGCTAATATACCCAAGGGTTGCCTTGTCTTTAATGTTATGACCCCTACCTCGTCATATTCCAAGTCCATTCCTTTTAACTCTTCATGTTATGATGAAAGGACTTATGTGTAACACCCGGCTTTTAAAACAAAAACACCCCTGAAAATTTTTTATTTAAAACATAGGTTTCAATACTTAAAACCATAAACAAAGGGGTATATTTTTAATAAAAACGGGTAGAAGTGTATCAAGGAGTATACAAGTATAATAACCTCCTTATAAGCCGGGCTGCTACTGACAGCATCTACAAGTCCACTTCTTGAGTCACGGACTTTATCCTTACCCTTATCAGGGTTATGCTAACCTGCAGGGACATTTAACAAACGGTATGAGCTACAAAGCTCAGTGAGTAATCGTATCTGCAAATAACACGTATAATAATACATTCATATATAATTTCCTATATATGATAAATCTATTAACCGTATATCTCTGTCTGGATATCGGTTCCAAACTCCTAGCCGTTCTGGCTAACTGTATATGTCTTAGGATTGCACATCCTATCGCAAAGTCTTACGGGTTGTTATTTGCATACATTTTTGTCCCATATTTCTTAGTCACAATTGACCGCATCGTATTTCATGGCTATTTAAGCCGCACCCTGTGTCATAGCTATATAGGCTGCACCAAAACATTATCAATATATAAATCATAGCCCGCAGGCCGCACCAGCTGGGTTTAATAACCCGATATCATAGCCAAAAGGCCGCACCATGTACCTGTAACAATATCATAACCGTATAGGCTGCACCAAATATCATAGCCTTATAGGCCTCACCAGTTAATTTCATTTCATTTTATAATCATTTATGGCTCACAGGTTGTCCCGCTTTTGCCTAGACTCACGGCTCCGTTCTTGTCATCGCAATGACTCACGGCTTATCCGGTCTTGCCTAATTAAAGTGGACTCACAGCTCCGTTCTTGTCATCGCAATGACTCACGGCTTATCTGGTCTTGTCGCATTACTGACTCATAGCTCCGTTCTTGTCTATAACAGACTCACGGCTTATCTGGTATTGTCATATCACAGATTATATATATATATATATATATATATATATATATATATATATATATATATATATATATATATATATATATATATATATATATATATATATATATATATATATATATATATATATATATATATATGTATGTATTGACTCACAGCTCCGTTCTTGTCATCGCAATGACTCACGGCTTATCTGGTCTTGTCTTTTACATATATTTTTACACTTGTCATTTTCGTCCCTCGAAGCCGTTTCAACCTGTAACAGTTCAATCATCATATATATCATATATGATATCAGTGAGATTACTTACCTGGATGCTAGCTGCATTTAATTCCCGGTTGTTTCTTGCCTTTGCGTGCACCACAACCATTTTGTCCCATACCTATATATTCATTTATATACCAAATGATAATAGGTTAATAACCATTTCTAATTGACTCTAATGCAATAGAGTTCAATACAATATCATTATAAACAATGCCTAGATAGTAAACTTTACATTTACTATCTTTATGTGAATTTTACTATTCACCGAGGCATTCGAATCGATCTACAGTGCCCCCGAGGGGTCGGAAACTCAATATAAAAATTTTCCCAAACTTTTCAGACCATAACGAGCCTATGGTTCAAGTTTGAGCTAAATCGGACAAGCCAAACAAAAGTTAGCGTTTTAAAGTCCCTGTCTGGTGGGCGCACCGCGCCAGGAGTGGGGCGCACTGCGCCTGGGCGCACCCCGCCAGGACCCTGGGCGTACCGCGCCCTGCGCCTGGGCAGACTCCTGATCAGTCGCGATTTGTGCACTGTAGCACGCAGTTTTGGCCCATTAAGTCCTTAATCCAGTTCTTAATCGTATGGGGTTTGTTCCTAGGCTAAAACCTTCTATTAAGACAAGGTTTTCAACCATTAAACCCCACTCAATCAATCAAGGAATAATTAGGGTTCTTAGTTCCAAAAACCCCAAAACTTCAAATTCATCAATAATAGCAATCTACTTCCAAAATCTTGGATTAAGTCCATTTAGCATGACTTAATGGAAGTATTGACCACATAAACCATATGATTCATAACTGAAATTTACAAATTTCAGTTTCTATAAAAGCTCATCATGAACACACACAAAACTTAGGTTAGAATTCAATTTACTAACCTTATATGCTTAGAAATCTTCAATTCCAAGCTAGGATTTCAACTTTCCACTTCAATTCTTCAAGAACTTGCTGAAATCGTGCTCCAAAAACTCTCCCGATCATCACAAATGTTCTGCACATTTGAGGAGAGTTTTCAACATTTTATATTTTCCAAATTTTACAAATTTGGTCCCTAAGTTCCATTTCTTGAACTTTTACCATAATAATCAAGTTTTATCACAATAAAACTCTCTTTTCTTATACTTTTGCCACAAGCAACATTATTTTTACATATTTGGTCCTTCACTTAGTCAAATGACCAAATTACCCTTTCGTGGTAAAATGACCAAAAATCAGTTTTTATAACATTTTAAGTCCAAAACTCAAAATATTATTTCAAACCAAATTCTTTTCTGTCCAAAAGACCAAATTACCCTTCTAAGGTAAAATGACCAATTTACCCTTTTTATTATATTTACATAAAAAGAGTGTCTTGGCGTTACATTATGTTATCTAAAATCATGCCTAATACTTATCACCATATGTACCATTAATAAACATATGTTGTCAGTTTACAGTAAGCTCTAATCTATAACTTGTTTGAGCGTCTTCAATCTACTCTAGGACTTAAGGTACTTTGCTCTCAATATCGATTTAACACCCCAATTCTTATACACTAGTACACCCAAAAATTTCGTTTTTATTTCAAAACAATAAGTCAACATTATGTACTTTCGTAACATTAAAGTAGCCAACTTCATATCATTAAATGTAAACTACTATATATTTCAAAATAAATGACAAGAACTAAATTATGTATCTCTTAATTTCAGAAGTATCTTTTAAACTTGATTTTTTATCATGCTATTTAACTAATACATCATCTCTAGTATTTTGTTTAACTTGTTACCTGTAAACAATGGTAAGCTATAGAGTTTAGTGAGTGACAATTTACACTCTTGTCAAAACATAAAAGTAAATTTGATACATCTTTATATCATATTCATTCAATCGAGGATTTAACATATTGTAACATCCGTGTTTTGGGCCTAGGAGTTTTGGGCTTAAACCGACAAATAAATTTATTTTGTAAATAAAGAATAACTTAATTTAATATTTTGTTATGTGTTATATTGTGAATAAATGAGCCAAATATAGTTTTAAGACCAAATTGTAACCAAATGTGAGAAATTTTATCATAAGGACTAAAAGTGTCAATTTGGCCAAACTTACCCTAAGTAGATTTGAGTAGTCATGGATTTAGAAATTTAGAAGATATATTAAAGGAATTGAGGTGGAGTCTAAATTAGGTCTAATAATTCCTTGAATTCATTAAGGACCTAAATTGTGAAGAAATTTAGTGTAAGGGACCATTTGTGCCAAATTGGGAAACTAAGGGTTAGTGTTGACCTAGAGAATGAATAAAGTGAATTAAATAATCATAATTGGGGCACAAGAGTGAAACTAGAGACTTATAATGCAAAAGAGTTATCTATGGGTGTTAGGTGAAGAAAGACCAAACTATAAGGACTAATATTGCCAATTGTAAAAGATGCCAAGCTTTTGATGGGGGTTTCACCCATTTCAGCCATATTCACGTTTTAGAAGAGGAAGAGAGGAGAGAGTGGCGATTTTCTATAGATCTTGGAGGATTAATGCTAGAGTTTGAAGATTAATCAAAGTCCTTGAAGTTTCCCAGCAATCTAAGGTATAAACTCTCATTTCTAGCTTTGGATTTCGAGTTTGAGTTTGGGGATTGGACCCAATTCGAGTTCATGATGGGATGAGGTTCTTCCTATGATTCCCCAATGTTTATTTGATGTTTCTAAGTTGTTTGGATCAACATCCAATCCATGGATGCTCTAGATCTAATTAGTTGATTGATTTGGGTGTTATGAACCCTAGAATTTGGGGATTTGTTAGATAATTGAGGAATCTAGAAATTGATGGTTGGATTTTGTAGTTTTGGATGAGGGGATTCATTTCTAATGATTCCCTAAGGATTCCAACCTTTGATTTGTAGTTTTAAATCTTGAATCACTAGAATATGGGAATTGGGTGTTGAAATGGGTTTATTTCATGTATATGATGAATGGATCTTTTGTTTAATGGGTAATGGGTTTATTACATCAATTTGGATGTAATAGTGGAGTAAGAATCATTTCCTAAGGATTCCATGGAATGGAAGAAGGAATCTCCACTTGTAATCATCTATTAATGGATTGGAATTGGGTATTCCATGGGTTTAATCATTTGGACCAATGATTGGAATTGGAGATTCCATGAGGTTATCTTCTTTGGGTTTGTATGGGAATGATTCTCCTAAGAGATGACATTGGTTAAGGACTTAATTGGGTACTTGATGGTGTTAAGTGTAATGATTGACTTGGAACATAGTTCATGAATGACTTGTTAAGATATAAGAACTTGAATTGTGATTTTCATTAGTTTAAGTCATGAACACTTGGATTGGGAGTTGGATGCTTGTAAATGAGTTATTAAATGTGTATTTTCATGTATAATTGGTCTTGAGTTGATTTGGAGCTTCAATTGGGTCAAAAGGGGGTTAAAATGACCAAAAACCAAGTTACTGCACAGCGTACACGACCCGTGTGCTGATACACGACCCGTGTAGGGTCTCTGGGGCTTCGGATCAGTTTTGCCCTGGGTCCTACACGACCCGTGTAGGGCTACACGGCCCGTGTAGCCTGGGTTGGCCAAAAATGTCAGTTTTTGGGTTTTGAGCTTTATGGTTTGGGCTTCGGGTCCTTGTTTTAATGCCAATCTTTGGGAATGTTTTAACTAAGATTTTCCTTATATTAGAGAGTCAAGGACCTCATTTTAGATGATGGATGATTGTCCCTTCTTAGTTCTAAGGAAGTAATTATAGTGTGACTTTTAGATGAATCGAGTATAATATCTTCCGTTCTTGTATTGTAGGAATGAGATATGTTGTAGTGACTTGGAAGTGAGACTAAGGACTTGAGCTAGCACTCAACTAAAATGATTTGATGGATGAGATTATGTCTAGGAGCGCCTCCAAATGCATCAAACCTTGAGTGGAGTTAGTGTTGACTCGTCAGTTGACCTTCGGTGAGTTTACCGGGAGTACACATCCTTCCAACTATCTTTTGTGTGTGTTGTCAATTACTTTTCATGCATGATATTATGTGAAACGTGTTATATGATTACTACATGTGCATTGCATGAAAACGAGTTTTCTAAAGATGTTTCAACTAAAGATGATGATGATGTTTTGAAAGATGTTTTGAGCATCCTACTTGTGCATTGCATTGCATATAGGATGGGATTGACCGAGTGAACCTTATGATGACCTTAAAGATGTTTAATGATGTTTGGCTGAAGTAGCCACCTTTACGATGTTTTGAGTTTGACCCTTCTCTAAAATAAAGAGGGTGAGGAGACGCATGAGGGAGTTGCTAACCCTCATGGGGCTAGTGTGATGGCCACTAGTTCTAGTTTAACCTATACGGGGATCAAGTTACATGCTCCGTGCGTGTCATTTGTGAACTTAGGTAGGTGCCATTGAGGTGAGTTGGACTTTTATGAGATGGACGTGGGTTTGGGATAGTTGCATCATGCATTACATTTGCATATCATAACTATCTATTTTGAGTAAACCTTTATGATGTTTTAAATAACTTTTGAAGTGTGTGTTAAAACTGTTTTTGGGTGGGGGGGGGGGGGGGGGTTTGTCCCGAATGTGGTAGTTCACTACTCACTCAAAATGGGACAACCTCGGGTAAACTCACTAGGCATTTCCGTTGCCTAACTTATTTTGATGTGTACTCAGGTTGAGGAGTTTAGATGACTTAGAAGAGCTGGATGTTTAGAAGGCCACGGTTTGTGTGGTATCATTTAAATTGTGTAATGGTATTTGAATTGTTACAACCTCGCTATTTTATAAACTAAAATGT
Organism: Cichorium intybus; assembly: GCA_023525715.1. Taxonomy (NCBI): domain Eukaryota; kingdom Viridiplantae; phylum Streptophyta; class Magnoliopsida; order Asterales; family Asteraceae; genus Cichorium; species Cichorium intybus. The sequence goes on from CM042010.1 coordinate 4,007,116, forward strand.
TTTATCTAAAATGGAACCAAACATTGTTTTCCGCAACTTAAACCTAAATTAATTCTCATTAAACCCCATGTGTTTTAAAATAGTTTTTGGAAGAAAATGGCTTATTTGAAAATGTTGAAACTAAAGTTTTCACTAAAGGATTATTTTATTGATTAATGATGATAAACCATGGGTTAAAATGACGTTTTATGAAAAGTCTTAAGCGAAGGTGTTTCACATATCCCACCCAATAGAAATACATAACCTTACATTGTTAGAGATATGTCCACCGACACAAGAAGTTGTTGTCATTACATAAGCTGATTAGGTTGCACACAATGTAGAATCTATAATTAAAAAATAACAATAAATATATAGAGTAGTTTGTTATTAATCATAATATGATGGTTTAATTGTGAAAACAATATTAGTGAGTGACTAGTTTGTTATTCATCATGCCTTCATTTTTGTTAATAGGTCTCCTCTAGATAAATTCAAGATTGCATATGGATTCGTCAAGGTGACCCCTTATGTCCATTTTTAGTTATTTTAGTTATGGAATGTAATAATGGGACTTAGAAGCTTTCAATTGTCCTTTTTTGCGAATGATGTAATTCTTGGGGGGAGTAATCAGATGATAATTCTTTGGGTATTATTAGAATTCGTAGGCGCTTTTATTTGAGATCTAGGTTGCAACTAAGTTTAGAACAAAGTAATCTCCATGGTGCGGGCATAAGTTTCGATGAGGTTGAACGCATGGCAGAAATGATGAAATGTAAATAATGAGATTCCCTTGTGTTTATATTGGTATTCCTATTGGGAGTGTATGGTTTCTAAATAGAGTTGGAAGAGCATTTCTGATAGGGAAAATGATTATCAAGATGGAAAGTGAAAGGTTTTGCGGCTGACGGTTAGTTGACTCTAATAAAGGTTGTTCTTGGAAGTTCATGCATATGTTATTTTCGATGTTCAAGGTGTTTATCGAAGTGCTAAATCATCGTGTAAAAATGAGGCATACCTTTTTTAGGGAAGTGAGATGGGGGGATATAAAGCTTTCATGGTTTAAATACAAAAATATACTCTATAATAAGTTGGTGTTTGGGAGTTGATAGTTTATTTGCTACAAATTGATGTTTATTAGCAAAATGGAACCGGCATGAGCCCGTAGAACTTTTATTGGAAGTTATGTAAACTATTCACTCTTTGGGTCTTTTTCAAGATCCATGACCTCCTAGATGATTTATGGTTCATTGGGCAAGAATTGTAAAAATATTAAATGGATTGGGAGAACGGAATATTGAGATGGATAATCTCATGGTTAAGAAGTAGGAAATAGTGAAAAAGTGATGTTGGGACGGATATATGGCATGCGGCTCTTCCTTTTTCGAGGCACTTTTAGGCTATCCGGTGTGGGAGGGTGCGGGATGCGAGAAACGCCTTTCTCACGGGGAACACCCCCTGAGAAGTCCTCTCACTTTTCCTCCCCGGGGGTGCTGATCTGGCAGAGAAAAAGTAAAAGGTTGGAGAAAGCCATACTGCATAGCTTTATAGATTATTTGCATTTGAGATTCCAAAGAGACGTAAGGTGACTTTTTTTTTGTCAAGGTAGCCATGAATAGTCTTAATGGCATGAAGCACGTTGTGGAAGGGAGGAGACATAATTAAACGATTTTTTGCGATTAGATGATCGATTAGATACTATTTTCTGTCTCATGTATTTGTTTTTTTTTTTTTTCAAACTCGTCGTTATAGTGGTTGAGAGTGCTCAAAAGATATGGAATAAATACGCCTCAATTAAGGTGAACATTATTGATTGTTGGGTCGGATTGGATAGATTAGTCACGCAATCTGGATCGGTAAGGATGATTTAAATGGGATACGGTGACAGATTATGGTACCATCAAACGTTCAATTGGTTTCTTTGTTTTGTAGGTTATTCTTGGTTGCAGCATTCAATTTAGAAGTATCTCAATGTTGTTATCCTTACTACATTTAGATGATTACATATTATTTTTAAACAGGTATGTATGTAAAAAGAAACTTTATTCAATTTTATTGCAGTTATTTTTTTTCTTTGATAGGTAGATGTAAACAAATTCAATATTAGTTGACAGATTAGATTATATCCTTTATTTCACTTCTTATAATATTTATATTTTTTCTAACTAGCGTTTGCTAGTCCATAAATTCGGATGTTTCCAGAAAATACAAGAAAAAAATGTTTATTTTTATAATTTATCTCACTTCACTTGTAACCGACTAATCATATATTTGTTTAAAAATGGTCTCTAAACATTATTTTTAAACAAATACTATTAATAATATATTTATTAAATTTGTTAATTGGAGGTGAATAGAGACAGATGAACAACTCCATAAAAAATAAAAAGAGAAACGTCTCGATTATTGAAAAATATGTTTGTTCTCTAATTGAAACAAGAAAATATACTAAAAAAAGAAATTGATGAGGGTCCTACAAATAGACATATGCAATTTTTCGTCTCTATAAAATTCTGTATCCTTTTCATTGTATATTAAAAATATTTATGTGTATGTTTTAAAAATTGATAATATGATGTCAATTAACAAAAATGGCATACCAATAGTAACAAAATTAGTTGTACAATATAATATATGAAATGTGTTTTACTAATTTAAAGTTCCAATACGATTTTTAAAGTGTTTGTCAACTTCTAATGATTTTAAAATATTATACAATAATATTTTTATATTATTGGGTAATCTAAGTTTAATATTAAAAACTTTATATTTTTACATCAATTATAACAATATCTTTATATATTATTTATCAGTAAATCTTTACAAGAATTGGCATCTATAACTTCCCAATAGAAATCCTAGATCTATTTTCGAAAACTAATATTTGATCCTCAAAAAGTATAATGTTATCAAAATACTAAAAATTGCCTTATTTACAACTTATAGTCGCAATAATTAACTATCGAATAAAAAATTTAAAAATGGAAGTTCAACACCGTCTCAACAATAAAATATTATAATATATACTAAGTAAGACTATCCCCATTCACAACCAAACCCAACCCAACTATTCATTAAAAAACTAATTTCTCTCTCTTCCACCTACACAACCCAATTAAACTCAACTTTTCACTCTCATCAACAACCCAACCCAAATCAATTTTTTATTACATAAAACTAATTTATGATTTTTTTTCTTTTCTAATAAAAATTATTTAACAAAATCGAAAAAATAATTTACTTATTTAAGATATAAAAATATTTAAAACTACTTAAAAATATATATCAAAATATATAATTTTCATCAAAATATACAATAAAAGTAATGATTTTTTGTAAATTTTGATAAAGATAACGATAATGTTTATTATCTTTTGAAATCCACCTACTTTTATAATTATTGAACACAAAAAAATTAATAAAAAAATGATCCGATCAAGTTTGAAATAGAAACACGGTTGGATGGATGGGTCGCCACTATTCATTTTTTTATTAGTTTCATAGCAACCGACGTTTCCAAAATGTCGCCGATGGCGATAGTCTAAGAAGAAATTGAAAAAACTTATGACCAACGGTCAATTCGACTAATATATTGTAGTAATTGTTTATTAATAATAAATAAGTAAATTTATATTGTAATTTAGAAGAAAGGTATTGTATTTAACTGAACAATTATGTTACATCCAAAATAAGCATCTTAAATTTTTGATCAAAAAATATATAAATCTTACTACTAACATCTCGACAAGAATATATGGGTTTTGTTTGTTTGCCATTTGTTACATATTAACATAAACAAAATCGTTTACAACTAAAAGGTAACTTAAACATAAACTATCAAGCCTGCGTATAATTACAAGTCATCGAAATATATCTATCGTTTTAGATCTCAGATCTAAAATCGGATCTGATAGAATGTTTGTAACACTGAGCTAAGATTTGATCTCTTTTATTTTTACTTTTAGCATCAAAAAGTAAAGGCACAGAAATGAAATCGAATTTTGGAAGAAACCCATCTTGATGATGGTTATACGAAACTCCTTATATTTTTCACAGTTTTTTTGTTTATCCTGATTTTTTCCTAAAGCATTTAAACCGATTAAGTTGGTGTTTCTTTTTGACTTAATATATAACAAACTTAATTAGTTCAGCTATACATAAACATTTTTTTATTACTTAATGTAAACAAAATATTTTAATAAGTTAAGTTATAAAAAATATGTCTGTAACATTAAGTGGTGATTTCATATTTATTTTTCCATAGTTACCTTCACTTATCGTAAATCAAGAAATTCAATTTTCCCCAAAATAAGGATAATCTTTTCTTCATTTTTTTTAAATCGATAATATGAGAACAATAAAATAAAAATAATAAAAAACTAGATATGAAAATAATTAATGTTAAATAACTCATCACTTCAAAATTACTGCAATTCAAAATTACTGCAACAAAATGCTTCTATGAATGATTAACGTGTATTTCTTTCTCTAATTATGATAATCATTGTATTTATTTATGACATTTTTGTAAAACATTTTTAAGACAACACAAATTTTAAATATTTTAATTGGTTTGATTATTTAACCTTATGTTAAAGCTATGTTTAATTTAAGTTGCTAATCATATGATATTTTAGATTTTTTTTTTTTAAATTAATGTGATAATGTACAATTTTAATTTATAACGGTTATTAAATAAATGATAATGTGTTATTTGTCAATTTTCAATAAGAAGATAAATTAATTATTTATTTAAATCCAAACAATGTATTTAGTTCAAAAAAGAAACAATGTTTATATCAACAATACTTTATCAATTCAGATATCGTTATTCATTTAGTATACATTATCAATTCAGGACTTAAAAAGAATTAAAAAAAAAAAAAAAAAAAAACAGTGCCTAAGTATCATTAACCTTGTTTTAATCCAAATAACAGGTTTCTTGCATATTCTTCGTATCGAAGTGATAACATGACGAATTTTAATGTGATGTAGCATCTTTTTTCTAAATTGAAGTCAAAATTAAGAATGAAAAATCTTTTTAACTAATACTTGGTTATCTTTATCTATTCATGTTTGTTCAAGAAAGTGGGTTGATTAGTAGAAGCCAAAAGTCTAGCCCACATCCTATCCGTCAACTTAACAACATTTGTAGCCTCAGTCACACGCTGAAACCATATATAAACATCACATTATTTATAATATTTTATAAAATGGCATATAATGTAAATATGATAGTAGCACGTACCTCAATTGGAATATACGCATGTCTACTATTCACAGGTCCAACTGTAAAACCAGAAAACCCTGCCATGGCTCCATGAACCGCACTTTGAGCAAGAAGTGTGCAATAAATATTATCATATGCATTACTTGGAACAGCCCGTATCATATATGTTGGATCTGCAAAAAAATAAAATAGTTTCAAAAATAGAGCATAAAGAAAAACTTATGTATTCAAGTACCTATATATTTCATGTTTATTGCCATTTTCTTGACTGTTGCAAAATGATTTTTGATTTTCTGAGTCAACCATTGACCGATATCAGGAAGCAGTTTATTTCCAGATGCATCTTTCTCTTCATTTGCATTATCAGAAACATATTCTTGGCCTGCACCTTCTGCCACTACTATCACCACATGCCTGTTTTCTTTAAGTCTTTGTTGAATAAATTCAAAAAGACCACCTTGCCCTTCTAGATAGAACGGAGACTCTGGAATCAAGCAGCAATCCTGTTACAATATCCATAATGACATAATCTATTAACATATTAAGAAAAAGTAATAATTATAAATTTGTGAATTTTAAATTTGGTTAGTTGAGGTGTTACCACATCTCGACTTGCCAGCGTGGCAAACATGGCGATGAATCCTGAAAAGGTGAGATGATTTTAGAAGATTTTAAGAGTTTTGAAATTTTTATATTTTTTTTATATGTGAAGATACTTGCCACTGTATCGACCCATGAGTTTGACTATTCCAACTCCATTTTCAACACTTTCCACTTCCACATGTGCAGCATTTATTGCCCTTTGAGCTTCCTCAACAGCAGTATCAAACCCAAAAGATTTATCTATTACCTGAATTAATTTGTTATTAAGCCACTAAAAAAGAAGTTATCATATTTTTTAAATAAAAAAAAAAAAACGGTTTAAAGAACTTACAGCAATATCATTATCAATTGTCTTAGGAACCCCAGCTACTGCCACATGAAGGCGACGCTTTTCAACTTCCTTTCACAAAATAAAAAATAAAATAAAATAAAGTAAACTAACATCTTACCATATATATACATCTAAATTCTACAAAGCAACATAATTTTTAAAAAAACACTCACCTTGTAAATGGCAGATGCACCCTTTTGTGTACCATCACCACCAATTATGTAGACCTAAAAGACCAAGATTTCTTAAAACTTTTTCTTGAAAAAGATCAAATTTGTTGTTGTGTAGAGAAATAATTAAATAACATCAACCTGATTTATCCCACGGTCTTGAATGTTATCGACTATTTTGTTAGTATCATGACCACCTCTTGAAGTTTGAAGAATTGTACCACCACGTTTATGAATATCATTCACAATTTTTGGACTCAATTCCATTGTATTTCTTGAATAAAAACCCCTATACCCTCCTTCAATCCCAAGTATATTATGAACACCATACATATAATTCAACCCGCATACAATCTCCCTGATTACTGTGTTGATCCCGGGACATAAACCGCCACATGTCACAATACAAGCGCGTACTTCCTCTGGCTTGAAATAAACCTAATATTTATAAATTTCTTAGACCAAAATCAACTAATGTGTAATGTGCAAACTAGGTTTAAATAATTGATCACAGGGTACCTTTTCCCTGGGTCCCGCACGTCGAAAGTGCACTCCTTTTGGGCTGTTTTTTTGAACAACAATCTGCAAGAAGACAAAGAGTATTTTGTGATAATTTATTTAAGTTATTTGGTAAATTAGATTAAATAGTTTAAGAGATAGAGTTTATGTACTTGGTGTGCTACAACATCTTCTGAACTAACAAAAGTGTTCCTGTGGAAAATAGTAATATTTCGTTTAGTGAGTTGCAAAACAGACTTGTACATGTATGGGGACGGTTTTGTAAAGATCAATGTACAAAGTGTGGTTATAACTTATAAGTTATAACATTAAAGATTTTGGAAGAAGGAAAAACTTACTTAACTATTGCATAGGCTTGGCTGTACTCTAATGGGTTTGGATAGGTCTGCAAGAAAAAAGATTACAAACAATCAAGGCTCTAAATTTCTTCAATAGTAACAGTGGTAATAATAATGGAAGAAACAAATATGAAAACAGAGCAAATTCCTTTTTCTGAGTTGACTATGCAACTATGGGGTGACATGAAGTTCCAAGGTGTATATAGCTATTTTGTTTGATGTTTACATACATGATCTTTACCTAGTAGTCTACTTGAATGCTTAAAACTGTGGTAGTTCTTACACATTAATTCAATAAATATATGTACTTGTTATTTATTTCAGAATAGGATAGGTGGAGCACATAGTATATATGAGTCTGTCCATTTAAATTTAGAGTCCACTCCATGAAATGTTTCTTATCCAGAAAAGAGTCCCGTTTTGGTTTAAAATTACACAATGTCTTCAGGTTCACGAATTATTTACAGTAAGATGTAGCTTTGATCTTCATAAGATTTGGAAAATGATCACTATCTGGAACAAAGGGAGCAGATGCAAAGGCTGGAGGATTCAGTAAATTAGGTGATTTCATACTGAGGCAGAAAAGGGAATTGCTCTATAAATATACATACAAATATGCTCATGGAAGTCGGAATCAACTTCTCGTCTAAACTTGCACTACTACAAAAATAGTAATTTTGATTATTGAGAGCAAAATGGGTGGAAAGTTCCAGATAAATAGGATTCCGTCCCTAACGCAGACACGAAGATTTTATCATTCGTATAATATCTTACTGTCATCAAAACTTTCTTAAAACATAAATAATTTCAAAACTGAGAACTTATTTGATTGACTTGGAAAGTGAAACAGCGACGTCGAATACCGGTAAATCAGGTAGGAAGTTCGTCAAGTGAGGAACGTCTTCGAGGACGAAACCGTCGTCATCATCGGTCAGAGTGGTACTCTGATCGGAAGTTTGAGCTCTGATAGGGTAATAACCGGTGATTAAGGACTTCCTGGAGTATATTTGGGATTTAGTAGGGAAACTGTTGAAAGAGCTGATGGGTTTGTGGAATCTGGGAGAAAATGGTAACGTTTTAATGAGAGAAAACTGAAGATTTGGGGAAGATGTTAGTAGAAGATCCATTGAATACGGTTTTTGAATGAATGAATGAATCAAATGCTTTTTCCACGGGATTTTAGGCGGAGAGACGAGTATATTCAGGTTGGAGTTACTCTTGGAAACGGCGATGATTTAAGGGGGTGTTTGGGAGTGCTTATTTATTTAAAAGTTTTTTTTTTTTTTTTTTTTTTTTGATAAAAGTGCTTGTTACTTTATAATTTTTAAAAAACCAGTTTTTAAAAAGTGTTTGGATAAGCTTATGTGGTGGAAAAAGTTAACAAATTGATAGAGATGTTTTAAAAATTGTTTGATTTAGCTTATATATACGTAGAATGACTAAACAGGGTATATTTGTCATATTAATACCAAAAAGTTATAAGCTTTTTCAAAAAGTCAGGATCTCGTGACTTCTTAGTGCTTATCAGCTTATAACTTTTCAAAAATCAGTTTTTAAAAATATGTTTGGATAAGCTTATGTGGTGGGAAAAGTTAATAAGTTGATAGAGATGTTTTAAAAATTGTTTGATTTAGCTTATATATACGTAGAATGACCAAAAAATGTATATTTGTCATATTAATACCAAAAAGTCATAAGCTATTTCAAAAAGTCAGGATCTTCTGACTTCTTAAAAATGACTTATTGTAGTATTACAAAAAGTTGTTTTAAAAAGCACTTTTGGTTATCCAACATGATTTTTCACTTATTGGCTTTTTGAAAAAGACCGATGGTATTGAACCAAATCGGTTTTTAATTGGATTTGGTTTGTAATCGGTACTATATATTATATTTTTATTCGGTTAGTATTCTCTATTCGGTGCGGTTTCAGTATTTTTTTCCATTTATAAGTCCAAATTAAACTTATTTTTCCAAACCGAACCGATATCGGACATTATACTTCGGTTCGGTATTCGAATCTTGCTTTTGTGTCATTCAGTTTCGGTACTTTCAGTATCGGTTTAGTTTGAGTGCCGAGCTCACAAACTGTTCGAAAAATATCATTATGACAGACAATCAAGGGTTTCCACGGTTGTGACGACTACTTCGTGATCAATAAAAATTGTAAGGGTATGTGACTTCTATAATTATACACATTTGGTCGCTTTCTTTTTTATTTATACGATTGAACAATAAACTTATATAAAGTATTTAAAAAGGAACATTGTGACCAACAAACTATTTCTAACGTTTTTCAAAATATCAATTTACATATTTTTTCACATAAATTGGCAACCAACCATGAAATTTGTATTGAATTTGTCAAGTGGCATGTTATAGCAATTTTTTAGAATTTAATAAAAAATAGTTCGTTTTTTACATATTCGTTATTACAAATTCTGAAAAGATTTATGAAAAAAAATTGGAAGAAAGTGTAAAAACTTGTCATAATTGCAATTTTATTATAAAAATTGTTAATGTAAAAAAAGTAAAAGTTATATAAGTTTATTATCAAATTTGTACCGGAAAAAAAGGTTGTTTGAGTGTGTACAATTTCAAAACGTTGTTATCCTCACAAATCATTCTCCAAGAAACTATTAGAAATGAAGTTTTAATCAGAAATGCCCAACTTTTAATGGATTAGAAAAAATGACCACAAACTTCGTGACAACTCATTTTAGACTAATGCCTTTTGTTTCAAATTATAAGAAAACGGCATAGACTTGATGCAAAGTGATTTGAAATCTGACATGCTAGACTAAGATGTATTTTGGAATTTGGACTATTATTCTGTACATTTCAGGTGGTCTTTTATTTCAAAATGATATGTTGGAATTCACCCAGATTTATGAATTCATCTAACTCTATTCTTTATTATTTCTCAATTACTACGTTATCCAAGCAATATAATAAACAAGTTAAAAAATAACAATATACACCAAAACTAAACTAATAAATTAAATTTTCTATAAAAAAAATTGATGAGGCCACCAAACATTCTGTAAAAGGGAATATGTAACACCCCTCATACGAGCTAGTTAAAACAGTCATTTTATAAGAAACATTCCAATAAGGTTGTTAAGATCGGGATTTTACCCAAGATCGTTTTATACTTTGCAAGATCGTGATCGTAAGATCGGGATCGGGATCTTAAGATCCTACCACTGAAGTAGTCTTTAAATTTACTCTTAATGTCATACTTTGTGCAGTACATGTTATAACTTAATCTCTACTAAAACATCGATGCTAGAATCAAAGTTAACAACTTAAGCATGAACAATGATTCTTTTAGTTAGAAACCGCAAAAATTAGGAAGAAAACATCTTTAGTAGAAAAATAAACAAGTTCATCATGACCATCCACAACTAGAGGTGGGATCGGATCGTATTAAGATCTTAAGATCCTACTTAGGATCCTAAGATCCTAGTATAGATCTTGCTTCAGATAGATCCTACTGTGATCATGATCGTTTTTCGGTCGAAGGATCTTAAAATCGTAAGATCTTAAGATCAAGATCAGGATCTTAACAACCAGTGTTCAGAAAAACAACATTCGTAATAGGTCTTGAATACTTAAGTCCTTAACATTTTAAATTGTCAATGCAAACGAGGGTGTCACAAGGTGATCAAGAGGCAATAATTAAAGTAAACAGTTTCATACAATAAAATCTAAGTTTACAAGTCTTATAAATATCCAAAAGCTAAATATTTGACTTAAGTATTCACTAATTCTTCAAATCTAAATACATATTAAAATACAAGTGTTAGGCTTAGAAAGTCAAGTAAATATACATAGGGTCAACTCTTCAAGGGTTAATAATGAGAACGATCATCCAATCCCAAATTCAAACCCCAAAAGTAGTTTTTCAAAACATCACAAGATTATTAGAATCAAGACTTGGTAACACATACAAAACTTAGTATAAATTCATACACAACTCAACAAATGGAAGTTTGTGATGCATATGCGACTACTCCCTAAATCATCATGTCAATCTCAAAGTCTAACTCGTAACTAACGGTTCAAGAGCATTTATACAGTAGTCTTACCTCTACTTACACAACCATATGGTAGTCTTACATCTACCAACAATTGTACTCAACTAATTAGGTAACATGTAGACTATCAATACACATACATACGTGGTTTAGCAAATCCTACATGTTTAGCAAATTCATTGGCGTTCCAAGCTCAAACTTGAACTCAAGTCAATTTGGGTACCCATGACACACAATCTCATTCTTCCCCTAATATAAATGCACATGTACATTATATAAAATCATATCCAAAATATCAACATTTTTTCTCAAAACAAACAAAACTCAAAACAAAATCCAATAGGATCAAACTCAATTAGAATCAAACTCATTTTCAAATTCATGGTATGAATGCACAATCGTATTGTAATCACATAGCAAAGAGGTATAATATATAGATCAAAAGAAAACTTATAAATGCTCAAAATAGTACATAGGCATGTATCCATGGTTAATAACTCACATTATCTAGTTGAACAAAGCTCGCTACACGTCCAGGTTGACTAGATGACTAGTAGTCCCCTATAGGTAACATTTAACCCAATGATTAACAAAGTGTTTAACTCTTAATCAAAATATTAATGGACACTAATGTTTAAAATCTCATTTCATCATCTATATATGCTCCTGAAATCGTTAGAAGAGTAATGGAAGTGGTTTGAGATCAACCAAGCAGAAGTTTTGGCATTTTCAATATCTCGTCAGACAATAATTTTGTCTATACAATTATATGACCCATGTAATTTTGTCTAATACAATTATACGACCATGTAAGGGTTTTCCAAGCTAAAATTCGTTGTCTCATTGTAATTGCTTGATTTCTGTTTTGAACTGTTTTAGGTTGCATTCAGAATACTCTGTTTGTTTGCATCCTTACAAGTCGTGAAACTCTTGCCAAACGAAGATTAATTATTCAATTTTAGTTTACCATTTGTGCTTGTTTTTCCCATCAGACATGTGCAGGGACGCCGATGAACATGGCTATAATTATAACCCCATTTTTTATTTTAAAAAAATTGAAAAACTTGTTTACCAACGTTAATATGGTTGATATTAATTATATGTAATTCATAAAAGCATAAGAACACCGTACAAGTGTTTGAGGCGGGTTGAAATTTATGAGTATGCAATATTCCCGAACCTGAAATAGCAATAACCCAAGGAACAGAATTTTATAATGGAAAATATATATACAGAAATATATATATTATAGTTCAAATACTCCCATGCACTCACATATTAATTCTTGATATTACATTACAACACTCATTCGGGATGTGACCTTGTATCTTTAAACACTTTCTTCCTGTAAATGCCACGTAGCAACATAATTGGTTTAGTTCATTTGAGATGTTATTAGGGAGAAATAAAGACATGATTGTGGGTCCCTTTGAAACTTTACCTTAAAAAAAGGCCGCACGTTCTGAGCCTGTACTTTTATAAAATATTATATAGCTAGCAGGACTTCTAAAGACAAAAATGATCAATCATATGTTGTATAACATCTGCCCCATCTGTATGCAAGTTGTCATCTTTTACCTGCATCCAATGAGGGCATAAAAGTAAAACTAGTATCAATTTGCTTAGAAAAAAAAAATCAGTTTTAAGTTTTAAGAAAAAAGTACCTGGATAACACTATGGGCAGCAAATCTGGATCTACTATTGTGAAAGCTCACATCTACTTTTTCCCATGATACGCGAGAAAGACCAGTCACCAGTTCCTCTGTACGTAGCACACAATAAACCTTAATTTAGGACAAATGAAAAACTTCCGGAACATTAATGATTAGAGTAACAACTAACAAACCTTCCACGTCATCTGCATTATCGCTACTTGTCAAATCCGGCTCAAAATCATACGCCTTGCACCGTTCTTCATATACAACATGAGGATACTTCTCGTTTACAGAGTCCTCCCACTACAATCACAGATATGTATATAATAACAATGTACTTTTATGTATTTGACAACAGAGATTATAGGACTATCTAAGTTTATGATGTACCTTTGGTAGCTCTATGTTACGCCTAATTGATGATGTTCTCCAGCCGACAATATCTGATTTTGTTAGTTAGGGAACCAGTAAATTACAATTTTGGTCCCTCAGTTTAGAATAATTGTTTCGGTTATTGTCCCGAAAGGAACCGGTTTGCGATTTTGGTCCTTATTTTGATGTTTCATACGATTTTGGTCCCTCAATCGTTAAATTTAAGTATTCAGTCGGTGGGGTTTTTTAAATTACCATTTTGCCCTTGTACCTGAAGAAAAGCAGTATCCCACAATAGAGAACAATCTTGTAACTTTTTCTTAGATTTATTATTAAACTATTGTCTAAATTAGAACGTTTTCATTTTAGTTTTTACATTACCTTTAAAAGTATAAGTTTCTAAATTATTTTACATAAAAGATGACCATTTTGACCTTGATCCAGTGACATTTTTTGTTCATATTTTTCAATCATGTAAACACTAATGTCGTAAATATGAATACAATCTGAGAAATTCTAAAATTTTTAACACATTGATTATATATGACAATTTATTTAATTGCAAACTGTATTCATATTTCAGTAACTAGTATTTACTAAATTCAAGAAAATAATGAACAGAACATCTGGGTGTGCCAAGGACAAAATGATCCTTCTAAATGTACAATAATTTAAAGACTTATACATATAAGATAATTAAAAAATAAAATACATGATAATTTAGGAAAGAGTTTAAAAGTTAGATCAAGAGATAATTAAATATTTGGTCAACGTGGTATATTGTTTTCCTTCGGGTCCAAGGGCAAAATGGTCAATTTAAAAAAACTAACAACTGATTACTTAGATTTAACAATCAAGGGAAAGAAATCGTACATCATAATAAGGACAAAAGTTGCAAACTGATTCCTTTTCGGACCAAAACGGAAAAAAAAAACACCAAATTTGTTATGTATGCTTTTATATTATATTTTCAGCCACATTAATAGGGTGCAAAGGATACGGTCATAGCCAACATTTGCGTATGTCACCCGGCGATGAAATGAGCGTAACGCTGACCTGGATTTTGTTGAACATATCAATTACCAATAGAAGAATAATCTAAGAATGTAATTATTAACTGAAATGGAAAACGTGTATATGGCAAACATACATGAAATATAAATCACCATCATCTTCCAACATGCGTTTAAGTAGTGGAGGCTTTCCATCCTCATTATCTGTAAGGAAAAGATGCCTCCCTGTTCTTCTAAATATCCAATGTATAATAGCTACAGCAACTTTTTCTAAAGCTGATACCCCGAAAAGAAAAGGCACCTAACAAAACAATTCCGAAAGCAATTACATTAAATTTTACTGATCAAGGGTAAATTTGTAAATTTGGGAGGACAAAAAGTACCTGTTTATTGCCCCTTGAACCAAGATGAGGTGTTGCAACGGTTATAAAGTTCACTGGAATTAAACCACCTATTGTGGCCTTTGATTCCTCAGAGTCTTTAATTAATGGAGGCCTATATAATCTCCCAATAGTGTATCTTGCCACTAAACCTCCCACTGAATGTGCAACGAAAGAAATCTTGCGAAGATTTGGTTTTTGTTTAATCACTTCAAGGACCTGAAGAAATAGCAATGTACTTTTATATATTTGTGTATTATAGCATCCTACTTTTGTTTCTTTCTATTATTGTATAAGTACATGACGAATGAGAAACTAACTAACCTCCTCGGATAATCTCTCACCCATTACATCTACACCATCCAGTGTCAGAGATGATGAGTTCTTTTCACTGCCTACATTACACAAGCAAAATACAACTTAATAAAATATAAACAGAGAGTATTCGATAATCATGTGATGATAAAAGCTTGTTTAGGTGATATGAAAATAATGTAACAAATATGATCCTTACGATGAACAAATACTTTGTCTGGTAGTGACTTGACAAATTGCTCTGCTGCAAATTTCCAGTCTGCAGAACTGTAATATAAATATAATAAAGCATTTCTATTAAGAAGTTAAGAATCTGCAAGTCTGCAACTTAATAAGATAATGGAATCTACAAAGAGGTAGAAATTTGGTATGATTCCTTATGTTAGCAAAATCTATTAGTAGCTTATACTACATTTATATTCCTTCCTATCCAGAACAAACAGAACTAACGCATACGATAATATGAATCTTCAAATTCATTCTACCTCTAGATTTCACGCATCTGAGAATTCATGCTATACAGATAAGAATCGTTGTTCATGTACTCATTTAACATCATCTGGAATCAAAGTTTGTAGTTTATGGCAATAGAAATCTAAGTTTTAGGCAGGAAGGAAACAACTTTTGGTTTAGGATCATTGTAAAATTTAGTATGATTTTTGTGAGTATAATAATCGCGACACTAAGTTTGCTTTAAACATGTTCATACAATCATATTAACTTGTTAACGTTATCCACATTTGCATTGTTGAACATGTTAGAATATTATTTCATGATAGTGAGTCACGACGGGCCCAGACCTGGTTATACTTTAAAAAACTCCAAATATCTTTGCACACTCGACAAAACTATGAACAACTTTCCCTAATTAGTAATTTCTCAACTCAGAATTAACTGAAAAATTAAGAGATCACACACTTTCGACTTGTCAAGCAACGAGAAACAAATCTAATCAAACCTTCACGGCAAACATTCTGCATATATGCAGTAAAATAAGAAAACTTCGCTGATTTAAGAAGCCTCCAGTTGATAACAACATTAACAACTTATAATATTGATTGAAGAGCATAATATGATCATCAATTGATGTGTCTAACCTTCCTAGGATTCCATTGACCATCACGACTAGATGATCGGCGGATGAAACATCAGATTCATCACAACTGAATATATTTTCGCCGCCAGCCGCCGCCTCCGATGAACAAATATCGCGGTTTTCCATCCCTTACGCCTGCGATGTCGACTATTACAGAATGCTAGAGAACTAAACCTTGAAATTTGGAAATTGTTTAGGAGAGGGCACGAATTTTGCAAATATAAAGAAATGAAAGAGGATAATGATATATAATCTAGAAAATGTTGAAAGAAAGAAATCGGAAGTCTTGGGAGTGAAGGGGGAGGTTGAAGAAGACGACGTGGAGATGACGGAAGGATTTAACGGGGCGGTTGTATTTTAATGCACTCCTTATCAAAATGAATGTTCTGCCTTTTTATTTTGACAAAGCCTATAATATCTATTTTTCAAACCCAATAAATCATGATATTTAAGTTTTTATAAAATATATTTTTTTAATTACATATCGTTATATTTCACAAAATGGTTGAATGTAAGAAAAGAAAGACTGGCTGTCGAGTAGTGTATGTCGGTAAAATAATCAAATTGGTACCCAAACTTTCCACAACTCTCACTTTTGGTCATACAAGAAACTTGTGTCCAATATCCATCCCTCTTTCAACCACTCGGTCCTCTATGTCAAAAATGTCCATACGTATTTGGTTTGGTTCTCAATGTCAATAATGTCTCTCTAGCATATCCAAGAGAAATTTAGAGTAAATGATATATATTGTTATTGTGGTTTGGGATAAATTGTATGATTAATTTTTTTTAGACGTACGTGTGGTTTGGATTTGTTTCGATTTTGATTTCATATAACTGACTATTTTGTCATTAATAATATTTTCATTTTTTTATTATATACGTTATAATTATATAAAGTAAATTATTAACGGACTCGTCCTCATACCCTCCCTATTCCTCTCTCTCGTTTAACGTTTATGCCCCTTAAACGAGATCAGTGGTCTCGTGCACCACCACCAACCACCCCATCACCAGAGTCTAAGGTTCTATAATTTGTAGATTTTGTTTCCTTAAACGAGATCTATTTTGCAGATTCGACAAGATGTGAAAGTCGTTAATTTCTTGCCAGTGATTTGCATGTTCTTTCTCCAACATTAATATAGACGCCTCCCTGTTCCTCTTTTTTCTCACCAACAACGAGATCATCCTCTTGTTCCTATATTCACTCGAGATTTCTTTCATGTGATTTGCATATCCAATCTCCCTTTTGATTTCTTTCCAACGATTTGCAAATTCGACCTACCTCTTGTTCCCCTATTCTCTAGCTAAAAATGAAATGGACGCTCTCACTGCCCCACCAAACTCTAGCCTCACTAGAAAACCCCCACACAAAAAAAACATTTAATTCTTTGATTTAGTATCATTGATCTCTATTAGGTTTTTAATTATGTTTGTTTGATATTGATATTGCAAGTTTGATCTTGCATCAACGAACAACCCAAATAAACCTTATTAAAATTGAAATTCGCATCATATTCCAAATTCCAAATTCACATTTTTTTTATTTTACTCCTTAGTCATTAAATGATTTTCTTGTTTTTATTTTGTTGAGAAAAATAGATGAAACCACTTTTCTTTATCTTATATTATTTGTTTATATTTTATGATTATGTTAGTTAATAAGATATATTTTGAATTCAATAAAACAAAAATATATTAAAATTTTTAATTCATTATTATTTTTCAATTCAATGATATGTTTAAACATTTAGGGTTTCAAACTTTTTATAGGCAAACTTTAATAGAGGAAGATATAAAAAGATAAAAAAAATCTAATTGAAGTAAATTTTTTTATAAATGAAAGTGAATAAGGGATTTAAAACCGATTGAAAAATATTTTTTAAATAATAAGTTTAATAGAAACATATTCATATATTTTTATTAATATTTATAAGAGAAAATGACAAAAATAGCTTAATCCCATAAGGGTTTTCCTCAAAACAGCACAAATTAAAGGGCATTCCTCAAAATAGCCAAGGAAAACACAGTTGGCAGCCACGGGCTGTGTTTTTCTCCCATGGACTGCGATTTGCTCTATATGGGCTGCGATTTGCTCTATATGGGCTGTGTTTTCCTTGTGATGGGCTGTGTTTTCGTTGGCTACCGACCCATCAGCCCAGATATATAAATCGGGGAAAAAAACGTCAAATTTTTCGATACCGTAGACGAGAAACGCTCTGAAATGGCTTCGCAAGATTTCTCTTCATGGAAACAGGTAAGTCTCAAATTTGATGTTTCTTTATGTATTAATTATCGTTTTAAGGGTTAGATGAATGAATGTACAAAATATTATGCGTAACGTATAATCCTTTAATGCATAAAAATCTGGGGTTTATGAATTTGAGAGAGGAAAACGCAGCCAAGGGGCTTATCTGTGAAATCCTCTTGAGGAAAACGCAGCCAAGGGGCATTATCTGTGAAATGCTCAGAGGAAAACACAGTCCATGACATTATCCGTGAAATGCTCAGAGGAAAACACAGATGAAGGCCTCATCTGCGATTTCCTCTTGAGGAAAACGCAGATGAGGGCCTTCATCTGTGTTTTCCTCTGAGCATTTCACATATGATGCAATGGACTGTGTTTTCCTCTGAGCATTTCACAGATAATGCCATGGGCTGCGTTTTGGTCGTTTTTTTTTCGAAAAACCTTACCGACAACGAGTGTTCAAAGTTGGACAAAATATTAAACTAAATCGGAGTTCGTATGAACAAACTACGAGTGTTCAAAGTTGGACAAAATATTAATTAACTTTACCGACAACGTTGTTTAGAGGTTCAAAAGTAACACTTTCCGGCATCATAATTTTTTGTTAATCATGTTTGTGAACACATCTACTAATACACTTCACGTTAAAAAAAATTTCAACTCAATCCGATTTCGTATGATCAAATGACGAGTGTTCGAAGTTGGACAAAATTTTCAACTAAACCCATGAACCACCAAGAACCTCAAGAACACAAGGGAGGAAATCGCAGATGGTGAAAGGAAAACACAGTTGATGAGAGGAAAACCCATGAACCACCAAGAACACAAGGAAGAAAACATAGTTGGTGAGAGGAAAACACAGTTGGTGAGAGGAAAACGCAGGTGGTGCTTGGGAGGGAGGAAAACACAGTTGGTGAGAGGAAAACGCAGCCCATGGCTGCCAACTGTGTTTTCCTTGGCTATTTTGGGAATACCCCTTCATTTGTGCTGTTTTGAGAAAAAATCTTATGAGATTAGGCTATTTTTGTCATTTTCTCTATTTATAAGTTAAAAAGTTTTTATTTAAAAAAAATAAAATGTTATTTTTGTTAATATTATTGAAGTATTATTTATACATACGAGTCTAACTGAAAATGATCCATAACAATACATTTCTCATAGACTATCTTTATGTTATTATCAATACGTTTTATTTTATATTTATTTTAAATTTTGATATAATTTATGTAAATATATTTTTAATATTAGACCGTCTAAAATAATTGACTCCAAAAATATAATTATGCTTTTTTGTTCGATATTTGGATGAAAATTTATTATTGATACATATATCATATGATTGATTTATTTTTAGTTTTGCATATTTTTATTATATCTAAAGTGTTTATGTTTATATATTTGATCGGTTAATATATTTTTATTGTATTTATTTACTCATATGTAAAGCACGGGAATACGCTTAGTGTTTTATTAAAAGATGATCATTAACTATAACCATACATACAAAATCACATATTCAGTTTTTATAATATGAAATTCGGGAAAGTCATATGTGAATTTTGTTTTCTCTTCATCAACCCATGTTTTTGCTACATCCATGTCGTTCGGAATGCTCCGAATATCTGAATTTATAACATCAGCCTTACGTTTGACTTTTGTAGTTCATAATTGTTAATTTGTACTTTGACCACAAATGAATTAATCATTATAAGCTGCTTGTACTTGGATTCTTGTGCAGCAAAAAGAATACGAGTCATTCAGTAAAATTCCCATATTTAGGGATATATTCAAGCTACGTATTTTCCTTCTCTATAACTATAATAAAAACAAAACAAAACAAAACAAACATGGTTAAAATCGATTAAACAAAACACTAAACCTTAGTGAGATCACTTTTGATATCGGACGTAAAGCAAGCTCATACAGAATAAGATGCTTCTCATGAGACATTATTAAGCTAACTTATTGGGAAATGTATCATTGTGATTGTACGGGCATTCATTCAAGGTTTAGGTGGTTGTTCTATAACAAAAGCTGAAAATATGATTTTCTGGATATATGGGGCATCCCAATGTTGTCATTTTAGTAAATAACTAAGGTATAATACATATTTAACAATGCTTATTCCATGATGATAGTAATTAACTATTTCATATATTACTTAGTAAATGTTGTTGAATATTGTACAACCTACACCATCATTTTGAGGTGGCAATCGTGTTGTGTTGGGTTGGCGGGTAGTAAGTTAGTAGGTCTAAATATATGATCCGAACATGACCCGTATAACTAAAATGTCATGAACTTCAACACAAACATGTATAAGTCAAGTCTGACACGACCCACCTTAGTCCGTATGATTAAACGAGTTGGTGGGTTGACTTGTCAAAAACACGACCCATTTAATGTTCCCTCTTTGCATGGCTTATGCCCTCTAAATTTAAATGATATTCCTGATTTTCTATTTTCTATTTTCATCTAAGACATTTATTCATTAGTCCTCATGCTGCAAGTAATTAAGGGACATACTAAAAAAACAAATATTTTTTTCAAAACTAATATAACTAAACGGGTGACGTGGCGACACACGAACCCGACCACCGACTTGGACACGACCTGTATAATGAGCGGGTTACACGGGTCAATCTGATAATGACCCGAATCCCTACCCTCGTTTGCTTATATTGACATTTACTTTTTAGTCTTCAGGCCACATGTAAACATGTAAATGACATACTTAAAAACAAAAAAAAAATTCAAAACTAATATAACTAAACGGGGTGACGTGTTGACCACCAACTTGGACTCAACCAGTATAATGAACGGGTTACATGGGTCAATCGGATAATGACCCTAACCCCTACATGCGTTTACTATTTTTTATAACAAAACAAGGAGCGAAAAGGACTAAATTCATTTTTGTGGACCATTTGACGGTTTATTGCATTCTGCAAGGACTAAAGCTGCAGTTTGTCTCATTGTGGTCGACCAAGTTACGTTTCTTCCACCATCCAGATGCATACGCGGTCGTTTCAGGATTTCCGCATGAAATTAGCATGAAAAATTCCGCGTCCTCATATTCTTTTGATTTCATCAAAAGAAACAAAATGCGAAAAACCCCAAAAGGCCAAAATAAACAATGCTTCTATTTTTTTTAATTTTTTTGTATTACGTCGTATATGAAATCTGCGGTTATCGTCAACGTATACAGGTAAGCATGTATCAATGAAAATATTTCATTTAATTATATTATATCATTGAGATTATTGACATTATTTATGTTGAATTGTTCTTTCTTGTTACACCTCGATTTTAATTAAAGGGAAACCATAAAGTCTCTGTTGAAAAATAAAGGGTAAGGTCGGTCACTTTTACAAAATATTTTGTGGATATGTGTTGGATTGATTCATAAATGAGAATCATGTAGCTTGAAGTGTAAATGAAGGTTGTAATTCATGTAAAGAAAACATGGTTTTAATGAATTCAATTCCTTCATATCCAGAAAATCAGCCAGATAAGAAATTGTTTTTAGTGTATGGTCCTATTAAACCAATGATTCTCAACTGGTGGGTCCATTTTTATCTTGCTCTCATAATTGTTTGATTAACTATAAAAGTTATATGTTACTTAAAATATTAGAAAAAAAAACATCAAATATTATAATCTACAATAAATTATATTGTGCAACTAATCCGCATTCCACGAGTTTACTTGCCCATATAAAAATGAAGCTAGATTCCGCTTCATTTTCCAAAATAGAACACTCCAACCAAAAGACGAGGTTCAAAACTAAAATGGCATACCATTCTTTATTTCAAAAATAAAAAGTACTTTCAATTTTAGAATCTACACATTCAAACATACTGCATCACAACTAAGGGTGCAAATGAGCCGAGCCGGCTCATGAGTTACCCGGGACCGGCTCGCTAAAAGCTTGGCTTGAGACCAATTTTAAAAGAGTCCGAGCCGAGCTCGAGCTTAATATAAGACTCGTTTGTTAAACGAGCTCGAGCCGCGCCTGTGTCACCAAGCTCGATTAGGCTCGCGAGCCCTAAACGAGCCTATATATAATATAATTTTTATTTTATTTTTATATAAATTAAAATTAAACATATTTAGTCATATAAATTAAGTAAGTTGTTATTTTCCTACATTAGAGTAAACGAGCTTCTTAACGAGCACGAGTCAAGCTTAAGCTCGTTTAGGCTTGTCAGGAAATAAACGAGCCGAGCCTGCATATTTCTTAACGAGCCTGAGCCGAGCTTGAGACCATAAAGCTCGTAACGAGCCACAAGCCGAGCTTGGTCGGGCTCGCGCTCGGGCTCGGGCACGGGCTCGGCTCGGGCTCGGGCACGGGCTCGGCTCCGGCTCCGGCTCCGGCTCCGGCTCAGGCTCAGGCTCAGGCTCAGGCTCAGGCTCAGGCTCAGGCTCAGGCTCAGGCTCAGGCTCAGGCTCAGGCCACGAGAATCTTCAGTATTAAACATCAAATCATCACATTTGCATCTAACATGTCAAAACACACAAGATTCTTCAACTTTGACATCAAAACTATCATACAATCTTAAATCTTGAATGTAGCACAAAGGAATTATACGTATACAAAGCTAACTGTATTACGTTTATAAATTCCCCTCAATCATCTAACTATAATCATTAATAGAGTCTTAGGAGCGAAGAAGGAGGTTAAAGAATATGAAGTGGTGATGGCGGAAGGATTCAACGGGGGCGGTTGTATTTTAATGCACTCCTTATCAAACAAATGGATAATCAATAAAATGGCCACATACGACATACCAAAAAACACATATAAGAAAATAACCCATTTTATGGAAATTGTGGAAATGATGACGGTGTTTGAAACATTGCATTTGTGTCATTATGTGTTTCGAACTCACTCCTCTGACATAAAGTAATTTCGAAGTTTCGAACTTAGGCACAATTTTTGAACTTCTTTATGGTGACAAGATGTTTCTATCAACTTTGAAAAACATGCCACTTGCATTGATTTTTTGGACTTCATATGTTTATGTTTTATATTTTTAAGTTCTTGTTAGCATAATGTCCACATTCTTTAGATAAGTTTAGAAAAACACAAAATGAATCATTATGAAAGAAAGCAATTGCGTTATATAGTATCTAACGTAGAAGGGATTGAGTATGGTATCGACTTTTGCATATAGGAAGTGATAAATAGTGTACCTAGCAGCTTGCATGGGGCTACAAGCTAAAACGTTAATTTGTTGTTCCAAGTCTGATGTACAAACACACATGTATAAAAATCTAAATACATCTTAACCATCACCAAGCCAACAAAAAGGGTTGGCTATTTATTAAAGGAGGTATTGGTAGATAGTAACACGAGGGTATATCATGGGAACGATATACTTTGAGATATAAATTCTTATCACAAAGACACAAAATAGGCATCTACTATTACATGTCATGCAATGTGCTAACCCTTGAAACTTTTCTAGGGGAACACAAAGACATTCATTTTCGTAACTTCCCATGTATTATCACACTTTGAAGAATGTACCGTAAAACACATTAATCTGGATGAGCATAGCCACTTTGAGCTCTTATTTTCCACCATTGGTTGTGTGGCAATATTCAATTCCATTACCTTGAGGTCATGCAATAATAGGATGTCGCTACTTAAAACAATTACACTGTCATGATTGGGTTATGACCAGGTTCTCCACAAAGTGTTGTCAAGCCTTTAAACCACTACTGATGGGCAAACAACAAGTTGGTAGTCATAAAGAGTGCACCCATAGGCCATCGCATGGGAAGCGACTCATATTAAAATGATGCACTAGATGCCAATTGATTGGGGCATACTCGTCGTAACTATATATAGCTCCATTACCGATAAATACCTCAAGACCAAAAGCCTCAAAGGGGTAGGTCTTCGCGTAGCGGTTCATAAAGCCAAGCTTATTGTCCTATGTAACACCCGGCTTTTAAAACAAAAACACCCCTGAAAATTTTTCATTTTAAACAAAGGTTTCGTTACATAAAACCATAACAAGCGGGGTATATTTTAATAAAAACGGGTACAAGTGTATCAAGGAGAGTATAAAATACCAATTCTCCTTTAAAGCCGGGCTGCTACTACAGCATCTATGAGTCCCACTCCGAAGTCACGGACTCTATCTTGTCCCCTATCAGTATCATGCTAACCTGCAGGGACATTAACAAACGGTATGAGCTACAAAGCTCAGTGAGTAATCAAATCTGCAAATAACATGTATCAAAATACAATCATATAACTGTCTGGATATCGAATCCAAACTCCTAGACTCACTGGCTGACCACATATACTCTAGGATTTCACATCCTATTCTGTAGCCCTACAGGCTGAATCATAGTGACCTGTAATTAACAAGCCACGTTAGTTATTTGCATCTATAATCATGTCTAACGATTTCTGTCCCATATTTCTTGGTCACAATGGACTGCATCATATATCATGGCTAAATAAGCCGCACCCTGTGTCATAGCTATATAAGCTGCACCAAAACATTATCAATATACAAATCATAGCCCGAAGGCCGCACCAGCTGGGTTAAATAACCCGATATCATAGCCATAAGGCCGCACCATGTACCTGTAACAAAATCATAGCCAAAAGGCCGCACCAAATCATAGCCCGAAGGCCGCATCGGAGACATAGCCCAAAGGCCGCATCGGAGACATAGCCCGAAGGCCGCACCGAAGTCATAGCCCGAAGGCCGCATCGGAGACATAGCCCGAAGGCCGCACCGGAGTCATAGCCCGAAGGCCGCATCGGAGACATAGCCCGAAGGCCGCACCGGAGTCATAGCCCGAAGGCCGCATCGGAGACATAGCCCGAAGGCCGCACCGGAGTCATAGCCCGAAGGCCGCACCCATTGGATATAAAATCCAGAAATCATAGCCACAAGTGGCCGCACCATTTAATGACATTTCATTTCATAATCATTTGTGGCTCACGGCTCCGTTCTTGTCATTTCATTGACTCACGGCTTATCCGGTATTGCCTTTTCATCATAACTTTAGATTATCATTTTCGTCCCCCAAACCTGTTTCAACCTATAACAGTCCAATCAACACATATCATATGTGATATAAGTGAGATTACTCACCTGGATACTAGCTGTGTTTCAATTTCGGTTGTTTCTTGCCTTTGCGTGCACCACAACCATTTTATCCCATACCTATTTATTCATTTATATATCAAATAATAATAGGTTAATAATCATTCCAATTAACTCTAATACAATAGAGTTCAATACATTGCAACTATAACCCATCCCTAGATGATAAACTTTCCATTTACCATCTTTTCATGAGTTATACTCATTCCCGAGGCATTCGTATCGATCTACAGTGCCCCCGAGGAGTCGAAAACTCAATTTAGTATTTTTCTAGGACTTTTCATACCATCATGGACTTATGGTTCAAGTTTGAGGTAAATCGGACAAGCCTAGCAAAATTTAGCGTTTTTGGACCCCCTGCCAGCAAGCACGACTCGTGCTCTTTCTTAGCCTAGGGAAGCACGACTCGTGCAAGGTCTGTAGGGCATGAAATCTTCATAAAATGAGGAGCACGACTCGTGCAAAAAGAGCACGACCCGTGCTCTTGCTGGGCAGTCCAGATTCAGTCCCGATTTTCACTGTAGCACCCTGTTTTTGCATATTAAGTTCTTATTGTTGTTCTTAATCACTTGGGGTTCATTTCCAGGTCAAAACCCTCCATAAAAACAAGGTTTTTAACCATTGAAACCAATTCAATCAATCAAAATGAAGAATTAGGGTTCTTAGTTCCAAAAACCCCAAAACTTCAACTTGATCAATTTCTATGGTTTCACTTGTTATATGCCTATCTAATGATCATATTAGAACTCAGAATTCATGAATAAACATCATGAAATTCACTGAAATTTCGAATTTCAGTTTGGACCCAAAAACCCATCAAGAACAAACTAGTCAAAAACTTGAATTACTAACCTTAATTAGCTTAGGAATCACCAATTCCAAGCCATGATTCCAATTCCATGCTTCAAGCCTTCAAGAACTCTTCCAATTTCTGCAAAATCCAGCCACAAAACCTTCTCCCGTAAGTCTCCAAAATTCTGCACAAATGGGAGAGGTTTCAACATTTTATTTTCCAAATTTTTCAAATTTGGTCCCTAAATTCATTTTCTTGAACTTTTGCCACAACTATCAAGTTTTATTACAATAAAACTTCTATTCTTTATACTTTTGCCACAAGGAGCAATATTTTCACATATTTGGTCCTTCACATGGTCAAATGACCAAAATACCTTTTTATGGTACAACGACCAAAAATCCGTTTTTATAACATTTTAAGTCCAAAACTCAAAATATTATTTCAAACTAATTACTTTTCTGTCCAAAAGACCAATTTACCCTTCCAAGGTAAAATGACCATTTTACCCTTTTTATTATATTTACATAAAAAGAGTGTCTTGGCGTTACATCCTATGTTTGATTTGGATGAATAAATAAAACTCACAAAATTAGTTAACGGTTGGGTTGATGTTGTATTGAATCAAATGGTGTGTTTGGCTAATAACAATTAACTTGTAAAGTTGTTTATTAAAATAAAGTTACATACAACATACCACTTTGAACAAACACTTAGGAGTAGAATAAACCTCTTGGTCGATAGTTACTCGCGTGAAATATTAGTTTTTGACACGCTTCTACGTGAACATTCACCAAACAAAGAGGTAGATACATATTTTGAGATGTTTATAATGAAGATGACTTGTTCCATGAATAGCAAGAGAACTAAGAGACACAATTGATACCCATCCTTTTAATTATAAATCAATGTGTAGACAATAAAATATAATCTACAAAAATAATATGGCCAATCAGGAGGGTTATCAACTCCTTGATCGAATTTGCAATAAGTAGGTATACAATATATCACTTATCTTTTAATTCATCATGGTTTAATGACAACCTATGCAAAAACAACAAGTAAATTTGTTAATAATACAACATCATCAGAGAAATGTATAAGTTTGTTCATTTTATAAATTTTTGAATTTAGTCTTCTTTTCAATATTTTGGAACTCGTTTTCGGATTAAATGGATAACAATATACCATTACAGACCATTTTTTTTGAATAAATAGAAAACAAGATAGCACTACAAACCATTTTTGCGACCAATATATATGACAACAAAAGAGTTCAAATTTTATTCAATGAAGAGTTTCGAAATCAAGATATCACTGCAAACCATATTTTGTGATCAAAATACAACAATAGATGATGTTACGAAACTTACTGAGCAAAACATGGCAAAATATTCCATAGATTACAATGAAATATTGTCAAAATTACAGTTTTGGAAAATGACTAAAATGAAAAGTTTCGAACCTTTTCTTCATCGATAAACGTATAAAACTACTATTCCAGACTAAATGAAGAACAATATTGTAACACCGTGTTACTTTTTGGTAAGTACTTATGTGTTAAATTTTGTGTGAGTAAGATTTGTTGAGTTGAAGTGTGATTCGGAGTATTTCGGGAATGTTTGAACTATGAAATAGTAACACCATTTGAAAGTAGGTTGCTAATTTTGATGTTTAAGCTAAGTAGGGTCAGCCCAAGTTAAGTTAGGTCAGCCCAAGTTAAGTTAGGTCAGCCCAAGCTGAGTGTGGAGCTCAGTGGTTCAAGCTGAGTGAAAGTATCCTGGAACTGACCATATTAGCTATGTTAACCACTTAGGTTAGGGACGTTAAGCCATTAGCGACGCTAACCTAAGTGGTTAGCGACGCTAACTGTCTCAGGTCCTAAAAAGTTTTAAGTCGGCCAAAACGTTATTTGGGGGAAATAAAAGGGGTTTTGCTCGTCTAAAACCCTAGAAAAACATATGTAAACTCTTAAGACCAAATTGGAGCTTAAGAACTCAAGGAATTGAAGCAAGAGTTGAAATATTGCATCTAAGAGGTAAGATTCTATGTTTAAGCTTCAATTAGAGTGTTGGTTTGCTTGGATTGGGTTAGTTCCAGGTGGTGTTGGTAAAACAGCCAAATCTAGTAGAAAGGAGCCCGGTACGCACAGCTAGGGAATTCCACATATTGAGTCGACATCAGGTGAATAGTTTCTTAATGATTATGTTAACGAAATGTACTGTAGATGAGTTGTTCATTGCAGAAAAAGGAGTGTCTATGAGTTTTCTTGGTGTTATTCGGTTTGGATGATATAACCAAGTTTTCTGAATTTTTGATGATTAAAGAGGTATTATGTGTTGATCACACTGAATTTTTGATGATTAAAGAGGTATTATGTGTTGAGGTAGGTGGTTATTGAATTTAGAGTAAGAAATAACCCTAATCCCAAACCCTAGCTATGGATGTGATAATTGTTGCGTTTTTGTGGTTGAATGAGTAAAAATTGTGGAATTTGGAGCTGCAGCAAAGATAGCGTTGCTATCTACTTAAATTACTTGATCTTTTGAGTTAGATATTACTGAGATGTTTTGTGTATGTTTGAGTACTGATCTAGGTTGTTGTGATACAGCCAAATCTAGTATACAGGAGCCCGGTACGCACAGCTCGGGAATTCCACATACTGAGTCGACATCAGGTGAATAGTTGCTTAATGATTATGTTAACGAAATGTATTGTAGATGAGTTGTTCATTGCAGAAAAAGGAGTGTCTATGAGTTTTCTTGGTGTTATTCGGTTTGGATGATATAACCAAGTTTTCTGAATTTTTGATGATTAAAGAGGTATTATGTGTTGATCACACTGAGAGACTGAGATGGTAATTGGAGAATGAGTTCGATGAGATATCGCGTGTTACAACCCGATTAATCAACGATTACTCACTGAGCTCGTGTAGCTCATAAATTATTGTTGTTGTTGTGTTTTATGTTCTGGTAGCGGAGATCGTGAAAAACGGATCACGGAGGGATAGCTGGAGATGGACTTGGACCTACCCTTTTTCCAGACTTTTGGACTGTACTTTTGTTTGACCCGGTTTTGGAAAACTAGTGTTGACTTGTGATGTATATAGACTTGTACTTAGCCTAAAACTTGTTAATCACTTTTGAGTTACACCATGAGTTATGTGGTCGTTTTGGAAACATTTATGGTGTGACTTAATCTAAGAAACCGGGCATTACAAATATACCACTAAACACTGTGTTTCTGTATAACACATATTAACAAAGCTCATCACATAAAACAGATATATGGAAAATTTTGATTGGTTCTTCAAAGCATATTTCCGAAGTTATTCTGCTTCATATGTAGATCATTGACGTTGTTTTTCTTCTCTCTATACATATTTTCGAACATGTTCTTTGCCAGATGATTTTTGAAAATTATAACTATATGAAAATAAGACATTAAATAAGAAGACTACAACAATCGAGTTTAAAAATAAGTATTTTATTCGATCATAACCAAATTTCGGAGTAGATCGTTATTTTCGAAATTTGAAGAAGTTGTTTTAATTTATTTTAAACACTAGGTTACAAACCCGTGTATTACACGGTAGACAAATAAAAAAACATATATATACCAAAAATAACATTTTATTTTAAAAGTACGATACTATTAATTCAATGCTAAATTCGATATTTTTTCTAAAAAAATTTTCTATTGTAAGGGTTTTTTAAGCAACCGCTATGACCGTGTATCCATGTAACAAAAGTCCCTCTTTTGTACCGTAACTAAAAAATTTCAAGCTTTAGTATCGTAGTTTGTTATTTGTTAATTTTAGCAATGTTGTTTAAAATTTCATACTTGCATTACGGTCCTTACACTAAAAAAGTATGCAGATTTTTTTAACGTTTAACCTACAATACGTAATAAAATACCTCTTCATCTATCAGAATGAGTTCAATGGAAAATAAATTTGTTTTATTTTTATAAGACATAAGTTTCCACATTTGTAGAATGCAAAGTTTCATTGTAAATTCATCCTTTAGTGATCTAGATGACCGATGAGAGTGATTTGTGGAACATTCATTTTGTAATAATATTAGTATTGAAAATGTTATTTTCACAAATCTATAAGTGATATAATTCAATAAACATAGAATATTGTCAGTTTTTCTAAGAAGCAGGGGCTTCAATTAAACATTTGAAGGTTTTTTGAATTAGTTTACATTTTGGTCACATTAATTGCGTCCGTAGCCCCTGTATATGAGTGAATAGAAATTCAAATCATTGACCATGACTATAAATTGAAATAAATAAGTTGGTATGAGGACATCTAAATAAAAGATGCTGCTTTATACGAATTCAAGCAGTATTTGTAAAAATTGTTTATTTATAAAGTATCGTACTTTCAAATAGAATGTTGTTATTGGAAAAAGCATAACATTTGGGGATTCTTTCATTTTTAATTAGAATTCACTTATGCAAACAGTCATTTGGGTGGTCTTATTTGCATTTGGACCCCACTGTCTTCTAGAATAAAAAATTTATACACTCAAATCTCAGCAATTCCTTGCCATCATCAGCAACTATAGAGAACTCTTTGAAGATCTTATTATTGCAAACGTCTACCCCCCACCTCCACCCTTTTTGGGACAACAACGTTCGTTGAGAATTTTAACAACTTCCTCATTTATCAAATCTTTGTGAATACCCAATTAGTGGCAGACGTTTCACTTAAATGAACCACGAGGGAGACAAAACTCACTAAACTTGATTGTTTCCTTGTATGTCTCTCATTTTTCAATAAATGGCCACTAGCATCCCTCACAACCCTCTCGAGAGATCATTTTAATCACGGGCCAGTCATCCTCTCCACCATTTTCTTGGACTTTGGTGCTCCCCCGTTTAGATGATATAATTTCTGGCTGGTTTATGACGAATTACTAAACATTGTCAAATATGCTTATGAACAGAATTCCTCGGAGGGCTTTGTCGATTAAGTATTGGCTACAAAGTTCCAAGCAGATAAATATGTAATCAAAAAACGGAGATCCACGGAAAATTAAAAGGAAAAAAAAAAAAAAAGGATCAATCTAATAGAACCGCACAACAGAAAATAGTGCTTTTTCTTATTCTGACAAAAAAAAAAAATGAAAGAATTAATCGTGAAAAATCACTACTAGAATTAGAAAGGATGAGATTTCAAACCTTAAACAAAAATCTAGGATCAAATGGGTAATTGACGGGGCTGAAAAGTCCAAATTCTACCACGGCATAATCAATCATAATATCTACCAAAATAAAATCCATGGTCTCTTCCTAAATGGCTTGTGGATCTTGGTTCGCTAATCAAGGATGAGGCCGAATTTTTTCGTAAAAATATTCAAAATCAAAATCAAACTCAGACCAAGATTCTTCAGCAACTGATTCAAAACTCTTTCTCCGACTTTCTGGAAGCCGGCTTCTCTCACGAAGAGATCAAAAATATGGTCTGGTCATGTGGCTCTGAAAAAGCCCATGATCCATTCATCAAGAAAATTTTTGCACTTAATGTTGGACTTCCTCTTGGTCCTAAATGAATCTCACTGTTGTGGTTGTAATCAATTGGGGTTGTAGCTCCTCTTTTAGCTCGTCATTCTTAAAATAAAAGACCCCCTATTTCTCAAAGAATACAAGCCCATTAGTCTGATCGGTGCAATCAATATTTCAGTTTCAAATATCTAAATCCTCACATTTGATGTAACGTCTTCAAATTCCACAAAATTTTGGTTTCAGATATCTCAATCCCCACATTTGATGTAACGTGACAAACACACAAGGTTTATCTTTAAACCAATTATTCTCGGCTGTTAGGTCCCTTTCTATCTTTTTCTTATTTTTTTTTTAAATCGACTATAAAAGTTAAATATCAGAAAAATATCAAATATTTTAATCTACAATAAACACACCCGACAAAAAAAGATGATGTCCAAAACAATAAAGCCACAACATTCTTCAACTGCAAGCATCAAAACTACTTTAAAATCATCACGTTTTAACACAACATATCACAATCCACAAGATTCTTCCATTTTAAACATCAAAATCATCACTTTCATATGCAACACACACACACACACAACATTCTTCATCTTTAACATCAAAACTATCATAAAATCATAAATCTTGAATGTAACATGTCCAAAAAGAAGAAATTACATAAATATTACATATACAAAAACTAACTCTAACCTCTTACAAAACCACCTCAATCATCCGAACTATAATCAGTGTTAGAGTCAGGCAACATAGGAACAGCAGCACAACAAAACAAATCCTTGTCTTTTAAAAGAAGACAGCTGCCTTTAAAATCCCATTTTAGATCCATTACTGAAAACTGTGGTAATGGAACATTCACACAGTAAGCACCAGATGGGGT
Organism: Cichorium intybus; assembly: GCA_023525715.1. Classification (NCBI taxonomy): domain Eukaryota; kingdom Viridiplantae; phylum Streptophyta; class Magnoliopsida; order Asterales; family Asteraceae; genus Cichorium; species Cichorium intybus. The sequence continues at coordinate 4,039,731 of CM042010.1, forward strand.
CCACATGTACAAATGAGATGTCCCGGTGCATAAAACTAGTCTAGTACATGTCGGGTCCCACGCTGCAGCTCGAATAGGATCTTTTTGTACCAAAATGGCGGCTAGTTCTAGAAGGTTCATGTCCCATATCCATAACACAGTTGGCATGCTGTCGTTTCGTGTGCATATGTATTGGCTGTCTTTGCTCCATGACATGATGCCTGAAGTTTGGTTGAATCAAAGTTAGCAATGTACTTTTATTTATTTGTGTATTATAGCATTCTTACTTTCGTTTTTTTCAATTACGGCATCGTACTTTCATTATTTTTCTTATTTTCTGACAGCATTTGACTTAACACATAGTTTTTAGATAGATTATGTCTTTGGTCCTTGAGTTTGTTCAAAGTTTTCAGTTTTGGTCCCAAATAGTTTCCTCTTGCAATTCTGGTGCCTATTTTCAACTTTTGTCACGATTTTGGTCCTTATAAGCACCAAAATCGCAAGAGGAAGTTTTTGAAAATATAATTTTTGAGCATATTCAAGGACTAAACACCAGGATTGCAAAAGCAAACTTTTGGGGCCAAAACTGCAATTTTTGAACAAACTAAAGGATCAAAAAACTAATTTACTCTAGTTTTTACCTGTGTTTGAAGAGGTTTTACCACTCACGTTTCATTTTTTCCCATTTGTCTGTAACTTTATATATTTTTGTTCCATTCATATGTAATTTGAAAACCAGGTTTACCTCTCTATCTGTTATTCACGTAAACTCTTATAAAACATGTTTATTTCTTTTTTTATAATGACATGATAATGCCATATGATTCAAAACGAAACTCATTGTAGCATTTCATTCCACATAAGCATTTCCTTTTTTTTTTCTTCTTTTTATTGTACACTTTTATAATTTAAAAGTATGTACTCAAATATTAAAAATCTATGATAACACTTTAGTATTTTTAACAAATTATATAATAATAAAGTTTCATCAATACCTTAGAAATGATACTAATACTGAATATTATTGGTATTTACTTCATTATTAACTTCATCACAAAAAAAAGTAAATTGTGGTATTATTAATAAACTCATAACAATGAAACAAATTTGAGGTATCTGACTATGTACCACAAAACTGAAAGTTAGTTATTATTTAATAAAAATAGTTTACATATGTTGCCACCTCATTGTCAAGTCAATAGTCAAACAGATAAACAAGTCACATTTTACCTTTTTCACATAAATGGAACAAAATGAAACGATGAATAAGTCAAACTTACCAATTCCTTGTTTAGGGTTTGGTTTATCAGCAGGAGGTTTTTGGAAAGGCAATGTGATTGGCAATTCCACAACATCATATCTAACATCAATCATACCTTGTGGACAATAATCTGCGTAAAGAATTACATAAACAATAAATATGAAGATAAAATACCGAAATCAAAATAGAAGCATTATGTATTACTAGTGTTTACCAGAATTTTGTTGTGTATAATCATCTGTTATAGACAAGTCAGACATATCAAGCTGAAAGGGCTCATCAACCTCCTGAAATATAAAGAACAAACATTAATATAATTCTAGATATCATAATACATGCATTTGACTGTTTATTTGAGAACGTTATAAATTAATACCGTAAATGACTGATATAAAAATATTAAAAAAGTATATGTCTACAATAACAAAGTACTTTCACATTAATAATTGTCAATTTATGATGATAAAGATTAAAGGGAGTTAACTACCTTGAAAACAGCAGCAGAACAAGGTGCTCTTACAGTGGACAAATGTGTAAATTCTGCAAAAACTTTCCAAGTTAAGTGATTTAAAACTCTTAACATCTGGTCATAACTACCAACTGCTAAAGACTGGCCATTAGGGGACCAAGAAACACTCTTTACACCCAATCCACTTTCATACGCTTGATATTTTGATAAACACCTTCCATCTAAAGAGTATATCAAAACCTACACAAACAAAAATGTATGCAAACATTAAGATCATAGAACAATACAAAGGACAATGTAAGGGCATATAAGTAATTCTTCACCTTATATTCAAGAGGGGAATCCCATATCACAATTGCAGTATCATCCGGTGACCATTCCACATCAGCAAGATCTAAAGTATCAACAGCAAAAACACCCATGATTTCCCATGTTTGACAAGAGATTAGGTTTACATAGTCTTTACAATCACGCCTTGTGCTTATTGCAGCAAAACTACCATCTTTAGTGAAAGATACCCCTTTAGAAGCATGTTTTGGCCATTGGACATGTATACATGCTGTGTTTAAAAGTGACCAAACAGTTAAGCGTAACTGGAATTCTGATGTGGTGAGTATGTGGCGACTGTCTGGGCTCCACCTGGCATAAGCAATCCCTGCTGGACCTTCGTCTATTTTGCATGTCCATTCTGGTTGTGCTAGTGACCATGCTTGTATCATGGGCTTCTTGTAAAGTCCACATAGAATGTACTCTGAATCGAGAGCCCATTCAATGTAGCTTATCTTATCCATACAAGAAAATAGTTGTACAACCTAGATGAAAGTCAAAGTTATAGGTTTAATACAGAAAATGGAATTGAACGGACTTTAGAGATTAAATTAAGATAATATGCTACTGAATTTTGTATGCCAATGTGCAAAGATAAGAGAGCTTGTAATGTTTTATTGCAATTCTGAGAATCTTTTGGTAAATATGAAAGTTGAAACTCAAGCTATTTTTTAGATCAGAGAGTGTTTGTTCTACATGAAGAGGGTTGGTATATAGTACTATACCTTTCCGATTCACTTCCTAAATTAAAATGTAGTCGTCAATTAATCATCATCAATCAAGCAAAAGACATATGAGTCGACATGCACTATTACTCGGTCAAAACTCAAACAATGTCGTTGCGTAATACTAAAATTCCTTGAGATTTTACCTTGAGAGACAAAACATCTCGAATGACAAGCCGGTAATCCACGGCGACGGCGAGATACCGAGCATTTGGGGAGAAACAGCAGGGACCGGTCTGCTTAAAAGGTTCTGTAAATTCCATCAGAAAACACCAGAAGTATCTTTACTCAAAAACCTAACAAAACATGACATGAATGTCATGAAACTTCGAAATTTTCATCAAAACAATTTACTTTGATGTAATGACGGGTCCAAGTAAGCCCAATTTTTCAATGAAAGATTGAATTTCACTTGATAAACTGAGATTTGATGAGATGAGTAGATCTAGGGTGAGGTGGTGAGAGAAATGGGGTGAATTTTGGGGATGAAACTTGAGAGTGAGTTTCAAATTTGAACCCACTGTGGCAATAAAGGGGTATGAGTTATGACTATGAGAAAGAATGTTTGACTTGAACAGTCAAACGGCGAATTGCCAAGGTAATTTCAATTTTTATAGATATTCTCAGCTTTTTAAAGTTAATTTGTTGGTTATAATATTTAATATATACAAAAAAATTGGTTAGGAGCCACATCATCGCCACATAGGATTTTATCTCATCACACTCCATCACATTACTCTCTTTATACCCATCACATTTTCATCACACCACATCATCTTTTTAATTAAAAAAATTCAAAAATAAATTAGAACATAATTTTTAAATTAAAAACCATTTCATTAAAAATAAAAATTACACAAAAAAAAACTAACTTAGAAAATAAAAATTACACTAAAAATAAAAATAAACGTAAACTAGTTGTCGTCATCGGTGTCGGTGTCGTTGTCGTTGTCGTTCCTAGGGCGATATTTAGCGCAGACACTTTCCCGCATCGCCAATAAAATTTCCAAATCCTCGCCTTCGAAGTCGGATGGTTTTTTTTTTGTCAAGAAGTCGATATCGGCGTTTCGTTGTAACTCCCGTTGCGTTTGGACAATTTGTCGTTGCGTTTTAACAATTTCTTTTTCGACCCGACCCATAATCCCGACCTTTTCGCTTTGTAATTGGACATATCGGTCGAATTTATCGCCAAACAATTCCATAACGCTCGACTCCGAACAGGAACCCGAAGTCGCTTTCTTGCCGGCTTTTTTTGCCCGGTCTCGCCCAATCGGTCGACGGATCGGTTGGGGTTCGTCTTCATCGAGATCGACGGGCTCGTCGTTCACGTCAATATAAGTTCGCCCGTCCGATTGTTGTGACGTCCCTTGGTGGACCGACCTCGATCGTTTAGTTCCCGAAGATTGCGAATCTTCGACAAAAAGCCATTTCGGTTGTTTTTTAACTCGTTCCAAGCTTGTATATACGGGAACGCTTTCCGAGTGGGCGTTGTTGTTTCGTATTGTTTTAACGCCGCGTTGAAAACGTCGAAGTCGTTGGACCCGCTTTTCCGCATATTCGAGATATTGTTGAAGATGCCGTTAAAAGCGTTGAGCTTTAGTCGCATCTCTCGAAATTTCCCCGAAATTTTATCCATGTTCCGTTTTTTTTCGCCCATAAGCTCGTAAAAAAGTCGCTTGAAATTTGTTCTAAAAAGTATCAAGCGTTTGCGAGTCCCCGACGATCGGGTCAACGGAAGCGGAAATGTACGCCTTCACCAAGTTTAATTCCTCCTCTTTCGTCCAATTCGTTCTTTTTTCGCCCCCCGTTTGTTTTGCCTTCTTCCTTGCGGCCCGACGGGTTTGGTTATCGCCTTCCTCTTGTGTCTCTTGAACCATATCGGGAGACACCGGTTGCGGTTGCGGTGGTGGTTGTGACATCGGTGGTTGCGATGATTGAGCTTGGAATCCTTGCGGTTGAAACGAAAACGGGGGTTGATATTGTTGATATGGGTTGAATGCCGGATATGGTTGTTGAAAAAGTGGTGGTTGTGCGATCGGAGACCCGCCTTGAAGTAAATTCATAAAACCACCGCGGGCGATTCAAGATTCGGGTATTGACGCGGGGTCGAGTTTAATCCGAATGGATCATACTCGCGGTTTTGGTTTGAAGGTGGGGTGTTTGGATTTTGTTCCATTGCAAAATATGGTTGAAATTTTTTATGTTTGAGGTTAAAAAGATGAAGAAGGTGTGTGTAAAAGGTTAAAAAGATGTGTGTATATATATATATATATATATATATATATATATATATATATATATATATATATATATATATATATATGTATATGGGTAATTTTAAAAAAAGGTAAATTTTTTTTTTAAATATTCTAGCCGTTCAACGGCTATATTCCTCTCATTGGATGTGATGAAGCGTGAAACGGAGCACGGTGGAACACGATCACGCCCCATCACGGTAGCACGGGGCGGTGTGCCCGCCGTGATGGGTGCCACCGTGTCCACCACGGTTCCTCTTCACGGTGTACTCCAAACGGTCTAATAACATAAATTTTTTGCCAAGATTCGATTTAACTGTTTTATTTTCATTTGGTTTATGATTAGTTTATATGGCATTTTATGTAGCTAATGGTATACATTGAAAGTCTCTTTATAAATTAATCTAGGCTTTATGACCTTCATTTCCTAGTACACCCATTTCAATAATAACTTCAAACTCTATGGCCTCTTCTTCTTCAAGCTCTAATAATCGGGTTCATGGCCTGTAATTTGCTAAAAATATTAAGTGTAACCGTAGAGATCGAGCTCAAATGTAGACTTCGTAGACCGATCTCAATCCTTAAAGAGGATTATTTTTTAGATGCCCTAGTTTTAATGTATTATGTTTTGACTCTTGAAAAGTTAATATGCAATTGTTCATTTTGAACTATTTTCAATCATCTATAAATAGCATCCTATAAACAGAGACGGAGGCAATAGGGGGACAGGCTGCTGCTGCGTCACCCCCAATCTCCATCTACTTCAATTCATCTAAGGCTTGAAACTAGTAATATATGATTGGTTGATTCTATTTAAACTTCGCTTCGTCTCCAATCTTTTCGGTTTGTGTTGATTCCACTTAAAGCCCACCACCTTTTGATGTTAAAGGTAAGGGAAGTGATCCGTAATTAAATATATAATTACATAAATTGCTTTTTACCATATTACAAATACATTTTAATTGTTTATTGGTTTTCAATGTCCGAATATAGTGCTTTGATAGTTTTGTTTTACTTTTATTGAGTTACTTTTTAATATTATAAATTTGAAAGTTTCAAAAGAATATTTATGAATTGATTGATTTCATTTATATGATGTTCTGTTTATATTTTTAGAAGCTTTTTGTTTCAATTTCTTAAAGCCATTTAGAAAACGATTATGGTTCGTTGAATGAGAGATCAAAACATTGTCATTTTGATGAATAACTTTTAATTATTTAATGGTTTATTTGTTGTCATTTAAAAGCAAATAATTGGATTTTAACTACTTTTACGAAAATTTTGTTTTCTTATTAATAGATGATTGAGAATTGATAAGAAGTGCTAATTGTTATTGTGTTTCTGTTTCGTTCTATTTGTTTCAATAGCAAACAAGATGAAATCCAAAACATATATTTACTTCTTCTTTTTTTGTACCAAGTGTTTGAAGACTATATTATGTTATCAAGATATTAAGCAAATTTCAATACATTATTAAGATATAAGCCCCCCTTATTCTAGAATCCTGGTTCTGCCCCTGCCTATAAAAAAATCTGATTTTTCTTCCAATGGATTGATGAAAATATATCTAATTACTACAAATAAAATATCATTGAACAACACTTGATGTTAGAGATAAATAACCTTAATTTACAAATCGTGGAAATGAAAATAGAGAAATAGAAGTTGTAAATTATGGAAATAGAAATGGAGTACAATATGAAAAAAATGAAATGGAAAAAAGTTGCAGAAATAAAATATGTAACAGAAGGAAATGAAAATGAAATGAACATTGCTTAGATTTACTTTATGCTATGTTCTTGAGTTTTTTATAGGAGGGGAATTGAAGGGAAGGGAGGGGAGCCAGTGATAAATTGTGTTCTTAAGTTTTTTTAAAGAATGGAATGGAAGGGGATGGAAGAGGAGGGGGAAGAAAAATGCATATAAAAGTTATCATCCCATTTATTGGAGGGGAAGGAAGGGAATGGAAGGGAAATGATGAAAATTACTTATTTACCCCTCCAGCAACTATTTCATTTTTAAAATGAAGGGTAAAAATGTCAAAATGTAACATAATTTCCCTTCCATCCCCTTCCAACTCAAGAACACAACAAAATTTCAGAATCTTCCTTCCATTTTCTTCTATTCAATTCCCTTCCATTACCCTCCCTTCCCTCCCCCTTATTATTAAACTTAAGAACACAGCGTTAGTGTTGTGGCTTATTATTTTGTTGTTTATTTCGCTTATGGTTTTCATATTTGTAATTGTTCACAAGTATGAGATGAAGTAAAAAAATAGAGTTTTTAGCTATTGGATCGATATGCAGATTTTTTACGGCTAGTGGTATAGTAATACTAATAACAAGACATAGATAATAAGTTAGGGGTTGTTTGACAACATTTGAATGATTCATTCAAATATCTAAATGATTTAGATGCTCTGCATAAACATGTATCTGAATGTAAATATGTTGTTTGATTAGATATTTGAATTATAAAAATAATCATTTTATTATATACTTTAGAATTACAAATTCAAAAGAATATGCATAATCATATTAAAAAACAAACCCTGTTTATATCCAATAATCCCCAAAGCATTCAAAAGTTTGTAGAATCCAAATTTAGACAATGGTAAATAATGAATTGAAAATGGATATCTGGTACACCCATTTATAGGCCCATGTTCATCGTTCTTAACACCCTCATAACCCTATTTTTCAAAAAAAATTCCAGTTCGATCAGACATGTAGACAAAGAATGGAAGTTCAGTTCATCATATTGACAAAACTCAATCATGTTTTTATATCTTACCACACCTGCAAAATCATATTCAGTGGGAGAGGGAGTTATTCAAATTATTTGTACCTTAAGACTTAGAGTTTGATCCCGGGATGGGAAGAAAAGAACCCTAGTTGTCCTTACAAAATGATCGCAAATGTGGTTTGGTGGTGTTGGCGTGATGTCGTCAGTAGTGTTGGGAAAGAGTAGTGAGAATTTCGTTTACGTCATTACAAACTTTTATAATTGCTTATATATTATTATAAAATTCAAAATTAAGTATATATCCTTACAAACCTTAAAATTTTACATATATATCCAAAAGATTAATTTAATAATAATTAATCATTTTAAAAATTAAAAAACAATTTTTAATTTTATTTTATATATTTCTAAAAACTAATTAAATTGTGACTTACCATACTAGCATTGTCCCAAATTTTCCAAACATATCAGTTGTTACAATTTATTATCATTCGATATGGAATATGCGATCATAGCGGAATTTGTCGTGATCAGTTGTTTAAACGTGAAGGAGTTGTCGATTATAGAATAATTTCATAAGGGTATTTTAGTAACTTAGGTACAATCTAATTTAATAATCGTTTTTTAAGTTTTTTAAATATTAAATATTAATAAATTAATCTTTTGGGTATATATGATATTTTTTAATATCTGTAGAGATATATACGTAATTTCAAATTTTATAATTATATATACCTAATTATAGATGTTTGTAAGGACGAAACCAAATTCTTCCTATATATATATATATATATATATATATATATATATATATATATATATATATATATATATATATATATATATATATATATATAGAGAGAGAGAGAGAGAGTGAGGGTGAGGGTGAGGGTGACAGAGAAAAAGAGAGAGAGTTCTGAAAATGTAATTGATACAATTATTTATTGTCATCTATAAATTGTTGCCTAATTCTAACAACCTTTTCAATATGGTTCAGCTATTGTAGAAGTCCATAACTCTCCATTTTGACATAAGATATCCAAATTTCTACAAGTTTTATTTTATTATGAATACTAGTTACTTGACTTTTCTTTATGTCTTTTGCACATCTGCTACAAAAACGCCTTTATGTGCAATAATTTCCTAAATACATTTTTAGTCAATATACTATACATATTCACAACTATTCTTAACTCCTAATATATATATAATCAAGTAGTATTGTTAGAAGTGGTCCACCATGATAAAAATTGGATGTTGGGCTAACATCAAATAATGGATTAAGCATGGCCAACATGGCGTTCTTCGCCTTTGTATTGATAATCACATTTGTTGGTGTCGAACCAGCTTCTAATTAATTTCCTTTCTCGGATTTCTTGGATGGAGCATATGTTGGAATTAGTGTCCAAAATCATCAACTAGTGGTAGTATTTCTAATAATAGCATGATCCTTTTGGGTTGTCCTCATGACCTATAAAAACAATCAGAGTCGTAAAATATGAAAGGATGATTAGTTTATTAATTTATTGATAAATAAATTAATTAGAAACCGAATCAGTAAATTAATTTGGAATTAATTTATTAAATTAATTAAAATAACTGGATTGTAATTAATTAAATGTTTAATTAATAGAAACAAGTTCAGGGGTGCGACCGCCGAAAGGCTCCATTGTTAGGATTTTTTTATATTAACACAATTAAATCAGGCAATGAAAGACAAAACAGATTAAAACCCAAAAACTGAGCAGATTATAAAGCAGGATCATATTATGTTCATAACCAAGATCATAAGTTCATAACAGTTGCATCAACAATAAGATGAATTAAATTCATACATTTTGTTTGGATGTTAATGATCCAAACCATAATCCCTCTAATGACCCACACACCCTAGATCCCTCTAATGACTGACACCCAATATCACTAGAAGAACAAGCAGACAGAAACTTATTCAGCCTGAAGAAGTCGATCCAGATAACCCTTGAAGGGTTACTGAAATCGACAATGAGGAGAGGGATGAGGGTTTAAGGAAGGTGGCGGCTCACTTGTAGATTGGGATGCCTTAGGGTTGCATCCTAAGGCCTCTATTTATAGTGCATGAGCTCTTAAGGTTTCAAACTTAGGAGCCTTTTGGCGGCCGCACCCCCTGGACTTGTTCTATTAATTAATCTATTAAGTAATTACAATACAACCCCTTAATTAATTTTTATAAATTAATTTCACAATTAATTTATCAATTAATTCTTGATCTAGTTTCTAATTAAATAACTTCTCAAATAATTAATAAACTGATCATTCCTCTATTATTTCTGTTACTGATTGTTCTTACTAGGACGTGTGGGCAACCCAAATAGGACTATGCTATTATTAGAAATATCACCATAGTTGATGACATTGGACATATTTCCAACACTTTTCACATCATAAGTGGAAGATTTTGGATCCTAGCCTTAGTGAATAATGTTTGGGTAATTATTTTAAGGATTAAACTCAAACTAAATAAAAACCTTTATCTTATGGATGTCTACTGTAAATCTAAACATAAAACTTCCTCATACTCCTCCTCATCCTCCACTGCAATCCCGATCTACTGAGATCGATAGTCTGACATTTGCTGACATATCCTCCGAACTCGAGAATGGTTTCAAGAGTGTCGAGGAACAAGCAAGGTGGGAACGATTCAAGATCGTTAAATCCCTTAGGGCATATAAACTAGAAGGAGGAACATCTGTGGGTACGCATGTTCATAAGATGAAATCGTACATAGACATATTGGATAATCTTGGTTTAACCATAAGATGAATTTCAAACGAACATGCATAATCATATTTAAAAACTAATTAATAGTGTTTTAGACAAATCATTTAAAATAGGAAATTCTATTAATTCCTACTAAATCTTCCTAATTCATCTTCCTACCCACTATATAAGGACATGTGGAATCCACTTATCATCTCTATTAATCTCATAATTTGTTTTTGACACTTGTATTGATATAATGTATAAAAAAAAGATAGAAAAATTTAGTAAGAGAATATAAAACCCCTCTTTAAAATAACGAAACATAAAAATTAAAATTTATATATTACATATATCGAGTTTGACATGTCCTCCTATCCCGTCTTTTAGTTTGGGGATTCTCCGGCCCATCCCCGTCAACTTAGGAATTTCAAGGTCAAATCTTTTTTTTACCATCCGTATTATGCCAAAATACTTTGTTTTGCTTCAACTTGAAATAAAGTATTTTATTTCATCAGACCTTTAGACCATCCCTATCGGGGGTTTTATCCAATCCGCTCACCATGTTTTTTGTTAAAAAAAAAAATCAAAATTACAAAAAAGTTGGTGACCTAGTCCACCCCACCGATCCAAGCTCACACACTCTCTCTCATTTTTTTAGTTTTTTTTTCTTTTTTCTTCTTTTTAAACTTTATCCTATTAAAAACTAAATATATTATTTATTGAAAAATAAATAAAAGATATCATAATTCCTAATTTTTTTCCTCTACAAAATAAGACCACTATTAATAACTTTTTTGTGATTTTTTTAAATTAAAATATAGGATTTGGTTGGGTTGCTAATATGTGTAAAAGATTGAGTTAAAATGGATTGTGTATGTGAAAAAGAGATATATTAATTTTTAAATAAAAAGTTGGATTGGGTTGGGATGTGAATGGAGATAGTTTATGGGAATTACAATTTAGTAACGGCACAAGAGGAGCTAAGGGTAGATTGAGGAATAGTCGAGGGATCAAAGTTGTCATACAAAAACTACCGTCTTCGTAAAGGAAAACATAAACCCTAGAAGGGTTTTGACACCCGCGCCATCTCATTTGAAGTCGGTCACTTGCCAGTTGCCACCAGCAACCACCACTACTCTGGGGTTTAGGGTTTATCATATCCAGCCGTGTAAACAACTCCATTGGTTCAATACAGCCGCTTCAGGAATCCAGCAACACCCGTTCAATCATCTTAACTGGATAAACAATGGCGACCTCAATCGCCTCACAACTGCAGGCTATCAGGTCGATTGTTAAAGCGGACACAGACCCTCTCAAAAGACCGTTTACACGTCCGTCCATATTGTTTGACGCCAAAGAAGCAGCTGATATCGACCTTGATACTCTCTTTAGCCTTGCCCTTTCAGGTATGATATGAATGAAATAGGTATAAAGTGCATGCCTTAGAAGGATGTCACTCATTGCCAATCTAATATTAAAGTTCAAAGTAGCTAGCAATTGTCTAAAGTTGAGTATAATTGAAAATTTGAACAATAGGGATATTAGTTCTCTGGTAAAAGTTGCTGATTTATGGTTAAACCATTGATTCACACCATTGATGTAAATGATTTTTGTTGTTTATTAAGCTAGAAGGCTCAACTTTTCTGCAATTTTGAATGATTTGAGCTTTGGGTTTTCAGGGTTGGATGGTCTTGTGAGCCTGGATGAAAGATTTTTGAACTACAAGAATGATTTATTCAGTCATAAGAGCAGAGAACTGGATAGAGAATTGATGGGCGTTGAAGACAATAACCATATTAATGCTTCAATTAGTTCTTATTTGCGGTTGCTGTCGGGACATTTTAAGTTACCTTCAGCACTAAGGACACTCGAATATCTAATACGTAGATACAAGTATGTATTACCATCCATGGTTCACTTTTTCACGTCCACATTTTTGTACCTCAACATATCAATTCATGTGTTATTTTGCATTTTATCTACAGGATTCATATATACAACACTGAAGAATTGATCTTATGTGCTTTACCTTACCATGATACACATGTATTTGTCCGTGTTGTACAACTTCTCGACACAGGGTAAGAAATGGGTATTTTCCCACTTTTTTTTTAAATTTATTACCATTTGAGTGTCTATAACTTTATTACCAACTTGTTATATTTTAGCAATGGCAAATGGAAGTTTCTTGAGGGTGTGAAGATATCTGGTGCACCACCACCCAGGAAGGTTATCGTGCAGCAATGTATACGTGATATGGGTGTTTTAGAGGCTTTATGCAACTATGTAAGTTTTTGTACCAGGTGTATACATAATACATCTTTATAGATGGATCAAAGTTTTTATTGCTATTTATTTTTTGTTTAGGCTTTACCTACAAAGAAGCTTCAAGCAACAAGACCTGTGATAAGCTTTTGTACAGCTGTTATTATAGAGGTTTTGGGCTCTCTTGCTGTTATTAGCACCGATGTCGTAAAGAGAATTCTTCCATATGTGGTTTCTGGCCTAAAGATTCATTCAAAAGGAAACATAGATCACAAGGTGAGATTGATGCATTTGACTTTTATGACCTTATGTTGGTAGATATTAGGTACCTTTATTTTCATAGTAATGATGCATATGATTCTTTCAGGCTGGAGCATTGATGATTGTTGGTTTACTAGCTCATAGATCAGCATTGTCTCCTGATCTCGTTAAAAGTTTTATGCGCTCTATTGCTGACGTGGCACGTGAGGATGTAGAACAATCTACTGATTTGCAGTTGTTTCGTGTGTCATTCATGGCCTTGGTCAATGTTGTACAGGTATTCTTGCTTGCCATATATTGTTTATGTGTAACTGTATTCAGTTAATTTACACTCTTACTGTTTACATGACAGTTGCAATCTGTGGAATTGCTCCCTAAAAAAGTAGTGGACATCTTAAGGGAAATTGGGTATGCCTCGAAGTCTAAACTTTTTCTTTCTTTTTACAAGTCAAAGATTCTGTTTTCTTTCATGGTTTTAATAGGCCATGGTTTTGATTTTGTGGTAAAGGGATCTTTCTGGGATTCTGTCTGGATTGACCAAGGAGTTCAACATCGACAAGTTTCTAGGGGTATTTTTGGAATCCCTCATGGAGTATAGTCATGATGATGATTCATACCATCAAGTGCTGATTTCCATGATAAAAACCGTTCCTGTTAACAATCTAGTTGGCAGTCTAGTAAAAAAACTTCTGTCAACCTGCATGAAATTATCCAAAAAAGGGACCAAAGAAGCAACAGGAAACAAGTTGAAACAAATCTTGTTATCCATCAATGAACATTATCCACGCGAGTTACGTGAAGCTGTTCAAAGTTTTCTGAAGGTTTGTTATTTTTCTGTATATATTTTTTCACGGTTGCTTTCTTTATCAACTTCGGCATCACTCCTCTTTTCTTATAGGGCGTTGAAATGAATTCCAAGAAAGATAGTTTGGCATATGATATTCTCTGTAAGACATTAGATGGAGGGGTAGACTCGTCATTTCCACTATCCGACTCAAAGATTTGGTTTGGACTGGAACATCCACAGGTATATTCGCTTGCACAACTTGTTCTTAAATATTCATTTTACTAAAATTTATTATGTTCATATGATGTCTCAGGCTAGGGTTCGACGTGCTACTATTGTGAGTTTGGATGTGGACCCCATCCTTGGAGACAAGTCTTCTAATTCACAGGTGATATGTTAATATATGTATATATGATGCAATTTTTAGATCAATTATTTGAAGCATTTGTTCTAATATTCCCTCTATTTCTTTTCAGAAGCTTCAAACTGTACATGATGCACTGTTGCGTAGGCTTTATGATGATGACCTAAGCGTGGTCCAAGCAGCATTAAGTATGGGGAGATTGTCTGAGTTTATACAACATAAGGATCTTCTTGATGGCCTTCAAAAGGTGTTCAAAAGATGCATCGATATATTGATTTCAAGTAAGTTTCCTCTTGCTCATTTCTCACATTATGCAGTTTTTGTATACTTGTATATGATAGTTGACATTTATTTAGGGCATAAACTAATACCATCTTCATGTGTTTACTTGATGTAACTTTTATTTATTCTTGTAGAGTCATCAGATGATGCAACTTTAGCTGCTGATGTCACCGTGTCATGTCTAGAGCATGTAATTTCAAAATTCCAAGGCCAAGAACAATACGCAAAAGAGCTTGCAGCAATGATATTTCCTTTAGTTTTAATCATGCCAAAGGTCTCATATGGAGTTTACATTATTTTTTAACATTTTTCATCAGTCATGTATGTTGTTTGCTGATTGACATTTCTTTGTTTCTAATATCAGACACAGAGGATAAATTTAAAAGCTTTAGATGCAGCCAAAGAGTTAAAATGGCCTCTCTACCAGAAACTTGCTAGCACCTCCATCTCTGGGAAGGCAAGTATATTCTTTTACACTTATTAATCGTATGGCAAATAGAATGTGTGACAAATAATAATTACCTGTTCTCTTATCTTCAAATTGTTACAGAAATTAGGGCATACAAGTACATCTGCTCTTAATATGGAAAATATGGATGTCATGGCAGAAAGTTTCTTGGCTGACCCTGATGAATATGTGCAATGGTTTGTTGGATATTGTCATGATTTGGAGTTGTCAAAGACATTATTTTTCTTGATTTTGTTGCATTCTTTAATGAGATCACAGACGGGTAAGCTTGTCTATATGGTTTTCTCCTTGCTAAATAAGTTGCCATGTGTACAACTGATTAATACATTTTCTTTCTCATTTTGCTTCAGATTTTAGTCAATTTTCCGTGATATATGAATCATGTTTTCCAATTGTTGTAAAAGAGTGGGAAAAGTTAGAGATAGCTGGAGTTCAAGTGGCTACAGAGGAGGTATCTTTGAAGAGAATTAGATTTTTTTTGAGCATTTTAAAAATTCCTGCTTTTATACTAACCGGATTAAATCTTTTACAGTCGAATAGAAGAAAGGTGGATAAAGACTGCAAAGCATTTTTTGATCAAATGTACGATGTGAAACTAGAGGAGCTGAATGCTGAGATTTTAATATCCGTATTCTGGAAGTTACTAGAAGTCTTTATTGCGACAGCTGTTCAGGATAATGATGAACACACGAAGCAGGAAGTTATACTGGACGATCTTTTTTCTTTCTTTGCTTCTCATTCAAAGATAGTTTTCAAGAAACATCTTCATCATCTTGTTGTAAATCAGAAGAGTTCACCAGCTCGATTTTTGTCCTCACTTTTCACTAATGAAGGTACGTCAAGACATTGACTTTTCTTCTTGTACTCTTTCAAAAACATTTTTTTAGACAAAAGGGTAAAAAGGGTATTGTTGTTGCAGGTGTTAATGTTGCTGTCCAAACAGAGAGTCTACATTCGTTTGCATTTCTTTGTTCTCACATGGAGGAAGAAATTCGTTTAAAGAATGAAGTAAATGAGGGTTTACTTCTTCAACTACCCGTTGAGTTTCCTTCAGTTCTTGTTCCATTGTCTAGTGATCACCAGGAAATAAGGACAGCTGCAATGAGCTGTATTGAAGGACTATTGACCTTATGGCCACATGTCAGTATGTCTGGAGGGAAAAATGGTAATTTTCTTAAACCTAATTAACTAATATTCGACTCGATGTATAACATTTTATGTTTTCTATTTTTACAGGGAGAAGTGCAGTATGGAGTCATTTTCTTGGAGATCTTTTGGCTTTAATGATTCAGCAAAAGAAGCTTATTTTGTCTGACAAAGATTTTCTCTCTGAATTCTTCACAACATTGCTTAGCTCTACACATCATAGCCTGTTAGTCCCACACACTGTTGGAGAGAGGTATTTCTATATTTCTATCTATAATGAAAACCTTGTAAACTGTTTGCACCTTGTATGTTGATCTGCATTTATAAAATGTATCAAGGTTTGACCGGTCAACAAAGGACAGCATGCTGAAATTTATCTTGGGATCTGCACTATCATTGTGTCCATATGGAAAGGTAAGTTCATGCTAAATGCTAATTTAGTTGCATTGACTTTCATCCATTTTGGAGTTATCTGTATTGACTTTTTATACCGTTGACATTTTGGAAGCTTCAAGTACTATCGTTGCTCAAAGGTTTAGGAAGCCAAGTTATGCAAGTTAAAGAAGTTAATTCTTTGATAAGTGAACTGTTAGAAAGACGCAGTCATGATAAATCCCCTCAAGTATTGTCAAAGATAGAAGTCCAAATATTATGTCTTTTACTCGAGGTAATTTTTCTAAAAAAAAGTACATAATCACGCCTCTAAAATCTCATACTTTTCTCATAATAACTTTTTCTCCTGTTTGTCTTCTTAGTGCTGTACAAAGCTTACCTCGCCAGCTGGCGGGCCTGTTGTTGAATCTTACATTTTGAAAGCCCTTCAGGTAATTAGGTTATATGGATATATGATTGTTTTAAGGTGCCAATGCTTCAAATGAATTGAAAATTGATCCTTTTCTTTCTTTTCAGGTCAATCATTCATATACCGAAGATCCTTCCATCATACAGCCTTGTGTTACTGTTTTAACATGTCTTAATACTTCCTTATTTGGTGGATTCAAGAATGAAACACAACAACTTCTCTTTCAAGAACTTGTATGCCTGTTTCGCAGCTTTAATGGTGACATTCAAAATGCTGCTAGAATTGCCTTGTTACATATAAAAGTTTCCACCTTGATGGTACAAAACATGTTTGATTTCATTTTGGAAAAACCAAGTCCCGTAACTGGCACCCCACATGGAAAAAAGAAAAAGAAAGTAACAACCCATGTGAAATCCAATGATGCGGGCCATACCCGATGCAGCAAGCTCTCATTTTTAAGCTCCCTACTCGATATTCTCTTACTAAAAAAAGACATAGACAACAGGCCTGCTCTTGTACAGCCACTCTTCAAGCAATTAACCATAGTTTTCATGGACAAAGAGTGGGTACAAGAAGCTGTTAAGCAAGATCAAGAACATCTAGAAGCTTCTTCTGATATTTCACAAAGTACAGCCGTCACAGTTTCCTACATTCAACAGAATCTTTTATCAGTCCTTGAAGACATCTCAAATTCCCTAATCCCAAATGATGAAACTCCTCAGAGTTTTGACATAAAGCTATTGGTTGAATGCACGCGGTCTACAAATGATGCAGCCACACGTAATCATATCTTCTCATTGTTGTCAGCAATTGCAAAAGTTATGCCGGATAGAATCTTGGATCATATTCTTGATATTCTTACTGTCATCTGTGAATCAGCTGTAACACAGGTAATAATATAATCTTTGATAACTTTTATTTATAAACTATATCAAATATGTAGTTTTTTGATACAAGTTATTGTCTGCAGTGGGACAGTCACTCCGAGAAAGTATTTGAAGATCTGATTTCCATTATTGTCCCATGTTGGCTATCCAAGACTGAAAACACAGAAGAAGTGTTACAGGTTTTTTTAAATATATTACCCGATGTTACCGAACATAGAAGGCTTTCAATAATTGTGCATCTTTTGAGGACTTTAGGCGAGAGTAAAAGCTTAGCTTCATTACTTTTCCTTCTTTTTCACTCTCTTGCTTCAAAAACCAACAATTTGGAGGATTTCTCTACAAAGTGGGAGTACACTTTTGCTTTACAAGTTTCTCAGAAGTATTCATGCATGATATGGCTTCCTGCCCTTGTGGCGCTTCTTCAGAAGATAGAAACGAGTACGTGGGACCCGCAACTCGTCATGCAATTACAATTTGCAATGAAGTTTATTAGTGACAAATTACAAGGCCCTGAAATAGCCTTCAAGATTAAATCTGGTGAAGATGTTGATAGAATTCAGGCCACAAGTGGGGAACTCATGGAGCTTGTAGTCACTCACTTGCAACTTGTTGTGTCAAAAAGAAAGGAAATTTCGGTTGGAAAAGAACTAAAGGAGGTTATGCATGATGTACTGACAGCTGTCAGTAAAGGGCTTTTGCCTTCAACTTATTTTCAAGTCATCATCACTTTGTTGGGTCATTCAGATCGAAGTGTGAGAAAGAAGGTGAGAAATTTCTCTATTAATTACATAATTATCATGTTTTCTTTAGTCCTTTGACTAATGTATTTGGTTTTTGACAGGCTCTAGGGCTTGTAAGTGACATTGGAAAAGAGTTGACCATGTTGACTCAAAAGCAAAACAAGAGGGTAATGAATGCAACTGTAAGAACCTCATGGCTACATTTTGATGAACTTACTTCGCAACGCTTTGAAAAAATGTGTCACGAAATCTTGAAGATAATCGACGACGGTTCGAATCCTTCAAAACATTCTTCGTTAAGATTAACAGCAGTTTCCACCCTTGAAACATTAGTGACAGTTTTTCCTTCTAGTGACGCCATTTTCAACACATGTCTAGCTACTGTCATTAAACACATACATTCAGAAGACTTGTCCATTTCTTCCGGATGTTTCCGGACTGTTGGCGCGTTAATTACCGTTCTTGGTCCCAGGGCACTCCCCGAGCTTCCTAGTATCATGAACCATGTGTTCCAAAGATGTGATGACATGTCATCAAATTCAAACGAGTCTCTCTTCATGTCTATTCTCGTCACCATAGAAGCCGTCATTGATAAACTCGGCGGTTTTCTAAATCCGTACCTTCCCAAAATCTTGGAACTCGTTATTTTACGCCCTCACTACACAAACAATGACGGCTCAAAGTTAAAGTCAAAAGCCGATACAGTACGAAAGCTCATAGCAGAAAAAATTCCCGTAAGTCAAACTTTGACTTTTCTAAGGCGAATATTATTATCAAATTATTGATTATTGGTTATTGATTTAATTTATTTGACCAGGTACGACTATCGCTTCCACCTCTATTGAAGATTTACAACGAAGCAATGAAATTTGGGGATTCTGGATTATCGATTTTGTTTCAGATGTTGGGGAATTTTATAACTACAATGGACAGATCATCGATTTCTGCTTATTATTTAAACATTTTTGACATGTGCTTAATTGCTCTTGATATTCGTCGCCAACAACCTTCTTCTATCAAGAATGTTACTGCTGTTGAAAAGGATGTTATTAATGCAATGGTGCTTCTTACCATGAAACTTACAGAAAACATGTTTAAGCCTCTTTTTATTCGGTGTGTTGAGTGGTCAGAATCTGTTGACCAAAATGAAGATTTAGTTGACCGAGCCATTTCTTTCTTCAGTCTAATACAGAAGCTTGTCGATAGCCATCGGTGAGTTTACAACTACTTTTTTCAGCTAAATGCAAAGAAATAGCAACGTACTTTCATTTCTCTCAATGCTATAATTAATAAATCAATGAAAGTTTGTTTTTCTTTCTTGCATTTAACCTTACTTGTTTCCCCTTTAGTTCCTGATATGATGATGAAAATTTTCTGATTTTATTTGATGTGGTGTTATAGCTCGCTGTTTGTTCCATACTTCAAATACTTTCTTAATGGATTGTTGCGACATCTGAGCGATGACGTGGCGACCCCGGGCCCCAATCGAAAGAAGAAGGCAAAGCTTATGGAGTCAAATGTAAACAAGAGCCCAGAACATGCCACATGGCATGTAAAGGCACTGGTGTTGTCATCTCTACATAAATGTTTCCTTTATGACACTGGAAACCTCGAGTTTCTTGACTCCTCAAATTTCCAAGTAAGCAGAATCAATCATAAAAAAATCTTACTTTTTTTTTTTTATCTAATCATATTCGATTCAAATTCAAATGGGTTTTTATATTTTTGAAATTTTTTTTCCTGTAGGTGTTGTTGAAGCCGATTATTTCACAGCTTGGTGTGGACCCACCAAGCTCTCTAGAACAACATCCAGATGTAGCATCTGTGAATGAGGTGGACGAATTGTTAGTTTCTTGTGTTGGACAAATGGCGGTTACTTCTGGTAGTGACCTTCTATGGAAACCACTCAATCATGAGGTAAGTTATTATTTTTAATTAAGTGAGAAAACATATTGGGCTATTTGTAAAATGTTGTTATGGGTTTATGTAGGTATTGATGCAAACAAGAAGTGAGAAGGTGCGGACGCGGATATTGGGGTTGAAGATAGTGAAGTATTTAGTTGAGAATTTAAGAGAAGAGTATTTGGTGTTGTTACCTGAAACGATACCTTTTCTTGGAGAATTGTTGGAAGATGTGGAACCGAGTGTTAAGTCACTGGCTCAAGAAATTTTGAAGGAAATGGAGGCGATAAGTGGGGAAAGCCTTCGCGAGTATTTGTAAAATTTTGGGTGGTTTTTGATATGAAATTTTGGTTTGTAATGTTTTTGGAATGAAATTTTGGGGAATGCAAACATTAGTTTACATGTACTTTGGATTGTTTCTAAGAGTGGTTTGCTAAGCGCCACTCTCTTCGATTTGAAATTTTTTTGGGTCCAAACCAAAAATCAAAGCAAACTAAATTCAAGGTAACCCAAACCAAGGAAACCAAGTGTTTGAGTTAAAAATAACATTTAAAGTTCCAATTTTCTAGACATGAAATGAAGAGTTTCAAATAAAAATATCTAAATTTTTAAACATCAAATATAAAGTTTCAACCGAAACATAAAATACAATGTTCTAAACATCAAATACCAAGTTCCAACCCAAATGTGTGACGGTCAATGAGTCAATCGTTGTAGTCGGCAGCTGCAACAACGGTCGAGAGAGGGAAAAGTGGGTGAAGGTGCGACATTCATTGAGTCGATTAGTGGTGCCCTAGAATCGATTATTGCTTGAGCAGAATGTAAGAAAAGAGATCAAAAAGAGGATACTTTTTAAGACCGTAATGTAAATTGTAAAATGTAGAAGTTGAATTGAATTATATAACATATGTTTTTAATTTATTGATTTAATTTATAAAACATTAATATATAAAGTATTTCATAAATTAATTAAATCCAATAATTTGGTTTGGTTTAGTCCAAACACCACGAAACCATAACTCAAACAATAGACCAAATTTGAAATTTGGTTTGGTCCAAAACCAATCTGCAAACCAAATTTCAAACTTTTGAATACATGTTCGATTTGATTTGGTTTTCGGTTTTCTCGGTTCTAAAACAAATAATACTCTCTAATACCCAACATGAAAAACACCCTAATGGAGAAAGTGAATTAACGAAAACAATCTACAAACATATGTACGAATTAAGAGATACACACAAATACTGTTCCAATAAATTATAAATGAATTGATATAGTATTGAGCAATGGTTAAAGAGTACAACTCGTCTTCAAATAAATACATTTTTGGAAGGTTTTAACCAAGTGGCCTCACGAGATTTCATATCTATCTTTCATGATTAGGAATCAGAATTGTTGATTAGTGAACATCCAGATATTGGTTGTGCATATTAAATTGGCAAAACACCATGCCAAAGTAGCAAGACAAGTGCCACTAAATAGTATTATTAATGAAACATCTCATAATTTAAGCATCAAAATTGTAACATATAGTCTAATAATCTATACCAACTAAGAAAAATATTAAATGTTTGTGTCGAAATGTTGAACTTCTTATGATGCTAGACAATGTTAGTATACAGTTATTATTATTATTATTATTTATATTCTCTAATTTTATATCTATACTATACCAACATGATTAATTTAGTACGTTAGAAATAGCATACCAAACAACCATACAATTACATGTTTGAAACATCGTTTTTTTGTAGAACATAGGACAATAACACGACTTTCAAAATTTTCTCTTTTATATATATATATATATATATATATATATATATATATATATATATATATATATATATATATATATATATATATATATATATGATTAAATGTGAATTGCATCTATTGTGTAAATATATGACCAAATGTGGAGCATCCGATCAATATTATCTACAGTTTTAGATATAAAGGTTATGTAGTAAATACAATGCAACTAAATAATCAAAATTTACAATTAAATCTCTAGAAAATGTATTTTAGTATATTAATCAATTATTTTAAAAAAAAAATATTATTTATCTTCTTATGGGATTTTATTGAATACTTAATTGTTTTTGATTAATAATCACAACATTTGTATAAGAGAGGTTGTATATATTCCTACTAAATCTTCCTATCCATCTTCCTACTCACTAGATCAATACAAGTGTAAAAAACAATGGCTAGATCAATACAAGTGTAAAAACAATGGCTAGATCAATACAAGTGTAAAAAACAATGGATGTGATTAAGAGAGAGGATTAGTGGATTCCACATGACATTATTTAGTGGGTAGGAAGATGAAGTAGGAAGATTTAGTAGGAACAAATACAATTTTCTTTTGTATAAGACCATTGGGAGTACCCATCACTTTGGCCAAAAGTGATGGGCGCCACGTCAGATTTTACCTTTATCACATTCTATCACACTCCATCACATTACCCCCTTTATACCCATCACATTTTCATCACACCACATCATCTTTTTTAATTTAAAAAAATTCAAAAATAAATAAAAACCTAATTTTTAATTTAAATAACATTAGATTAAACATAAAAATTACATTAATTTAAAAAACATTACATTGAAATTTAAAAATGAAAAAAATAACATAGAAATTTAAAAAAAAACATTACATGGAAATTAAAAAAAAAACTACTCGATATCATCCGATCTGTTTTGATAAACATGCTCGGCTAAATCTTCACGGATATATTGGCAAGTTTCGGAATTTTGGACATCCATTTTGTGTGTATATGTATATATGATAATTGTGTGAGTTTGTATGGATGAGAGTTGTATGTATATATAGGTGAAAATTTGGTTTAAAAAAAAGTTTTTTTTTTTAAAAATATAGCCGTTGAACGGCTTTAAAAGGATTAAAAATTTTTTTTTTTGTTTATTTGTTCGTGATACACCGTGAAGCCGATCACCCCACACCACGATCACGGCCATCACGGCACACACGGGACGGTGTGCAAGCCGTGATGGCTTGCATACGTGGCGATCACGGCCCCCATCACGGGATACTCCCTTTAGCCTAATGGTATGAGGTTTTTCCCACTACTCCTGTTGGTCTAACGGTGGAGTATAACGGTGCAAACCGTGCGATTAACTCATTTTCCGTTCTGTTTTAGGGTTTAAGACCTTGGGAGGGAACTTGACGGAAAATCTCCATTAGCTAACTGCACATCACCTGCTTGCTTCAACACCTACACGTAATGCGTTTAATCTCCATGTGTATTTATGATCTGCGTGTGTAGTTATACGCCACATGTTATTGTTATTCACCCCCAAATCCTTCGCCATATTATTCCAATTTCACTACAATATTCAAGTTTTTTTGAGGAATTTTGTTCTTGGTTTGTTAGGTTTTGTTGCGACGGCAATGATGCCTCGATGGAGTAGGACACTGGTCAATATTTACAGGGTAGGGAGACAGAGTAAATCAGATATGCCTAGAGATCTGTATGCTTTTCCGTGCCGACGAATTTCTAGGGTTGCAGCCGTTGAGGTGCCAGTAGCTTCAGATGCTGCTGAGAAATACAGTGCTCCTAAATCAGAAGTACTTCACTTATCCATCTTTTGCGTTGTGGTTTTTAATTTTTTTTGCCTGATGCAGATCATAGTCATAGTTTGAGAACTTCAGTTTACTGGCTTTTTTATGCTGAAGCTAGATTAGTCAAGCTTAAAGAATTATGATTTCATTACAATATCTGGATATTCATACTAACAAGTACTCTTAAATTCTCAAAGTTTCTGAAATTCTCAAGATTACTGTTATATATTATCATATGATTAGTGTTCAAGAGATAAGATCTTTTCACCTTAACTTGTTGCTCTATTCATAATGAAATCTGGGTTTTAAGACCCTGAATACTAATATACTATCATCGCCTGTTTGTTTTTAGTTGTAAATATTTCTTTAATTCCCTCATAACATTGGTTTCTGCAGGTAAATTTGAATAAGTTGTTCCGTTCAAAGCCTTGTTCTTTAGCCTTGCCAGCTGGATCAGCTCTGAGGATTGAGGAGCCAAACTATGAGGGTCTCCGCCATTTTCTCCTGAAATTGATGTTGTTTTATAGCAAACAAAGCAAGTCTATTCGACAAGCAAATGTTATTTACCGCCGTGTTATATCTCAAGTTGATAAACCTGCCATTTATGACGGTTAGACTTGTATCTTTATCGTCTTTTTAATCATATAATATGCACTCTAATTCATAAATTTTACTTTGACTTGCAGTTTTTAACTTGGAGAAAACCTTTAGAACAAATTTCTCCATGCTTGTAGTACACATGTGGCTTTGTTTGCGTCGATTGAAAGCAGAAGGACAAGAAGGTGTTGAATTGGGGCAATATGTGTATGAAATCTACAATCATGATTTAGAGTTGAGAGTCTCAAAAGCAGGGGTTAGTAGTCTGCATTTATGTATTTTTGGTCAATAATTTTGTATCTTTTTCTTAATCCACCTGCTAGTGGTAGAAAAGATTGATAGTTCTAAACTTCTAATCAAAGTTTAGAGTAAATTACATTTTTTAATTTTGGTCCCGGAAAGCTTTTTCGTGCAAATTTGGTGCCTATTTGAGGTTCTTGTGACGTTTTTGGTCCCTGCTCATAAGTAAAGCTAGTGGGATGTCCCGTGTGTTGCAGCAGGTTTATTAAGTCTATAGTTTTGACACCATTTTCTGTAATTTCTATGAAACACAGCCACACAGGGACCATTTCTGCTAATTCGTTATTAGACACTTTTCTGGAAATGAAACATAGGGATCGTTATTGTAGTTTCGCTATTAGACCGGGAACATATCTATAGTTCTATAAAAAACAGACTCCACTTCTGGAATTTTGCAATTGGGCGGGGGCTATTTTTGTAGTTTTCTTAAAATGCAAGGACAAGTTTGGTAATCTTTTGAAACAGAAGGACAATTTCTGTAAGAAAAGG
Organism: Cichorium intybus; assembly: GCA_023525715.1. Taxonomy (NCBI): domain Eukaryota; kingdom Viridiplantae; phylum Streptophyta; class Magnoliopsida; order Asterales; family Asteraceae; genus Cichorium; species Cichorium intybus. The sequence continues at coordinate 4,065,115 of CM042010.1, forward strand.
ACCATTACTGTGACTTTATGAAACACATGGACCATTTATGTATAGTTGCTATTAGCAGGGAGCATTAGTATAGTTTCATGAAACAGGGACCAATTCTATAATTATTCTATAAAGCAGGGACCATTGATGTAAATCAGGCACATTTCCTAAACGTGCCTGATAAATAGTAATAGTTATATAATGACTGTTTTTGGGACTAAAATTGCAAAAATCAGTTATACCACAGGACTAAAAATAGTCATTTTACTTGGAACAAGGTTCAAACATATTACAAGAACCTCAAATAAGGACCAAAAATAGTCATTTTACTTGGAAAAAGGTTCAAAAACATTACAAGAACCTCAAAATAAGGACCAAAATTGCAAAAACCGGAAATAGTCAGTGACCAAAAATGTAATTTACTCTTAGAGTTATCTTCTTGGAACTTTTTGTGGTAATATAATTATTTATTGTGATTGGGGTGCAGGTTAACTTGCTGCTGTCTAAATGGATGAGGGAGTTGGAAAAAGTATTTTATGGTAATATTGTTGCTTTTGACACTGCCATGCTTCCAGATGCTAAACCAGATGACTTGCAGACTGCAATATGGAAGTAAGAATTTTATGTAATTCTTCTGGAAATTGATAATAGTGTATGCCAAATACCTAAAATGCCCCTCAACAAAATGAAGGAAAGCTCTTACCGAAAGGAATTATACAGTCTTTTGATCATGCTTACACGTTGTACAGGAATGTCTTCCTTGAAGATGGTTCATCAAAGCTAGATGCTGCTGCACTGCCAGCTGTCATGGTAAGTCTCCTTAACACAAATTAAAATTATTTTTTAATCTTATTAAATTGAAAAATTTCAGGCTTTCACAAGATATGTTCGGCGAGAATGTACTTGCTTGTCATTAACAGGTACTGCACATTTTCCTATTTTGTAGATTCAGTAATTGTTTTGACTATTGGTCAAATGACTAAAATGCCCTTGTGGAGAAAGTTAAAGGTTACTAATACAAGTAATGATTATTGTTGATGTGCAGATAAAGAAGCAATGTTCTCTGGGAACTTCTTGTTTACATCTCTTGAAATCCCAAAAGCCTAACTCTATTTAAAATTTAAACCTATGAAGGTTTTCATTACATTTTTTTCTTTTGTTTGCAACGTATAAAGCTGACTTGTTGGTATGAGAAATCCATAAAATGAAAATATGATAAAATGCACCAAGGTGGCATAGAACGCGGGGGAGAGAAAGGAGGTGGCAGTGGTGAAAGGCGGAGTTCCTGCCGGAAACTTGTTTAAATCATAGTTTTGGATTGTTTATTTATAAACTTGCTAGTTTTCGTCGTGGTATTCCATATGTCACGTGGCTCTTGTTTTTATTTGTTATTTCTTCATTTTTTAAAAGCTAGGATGAAAATTAAAAAGAAATAAAATTGTGTTGTATTGCAATTAAAACCTCGTTTTCAGAAATTTGAGTCCATAGTTTATTCTTGTCTTACAAAATATTGTAAAAGTAGTTTTTAACAAATAGAGTTTAGCTAAAGAAGTTGCGAGAGTAGAGGGTAATTTTGTCATTTGTTATATATAGAGGGTAATTTTGTCATTTATTATATATACCTTTAAACCAATTTGAATAATTTACAGACTAAACAAAATCTTGCGAAAGAATGCAATTCCATTCTTTTATGATCACACAAACAATCTTACATTCCAAAAGCTCCCTAATTTAGAATAGAAATGTTCACCTCAAAATGGTAGCAATTACTATATAACTTCATTAAAGTTCCACAAAACTAGGATAAAGGAGATTCTAAAACTAAGAGGCGTGATATTCAAGACAAGGAGAAATATGATATTATGATATTAGGTGTGGACACCACCCACGATCCACCCTTACTCCTTTGATACGTTCGGGTAACACCAAAGTTAGGGACTTGGTAGATGTAGTGGTCGCTCTCTTTTATTTACGTGATTCATAAACGTGTTTGTTAGTGTATCCCACATTGGTGCGACACGGTCCTATAAGTTTGTATATATGTTGGAGTCTCCCCTTTCTCCACAAGGGCTTTTTTTGCAGAGACACTATTGGGCTCTACATATATTTACATGGTATCAGAGCCAGTGTTCCACACCCCTGTAACCTCATCGAGCCTACGTCTCTGAGGGGGAGTGTTAGTGTATCCCACATTGGTGCGACACGGTCCTATAAGTTTGTATATATGTTGGAGTCTCCCCTTTCTCCACAAGGGTTTTTTTTTGCAGAGACACTATTGGGCTCTACATATATTTACATGGTATCAGAGCCAGTGTTCCACACCCCTGTAACCTCATCGAGCCTACGTCTCTGAGGGGGAGTGTTAGTGTATCCCACATTGGTGCGACACGGTCCTATAAGTTTGTATATATGTTGGAGTCTCCCCTCTCTCCACAAGAGCCTATATATTTACAGTGTTTGCTCTTTATCTTATCATCCAACTAACCTGGCTAAACATATCTTAATATATGGAGCCGGATGTTCTAACTATTATTTGTGTATATGTAAGTTTTTGAAAGATGTGAAATTACATAAAACTACATCTTATCATATATCTTCGTTATGCTCATTGCGCAACCAGGCAACCTAATCGTTTTATATTAACCGACAAAGCTATTTTTTAGACACTGTTTGAAGTAGCTTTTAAATTAGTAGTTTTTTGAATTTAAGTTATCTTAAGAAACCTAAAAACTCTAGTAAGCTTTTAGAAGCTGCCAAAGAAGTCTTCTATCTAATTAGAACAACATGTGACTATATAATAACTTAACTTTTCGATAAATATGCATCACAAAATTGAGAATAGTCTATTTTTGATGAAATGTAATCAATTATACACTACGAGAACAATTTATTCTTGATGAAAAATATTTCACATCACAAAATCCAGGATGAAATTCTAAAATCCAAAGGAACATTTTGTTTATCTAACATCGTCTAAAAATTCATCTTGGCTTTATTTACGATTTTCTATATTTTCCACTAATTAAATTTCTAAGGGAAAAAGTAATTCAATCAAACGTATTTGTTAAGATGCCAACCAATTGATTAATTATTACATCTAAGGTTTCAAACTTACTTTCTCTATACATTACTTACATATCTAATCTATTTTTTTAAAAATTATTTTAAGATGTATGTCGGAACGTGATCTCAAAATGTAACCTAGAAAAATTCTAACCATTTTCATTTGAGAGTTATTCCATAATCAATCATCTTATAAGCGAGTTCAGATTTTTATTAGAGAGGCAACATCATGGTAATGCTATATCATTTGTAAAATGTAGGTATTATTGTACAAATTCAGATTTTATGTTTACATTTTTGTACAATATAATAGTAGTGATGCTAACTATAGTATTATGTGTCTATTTAACCCTGTTCGTTATGGAAAGACGGGAAATTATAATTAAAACATAACAATATGTTAGATCAAAAAATGAATAACGATTTCTTCAAAAGGTGAAAGCTTTCTTCGGGTTGCTTGGTTGAAATGAATTGACACACCAGAATCTTCAAATAGCCCCTGATAGTCCTTTTAATCTATGTTGATAGTTTCGTTAACAAATAATCATAGAAAATTATCTAATATCGTTAACTTAGACACATTTTAATTATATTTCATATTCTAACAAGTACAATTATTACCGTAATGAATGTAAAAATCATAATTAAAAACTACGTTTAAATATTGAAATTAATAACAACTTTAGCTTGTGAATCACTTCATCGATCATATTGAACATGACGAGATATTGTCCAACCAAGATCCTAAAATACATGCCTCCAACTACCCTCATACCCTCCAAATCTCCAACAGACAATTTGACTCGGATTTTTATTTTATTAATTATTCGAATTTTCTTTTTTTAAGAAGATACAAGTTTTTGAAATAAGTATAAATATTGTCCTTGAGAGAGGAGTCAATGTGTTAGAATACTTTTTTTCTCACCTTTTCCCAGTGAAAATTTTGATTGATTTATAGTTCGTTATTAAATTAAATTTGTTTTCCTCATTTAACATATTTTTTAAACCAGATAAAAAAAAAACATTTAACTTCTGTCTATGGCCATAAAATGTAAAAAGATTACTTGCTTCGATGATACATGTATATTCAATCAATTTATTTTGAGCATGTCATCTTTTATGCTTTTAATTTTTCGGGGTTGCAACTATTTCTTATGACGATAAATTTAAAAACACGAGACGTTTTTACCAAAGACAAATTTGAAATATAATTATTTTTTTAATGTTAAAAATGGATTGATATTTGTGAAGTTACATATTAAGATATAAACGGTTTTAAGACAACTTTCTAAGATGGTCTCTATTTCTTTTAGAAAATTTTAAAATGTGAATACGTTTTATGTTATGAAACTTGTGTTTATCAAGTCTCAGGCACATTTTTAGAAGTTATCGTCATTAAAACAACTTAACTTTTTAAAGCGTGTTGTTAAACCAATAGTCATACTTTAAACACTTATAACAGTAAAACCAATAACGTATTGAAACTACTAAATTCATGAAGCTTATTTAAAAAAAAAAAAAACTTACATAGACAAAAAAAGTAAAGAAAAAGAAAACAATAAGGTATAAAACTGAAATCATAGTTCAACCAACGGAATTGCAAAATATATTATTTTATCTTGCATTTTGTTAAACTATCATGTATAACGTTAACGGCTTGCTAAATAAAACCCAAATATAATATACAATTGATGTGTACCGAAATCGAAAATATAATTAAAGATCAATTAATCAAAAGATTGAGACTTTAAACCAAATTAAGTAAAGTTAGGTTATGGCTTTTGGATAACTTGAAACTGAATCAAATTCCTTAACCTTATTCTCAAATCACATTCCATAACAAGTCAAGAATCCCCCCTCTTCCCTCTTTCTTATGAGGACTTCTTTCTGAAAGTCCATCTTCAAAATAGAATTATTTGCACTTTCCATTTCTGTAATGACACCCAAAAACTCACATTCCTTATCTGTTCGAATCATCCAAAGTGGTTGAGAATACTTAAATCCGTGAACAAATTTCACCTTCTTCCACCAACACCTAAACAAGTTTCAATATTTCTTTACTTTTTGAGCTTTGATCATATAGCCACATCGTCAATAGCCGTAAACTTACAGTCGTTATAACTCCATTCTTGTTTCTTGTTTGAATATACCAAATGGGTGATAGTTGATTTGAAGAAAGCTCTTCTTCATTACACCTACATCAAGATTCAAAACTACAAACAATTCAAAATTCCTTCATTCTTTTAGCTTTCGATGATGTACCCACGAAAACTTACATTCATTGTCACTTTACCCACATTTCTTGTTCAATTCAGCTAAATGGGTGGGAGCTGACGGTGTAAAGAAAGCTCCTTTTTCGTGTTCATTTCTAAACCTTCTTCAAGAATCGTCAAAAACTTTTTTTTTCTTGAAAAGTTTCGTTCTTTCTGAAGATGGGTGCGATTGTTCTTGATTCTTTGAGCTTTTGATCATATACCCACATGGAGGGCCACAAGCTAATTTTGATTCTGACTTCATCCATTTCTCTTGTTGTCTTCATTTTCCTGGGTTTGATTTGTGTCTGTAGAAGAAAAGGGTCGAGAAAAGATGAATGTCGGGACGCCGAATCAAGCTTTGAAAGTAAAGAAATGGAAATGAATGGGGATTTGATTCGGTTTAATGGTGGTGAAGATCTGACGTGTGCTGATATACTCGATGCCCCTGGTGAAGTTATTGGAAAATCTAGATATGGGACTTTGTACAAAGCTATTTTGGTGAGAAATGATTCAGTTGTTTGTTTGAGATTCTTGAGACCAACTTGTACAGAAAGGATACAAGATTTAATGCCTATGGTACAACTTCTGGGTTCAATTCGGCATCCTAATTTAGTCCCTCTTTATGGGTTCTATTCTGGGCCTAGAGGTGAAAAGCTTCTTGTTCATCCCTTTTATGAGAGGGGAAATTTGGCTCAATTCATTAAAGGTAGTCTTTCTTATTTTCTACCCTTTTGTTTTTTATTGTTGTGAAAATCACAAAAAATTACATTTTTAGAGGTGGAATTTAATAGTGGAATTTAATAAAATAACTAACTTAATTTTTTTTTGAACGGCAAATCTATCCTACTCCTACTCCTAAACTACTCCTTGTTATGTTAGTGTCAGGGTTTGAACCCATGACCTCCTTGTTAGTATATCACCTTGTTAGCCAAGTGGGCTAGCCCCAACTTGTATACAAGTGTTAACACATTTTGCAAAGAGTATACAGCAAAATATGTGATCATTTGTGTAAAAACTTTAAAAAATAGTCATTTTGTTACAAAGCTCCACCCATTTTCGTAATTTTATGATTCTCTTTCTTTTTTTGAAATGCTAATTTTTTCAATTACCTATGATTTTTAAAAAATTTTGGGCAGATGGAAAAGAGGAATGCCATAAATGGTCCGTCATTTGTAGGATATCGACCGGCATTGCTGAAGGATTAGATTATCTGCACACGGGGTTTCAAAAACCGATAATCCATGGAAATCTCAAGTCAAAGAACATACTCTTGGGTCAAAATCAGCAGCCATTTGTGTCGGATTTTGGTCTAAACGCCTTCTTGAATCCAGATGCAGGTCAACAAATGATGGAAGAAGCTGGTATCGAAGGGTATAAAGCACCTGAATTGATGAAAATGGAAGATACAAATGAGGCGACTGATATTTACAACTTCGGAGTGATCTTACTAGAATTAATTACCGGCAAGGAAGCAGTTAACAAGAAAGGAAACCTAAATCAAGATTCTTATTTGGCAAACTCATTAAGGAACGCAATCTTGGATCACAGGTTATCTGATTTGTACCATCCTGATATTCTGGATAATAGTGATGGAAGTTTGATGGATGAAAAACGTGTTGTGGGATTGGTCCAGCTGGCAATGGAATGTTGCTCTCCATCGCCTTCTCTCAGGCCTGATATAAAGCAGATTTGTAGGAAACTTGAAGAAATTTGACAGCAATTGGGGACTATCAGTCTATCATGATCGTGTTTGATATAGCCCAGAATCTTGACAATTTGAAGATTCAAAAGATTGGTGTTCCATGATGCCTAAGAGGGTTGGTTTCTTGAAATGGTTGCGATTTGATTGAGATGATTTGTTAGTTCAAATCTCTGAAGAAACTTGTGAGAGCATCAAGGGAAAGGATGCCTACGTCCAAGGAGATGATGCAAATATTGGGAAAGGCAACCTTTTAAAGAAAAGTTTCATTTTTGTAGTATTTGGTATAGATATAATGTAATACCCCAAATTTTCACACAAATTTTTTTTTTTTACAGACTTTATTACAACATTTGAGAACAAACCATGTATTTATATTACAAACGGGGTATCACGAATTTGTTTCACAACCACGGTTCAAACCTGTTTATCATACATTCTTCACAATAATACATGTAATAGTCCCACACTCGACTCTTCTAACGCCCTTCCGGTTTACCTGAGTACATAGCATTTAAAACAAATACGTGAGACATAATGTCTCGTGAGCATTATGGGTTTAGACCCAAAACAATTTACTAAATTATATCAATTACTTTTTAAATTTCCAAGTTTTACATTTCCTGTGAGCGCACCCACAGGTACTCATTATTTCATGATGGTACATTCCTACGAGCGCACCCGTAGGTTTTATACGAGACGCACCCGTATAACTACTTCCCCAATAGCATGAAACGGATTCATCTATCAAGGTAAGACAACTACTTCGCGACGGGAGGTACCATCCCAGTAGTGTCTTTTTGCCACCCCTACCGCAGCAGGCCGTGGTCTTTATCCGGATACTAAGCAACTCATTTTCATGGGCCAATCACATTATCAATTCACTGTATTTCTGATTTTCTTTCTTTACACTTTATAAAATACTTTTAAAGCCATAAAACCACTTTGACTCCAAAACATTTTTGAATAAAATTCATTTTGCTATGTACCAGAAAATCCACATAACACTCACATCGAGTCACCTAGGAATCAGTTAGTCTTTTGCACATCTTTTTCCTTAGCTCGGTTCACCGTATTTGAACCACCACCTATTATTTACAAAATATACATTTATATTCAATTTATATATAACAACTAACTTTACAGCACAAGAGTGCCATACTATGCAACTACAGGTTATAATTAGGTTAAAACTATTGTTATACTAACTTCCTTTAATTTATAAATTTTCCCGAAATACACGTATTTTACTATAGTACTCTCGGGTGGTCGTATTTCGATTCCGACAGTTTTCCATGAAGTCTCACACTATAATAGACTTGTGTTTCAAATTTGGAGTTCATTGGACAAGTCTAGCTCAAATTCCAAAAATCAAGTTTTAACATAAACTTGACAATTTTGGTCACTGCCGCTACAGTGTTTTTTTCCACAAGGTCGGATTACGAATTTGAAAATTTCCTATGTGTTTTCATACAATTTTAAGGCTATGGCAAAAATTTCAGACCAAATGGACATGCCTAGCTATGGTTTCTAGTTTTAAAAATTGGACAGAACCAAGCAGCATTTCTGCCGCGAGATCGGGTCGCGATCTGCCCTTGGGTCGGGTCGCGATCCATAGTAGGGTCGCGATCTGCCCTTAGATCGGGTCGCGATCCATAGCCTGTTGCTATTTTTTGACGATTTTTAAATCTGCAGCTGCACTATTCACCCTATTAAGTTCTTAATTCATGACTTATTTATTATGGGATCATTCCAAGACATAAACCTTCAGTTTTTATCAAGTTTTGGCTTGTAGAAATTGTAATTTCTCAACAATTTCATAACAAACCCGTTTTTACAATTTTGCACCAAAAATGCAAATTTTTGAAATGAATCACTTAGGAATGTTTTAATACATCCTAAATGACCCTTAGAACCTAACAAAACCATTAAAATCAGTTTTTAGTCTCAAAACCCATTTCTAGGGTTCTTGAGCTCAAAACTCAATTCCATGGTTTTAACCACAATTTATGGTTAGAAATTCATTTCTTGTGATGATTTGAACCACATGAGCTATATAAGTTCGTTGGATTACTCTCGTCTTGAATTTCAGTTTGCAACATAACCTCCTCAACTTGAATCTATGAGTTTGGATCATAGAAATCTTACCTTATAAGCTTGAACCCACCAAATTCCAAGTGGAACCTTCAATTCTTAGCCTCAAATCCTTGCTTCTCTTCTCGAGTTCGTGCACCCGTTGTCTCCAGAACTTCCCAGAACTTCCTCCTCTAAATTATGATAATTATGATATATTTTCCCATTTATATATTTTCCTACTTTGCAAAAATGACAAAATAACCCCCAAACTTCCATTCTTCCATGTTTTTGCACCCAAACAACTTTTTATTACATAACATTTCATAATTATCCTATAACTCAAATTATTTTCCACCGAAGTCCAAGACATGGCAAAAAGACCAATTTGCCCTTCTTCCACAATTCTACTTGTACACACGATTATTTTACATTTTATTACAATTTTTCACGGGTTCTTACATATAAAGACAACTTGTGTTATTACGAGAAATTGTTGTAGATTGAATTGAATTGATGAAGCTTAAAGTAAGCTAAATGTAATTAGAGATACGATTGATTTTGTTCAAAACTTATGAATAACATAGATATTGTGAAATGAGGTTTTGAATGTAATGGCTGCAAGTTTAGTTGCTAACATGGCACTTTGAAGGTTCATAGAGTGGATACTTTGCTTTAAGCTCATTGGTTTAGAGTTAGCAAAATTATTTGAATATACGGGTAAAATGTTCCTACAAGAACGTTTTTCCGAGATGAAATACTTTGTTCCTAACTTGAACATCCTCGCTTGGAGATTACGTTTTAAACCGCGTCTCCACAAGAAAAAAAATTGGTTGATAAAAGGGATTGATGTTGATTCGGTTTTTTGTTCTTTACGCGATAGTCATAAGGAGTCCGTTCATCTTTTCATAGTTTGTGTGATTGCATAGTCGATTTGGAGCAAAATTAGAAGATAGTGGGATCTACATATTCCGTCTAGTAACACAATTGTGGATTGGATTACGTGGGTGGATACTACAGAATGCAGCTAAAAAAACCTTTAACATTGTCATTATCACTACCATAGTTATTTGGAACTTCAAGAACAACATTCTTTGTAGAGCAATCAAATGAGGAAGTCAGAGATAATTGATAAGATTGTTTTTTGGATATATAATAGGAGCAAAAAATGTAAGATAAACTGGGTTTGCTGCTTTACAACCCTCGTTTAACTTTTCTTATTTGTAATTTGTTTTGCTAGCTTTTAATATAATTCCATCTTTCCAAAAAGAAAAGAATGTGCTTGTGTAATATTCCACCTTAATGGATAATATAGAAAGAAACATGTTAGGATCGAGACACTTAGCATACGAACACTAAACTCACACATTCAGCTCACAAATTAAGAACACAAGAATTTAACGTGGTTCGGTCCAAAACTGACCTACGTCCACGATGGATAACTAGGAGTTTATATTCAACTACATTGTTGTGGTGTGGTGCATGTTCTAACTAGCCAATGCATCCTTTATATATGCATTTGAGTGTGTAATATTTCAATGTGAACAAAAGAATTTTTTTTTCAACAAAAAAGGGCTGCCAACTCCATTTGAAAAAAAACTTCACCAACTTCAAGCTTTGCTGCCGCTACTTTGACAAACCACAAGAGTGGCTTCACACTCAACAAAACACTCGTGCTTGCATTTGGCCGAATAGTCGTTGTTGATGATGTAAATATGTTTGTCTTTTAAATTATGTCGGCTTTACTTTTGTATCCGTGGTTCCCTATCAAGAAGTTTCATTTGGTAAACTGAATTATCTTCAGTTGAAAAAGGGTTAATGACTTATCTCATTTATGAGGTTCTTTGTTTCGAGATGTTTCATTTGGTAAACTGAATGATCTTGTTGAAAAAATGATTAATGGATTATTTCATGTTTTGGATTAAGCCGAATGATATGTTAGATAAATGGAAGGCCTTGTTAAAAGCTAACGGGTTAAGCTCCACGTTGTTAAAATTGTATAGTTCAATTTTGGGGAGGAGTGGAGTGGTGAAGGAATAGACATGTGTATCAATCAACATGTTGTACACCTAATTGTAGTTTCAGGTACCTAGGTTTATGATCCATAAGGAAAGAGGAGGGGGGGGGGGGGGGGGGGGGGGGTTGAGGATGGCATTACACCATTACCCACCATATAAAGGCGATATGGTTATAACTTAGGGCAACCACGTGAGTTTTTTGTGACAAGATGGTTATGCTTAAACTAAAGAAATATTCTATAAGTTGTCTATGATGGCCACTTTTTTGTATAAATTTGAATGTTAGCTGTTTAAAAAGGAGGTCGAGAAAAAGATAATCTAGTGGAAATAAAGATGTTTTATTTTCATCTACTTGCGTTTCAATAGTTTTTTGAGAATAAAATGAGAATCTAGTGGTTTTTAGGAAAAAATATATTTTACTCAGAAAGGGAGAATACAATTTGATAGTATCCTTTCTCATCTGGTTTACTTAGACCTAATAAAATGAAATAACATTATTTTTCTTTGATAGAGTAAATACAATATTATTATGGTAAAATAATACTCTCCACCTAATCTAGATTACGTGGACCAAGAAAATAAAACACAACATTTCAATTAGAATAATAAGAATACAATAACTAAATAGCATTACAACAAAAATACATAGAGTATAATAAGATTGCATTAAAAATACAATAACATAACATGATCTGTCTGATCTAGATTATCTGGGTTGGATTGAGAAAATATAATAATATTACTGGACTATAATATCGTACTCTTTGTCTAATCTAGATTATTTTTTTTTTTTGGAACCAGCGAATAGATATGGTTTCACCTGAGGGTAATCAGCTCCGCAAGCCAGGGCGGTTGGCGATTACCTAAGGCGCAAAGGCCTTTCCCCTCCACCTAATTCGCCTTCCAGGAAAATCTCCCACATGGGGTTAGTCGGAGTCGAACTCCAGACCTCCCACCACATGGGTATATAACCCGGGTGCATCCACCCAGCTAGGCTGGGCTTCACTTGCAATCTAGATTATCTAGGTTAGACAGAGAAATACATTATCATTATTTGTAACAACCCTCACATAAGCCTTTTTAAATATCATTTTAACATAAAATTTTTAAGTTTAATAAAGTTACTTTTAGAAATAGGCCTCAAACTAAATTTAAATGAGTTTGTTAAGCATGAGGTTGTTAAACATCAATACAAAGCAAGGCTAAGTAAAATATATACATAATAAATGTTTATTATAAATGTCCAAGCTATTGGACTAATCATCTTCTTTTAATCCTAAAATCTAAACATCTATCAAAATAATAATTTATTAATGTTTTGGAAGATCGAGCACCAAAAGCAAGTTACGTCGTGAATGGTCATTAAAAATATGGCACACTATCTTAAGGATGACGTATATCATTTATGGGCTGCATTTGTCAAATCAGTAACTTCTCTACAAATTGGAAAATATAATATGCTCGCTCAACGCTAAAAGGAGCTAAAAAGGTGTAGAACGAGTATTTGAAGTTGTACAAGCTAGTTTGCATTCCTTTGACACACGTGTCTTATTTTGTGACAATGACCAAAATGACAAGTTATGATTATTTGTCTCATTATGCATAATATGATAGTTGAAGATGAAGGAGACACTTACAAGATTATGATTGAGCCGAATTTTTCAATGACATGCATACAACTCATAATGATGATGTTGAGTACTTTACCGAGCAGACTGTGAACTTGTAAAGTCATATGACTAACAATGAGAAACCGTACAACCTGAAAGTTCATGAAGATTTGAAAAATGATTTGGTTAAGCATATATGAAAAAAGTTTGAGGATGGTAATTAGTTATGTAATATGTATATTTTGTATTTGTAATTTTTTATTTTCTACATCGATTTGTAATTTGACTTGTTTTATTTAACGAAATACATATTTTCTTTTAATTATAACATAAAAATAATAAAGCTTATTTTTTTGATAAATTGTATATAAAATATATTATTACTATGTTTTGAGATCAAAATTTTTATTTATAAAGATTGAAGTAAATGAATTAAATGGAAAAAAATAATATTTTATATTTTTAGTTGAATTGTTGATAAATGATAAAATAACTTGGATTGATTGTTAGTATAGTTTTATAGAAGAAGAATAAAAAAAATAATATTTTGATAAAAGATTAGATTGTTACATCAAAATATTAGATTGTTATTTGTTTCTAATAAACATTATGAGTGAGCAAAAATACCGATGTTATCAAACAAAACCTGAACCGATACAATATCCATACACTTCGGTTCTATATTCAGTTCTGACTTTTGTGTAATTTCGGAGCGGTATAGGTTTGATCCGGTTTCAGTATTTTTAACACTTCCAAGTTTAAACTGTTGGGCGGAAGAAGCCAACAAACACGACTAAACATTTCTTCAACAAACGATTTTCTATGCAACTCTCTAGATAAAATAGATTATGCAGAACAAAACTGAACTGAGAAACACAATGATTTGAAGTGGTTCACCCGATGTACTGGTTACATCCACTGTGAGAACTGAGAGAAATATTTCATTGATAAACTTCAATGATTTACAAAAGGGAAACTAAGACTGTCTCCATAATGTTCATAACTCGAACATTGGATATCTACTACTCAACTCAACATATCGTCTTTTAGCAAAAGATGATGATATTTATAAGCAAATATGGAAAAGACTGAATACGCAAGATCTTGAGAGGGAATCTTCAAACATAGACCTGGAACACCTAGTCAACTTTACAACATGTCAAGTGACTTTTCCATGCTCCCCATGCTGAATAGTGCCCGTTTGCGTATTCCCAAGATAAATCTGATAGCCAATGTGACAATATCAATACCGGGTCCAACCCGAGGACACTTCCTTGGTTAGAAGACTCTAAATTGGTCTTTGGTTTGAGTGACATCATTCGCGCGAGTCTGTGTAACTATCTAATGTGCTTCTATACTTCAGTCAGACTCCATTTTAGAGTTTGGACGAGGGCCAACTCTTTCTGTTTGAGAACAACTTCTCCTGTCCAAACTGAGCTTTGGTTTGAAGACACCGCTATCTCATCATCTTATGTTGTTGATGCATTTACTCTTGTGACCGTATCCCAAGCTACTACTGTCAAGATGAATCTGCAATCCACATAAGGTACTGATGATTTGGCTTCTTCAGACACGGTTCTTTGGTCAGGATGCAGTTCTCTTCTTTATCATGATCATTTGGTTTGGTAACCTACCTCAATCACCACCAACTTCTGTTGTCTATATTGGATGTTTCCTTTGTATGCCTAAGTGAAGACGTATATTTTGATCCGGACGAGGTGTGACCTTCCTCGGTCATGCCGATATGATACTCTTCATTTCTAACCTTCCACTGATCCTCCTGGAGAAGCCTTATTGCCATTCTGGGAGAAAACACCTGACACATGATACTGTCTCCAACTGCAGATCTTCTTGGTTAGTTAGAGCGCAGAGTAAATGACTTCCTCTACCGAGGTCGAGGATCCGTCCGAAGTACAAACTTCAACAGCACTGACTTTGACATTGCCTCTGTTTCTAGTTGTTTCGGTCAACTGATCCTCTTTGGTTTTTAGACTTACTTCGGTTTTCATTAGGCTCCACACTTTGCTCAACACAAACTAAACCTACTGATACAATACCTTATACTTCAATACGATACTTGATTATTAATTTATGGGATTTCAATTTCGATACTTTCAATTTGATATCCATATGACCCGATACTGATATCAACTTCACCCTCTTAGACATTGTCTCTCTAAAGGAGATGCCAAGTTAAAAATACAAAAACAAACAAGAAATAAAAATATATATTTAATAATCTCTACCGTTAGTAGTCTGTTGGAAAAATCCAGAAATAAAGCTACGTTACCATGTTCTCTGGTCCACCGAAAACTCCTACACCAGCAGCTGAATGGCGTAAATCAACTCGTTTGTTCTGCTGACTAGTCATCCTACTTTAGTCAATGGTCTATTTTTTTGCCTACTGTCACTTTCCCCCACAAAAGAACTCGAATGATCACGTCTTTCTCTCTCTCTAAAAACTTTTGATTTTAGCTGTTCCTCAAGATTCGCTGCGAGAAATCTGCGTATCGATTAACCGCAAATCGGAAGGTAAAACCTAAATTCATTTATTCAGTTTCTGCAATTCTCTAGGGTTTCGTTCTTCGTAAGTTTTTGATCTTTACTGTTCATTGCTATCTGTTATTATATATGTGCGTTTCTATAGATATTTTATGAAAAATGATCGTTTGCTTTCAGTTTGTTGTATATACAGACACATATTTCATCGCTAAATAAGAATACAAGTAGTGTGAGTAATCGGTTATCCTTTTTCTTGATTTTTTTTTCAGCGGAATTCGAAGTTTTTCCGATGATAATTGATGCGTTTCGTCTTCGTTTGATATTGTAAAATTGAATTTGATTTAGTTATTTTGATACAAGAGTACTTACGTACGCTGTGTAGATATTTAAAACAATCCTAAAAATCGATGATCGTGTTACTTTTCTTATAGATTAGAGAGACTCAAACTGCAAATTAAGTCAAAAACCGTTCTTTTAGTTTGTTTGTTTAGTGATCAAGCACTTAATATGAAAGTCTATATATCATCTAAACTTTGATCCTATTCTAAGTGTTAAAATGCCTTCTTAACATATAGTTTCAAAATATCAACCTTGCTAATTACTCAATCTATTGACTAATTACAAATTTCCTCTTTAGTGTCTGAAATCAGAGCTTCATGCCTTCAGTCGTTTCACCTCAATGGCAAGAGAAGGCCAGTGGTTTCTTCTCATCTTCAGGTAACCAACTCAACCTATATTCTGTTTCACTTCACAATTCTGAGTTCCTTTTCACAAATTCATTAAATGTTACAGGAACAAAACTGAAAGAAGCCGGACAGTCTGCAGGGACATTTGTTGGTGAAGTTGCTAAAGATGCAAAAGGCAATGTTTCAGAAGTTGCAGGAAAAGTTGGGTCTGTGGTCAAAAGCCGATGGTCTCTTTTTCAACAGCCATCAACAAGGCAAGCAATGCAGGAACGACTTGTATCTGCTGCTGCTACTACCAGCTTCTTTTTAAGAAAAGGCGTGTCAGAAACAAAAGAGAAAGTTGTTGTAGGGAAAACTAAAGTAGAAGAGGTAACACTACTAAACACTCATCCAGCTTTATCCATGTATCTTCTAATTTGATCACTGACATATCATGAAATAATAACTTCTGTCCAGGTGGCTAAGAAGACTGCTCAAAAAAGCAAGACTTTATTGACTGATATTGAAAGATGGCAGAAGGGTGTTGCAAGCACTGATGGTAAGTTTCTTTTTGTTTATTCTTTCACATATATCTATACCCAAAAAGAAGCTGTGATCCATTTTTCAGCTTTTAATTGTTTAATTGTTTTGTTCAGTGTTTGGTGTCCCCATAGAGGTTACAGTACAAAGGCAAGAATCCACCAAGCCTGTTCCTTTTCTGTTGATCAAATCTGCAGATTATCTTGTATTATCAGGATTAAACTCACCTGATTTATTCAAGTCTGAAGGAAATAAGAAAGCCATCCAGCAGCTAGTCTCATTATACAACCAAGGTACTAATTACTAATTTGTTGTCATATTTAAAAATTGTAATTACTAATTTGTTGTCATACAGACTTGAATGCACCACTACCTGAATCCGTGAACCCAATTGACGTTGCTGCCCTTGTGAAATGTTACCTGGCGAGTCTTCCTCAGCCATTAATCACTCCAGACCTACACAATGAAGTGCGTGGGGCCCGTTCCAGCATCCCACAAATGAGAAACATTTTAAAAAAGCTTCCCACAGTCAATTACATGACACTGGAACTCATTACTGCACTACTGCTACGTGTTAGCCAGAAATCACTTCTCAACAAGGTACTCTCTCTTTCTATTATATTACATCATTCCTTTTCTTATTAACGCATTGTACTTTGGAATGTAGCTAATTATGGCATTGTACTTCCCTTAGATGGATGCTGGAAGCCTTGCTATGGAGATGGCCCCTATTGTTATGTGGCACAAGGGACAGCCCCCAGAAACTTATAAACAATTCTGGAACCAGCCTTCAAGAACTCAATCCAATCCAAATGTTGATCCTGTACAAAACTATAATGAATGGGATATGCTTGCAGGTTTCACTTCTAATCTCATATGCATGTATATTATTTCATCATTTATAAGTGAAAGTACATTGCTATTTCTTTCATGTTGCCGTACAGTCTAATTAATAATGACTTTTTTTTTTTTTTGGATTAAAATCCAGATGAGAGTGATGATTCGGATGTATCTTCAGCAATCCCGTTGGATGATGGGGTGACAATTGACTTCAGTGCCATTGAGGTTTTACAGTGCTTAATTGAACATCACAACGCCATTTTCACTGATGCAAATGAGACTGTTTGGAGGTGACCTTATTATGCTTCTCCATTTTATAAATTTTCTCTTTAATAATTCTCATATCATCAACTTACCATAAACTTTCACTTGGTGATGACTTGTATATTTTTCGTGAAGTTCATCACATTATGTTTAGGTTAGAAATGTATACAAAGGTTTCTTTTACAAGTTTGTATATTATGGTTATGATGTTTTTGTAATTGTCGATTTGCATAAAATAACCTGGCTTGAATTATGTTTCTGTAGTTGGGCCGAAGCCCATATGAAAACTGAATCCAAGATCACAAAGTATACTTTTTATTGTGTCAGTGAGCCGAAGCCCATACGAAATGAGTTTTATGTCAAATTGTGTTTTGATTTTTTTAAGGATAATATCGTATTATTTTTAAACGTTATTTAATTTATAATAAAAGAAATTAAATGCTTATACTTATTTTGCGGTTCACAAAAATGGTGATTATGTTTTTTACAAATTTATCAACTAATGCTATGGACACGATTAAATTATTTGGGAAGTCATGTTCGAATTGATTTCGCTTTCCTGATGAATTCAAAATGCCAGCAGGTGTAAAAATTGTGTTAATCTTTTCGAAATTACATAATTTGGTTTACAATGATTGAGTTATAAGAAAATAAAGTTCTGAATAGTTTTGTTACGACTGCGATTCGTATTTTCAAATTATTTGGACTTTACAAATCATCGTTGATGTTCAATTATTTTTTATCCGGAAGATTTTATGTGACTAGACTTGTAACATGTCAATTGGACAAAAAACAATTATAATTATATATTTAGTATTCGGTGCAATTTGGACAAAACTGATAGAAACATGATGTGAGACCACTAATAAAAAAATACATTTATTATTTAAGTAGATCGATGTAAGAACGTAAATAATGATCAAGTAAATTCTTTTTTATTCTATGAGTTTGAAACAATCAGACTGTTGTGATAATCAATGTAGGTTATTATCAAATATCAGATCACACGAGTCTACGTTGTTATATGATAAATAGTATTATAATTTTTAAATAGCAAAGGTATTGCTAATGTAACATTTTAAAGCAATGCATTGTAATATCTTAGGATAAAAATGTATTGATATTAAAACGATAAATGGGGTTGTGATTTGACAGGACAGGAGGACGTCGCACAAACAATAATTTTTTCAAATAATGATGCACACATTTTGGCCTTTTGGGTAACCACTCGACAACTCAAAGTGTAGATGTATCATATCAATACATGCATTCATTTGTCTGAATATAGATGCAAATTTATTTTAACATTATCGGATATTTGTGGCACTTGATTTTGTTACCCGGAAGATAGATGAAAGGCCTTTTGCAATGTGTAATGTATGCAACTCTTGTGCAAATATCGAAAGCATAAATTAGCTCATATATTTTATCTAATACTAATATTATTCAAGAAAATATGAATATATTAATAGAAAAAGGGTCCAATGAGAACAATTTTAAAGTGAGTACGGTAAGAACGAAAATATTGATGCTATTTTTAAGAGCATAAAAAGTAATAAAATTTGGTGTATATCAAAATATTTAGAGCATAAATATGATAAACTTTGATGTTTTTTTATTTTTATTTTTATTTTTATTTTTTTAAAAAGCAAAGTCCTAAAAATTTAAAAAAGTAAACAAATAATATTTTTAAAAACTTTTTTTTTTAGTTTGTAAATATGTACCTACATCTATATCACTTTTTAGAGTGTAAAAATGATGAACTTTGATATTTTTTTGTTTTCTTTTCAAAAAAATTGAAATTAGAAATAATAATAATAAACAACATTATGCATTAATGAATTTTTTTATTTTTATCAATTTGTACAATTTAAAAGAGCTTAAAAAGTATATAATTTGGTGTATTTGTTTATTTTTTTAATAATATTAAGTCAATATGCGTCGATGCATATTAAAATGCATTCAAGAATATTTATATTTTCGTTATAACATGCATTGATGCATATAAAGTTTACTTTATTCAAAAAGAAAACAAATATACCAACATTTATAATTTTATACTCTATTAAGTAACTTTTCTCTGCATTCATATGCATATTTTTATCTTTCAGGACTTTTTTTTCTTCAGAAATTCTATAAAAATTAAAAATTATTTATTTTTATGCTTTAAAAGCATGTATAGATATTGATATATAATTACAAATTCAAAAAATTGATTTTTTAATTTTGAACGATTATTATTAACAAATTAGCATTTTACTTTTTTTCAATGAATATAAACAAATACATCAAAATTTATCAATAACTTTTAGTTTAGAAGACTATTATTATGCTCTAGAAATGGTGTGTGTATGTATGTATGTATGTATGTATGTATGTATGTATATATATGTGTGTGTGTATGTGTGTGTGTGTGTTAAAAATTTAAAACAATGTCTCACAAAAATTTATGTGTTATCAAATAAACTTATTCCTATATTAATATATCTATAAATATTTACATTGAAAAACTAGTATTCATACTACAAAGTATATGATTGTAATCCTTATACCACTTTGGCATCCTAGAAATGTTACTTAGAGATACCACTTTGTAGTCCGTAAGCATACAGTAGTAGCATACGGTGGCGGACCTAGTGCACAAGAATGGGGAAGGTGCCCCCAATAAATAATTTTTTTTACATATAATTCATATTAAATTTAAATTTAAAAATATTTTTTTAATAAGAAATTTTTTGTGCCTCCAATGGGTAGAGGTGGCTACATTCGCTACCTAAGCCCCGCCTATTCCCAGCCATGCTCTGCCATACAATGTAAATAAGCCAATCGGAGTACCACATACACATTGTGCCGTGAGTGCCGGGTGGCAACATGGGGATGCGATAATACCATTCTATTTGGTATTTACCATGCGGTGATGACGGTGAGGTTCTATTTGCAATAAAAAACCATCATAGCCACCCCTTAAAATTTTAGTCGTTGAAGATACATACATACATACATACATACATACATACATACATACATACATACATACATACATACATACATACATACATACATACATACATACATACATACATACATACATACATACATACATATATATATATATATATATATATATATATATATATATATATATATATATATATATATATATATATATATATAACTTCTAAACCTTATAAATATTAACCCCTTCTAATTATTTTTACCACAACTCAATATACTACACTTCTATATTATTATTATTATTTTATCAATTTCAACATGTCATTATCATATTCTATTTTGTCGGATACGTTAGCATTAAGAGAATTAATACTTACCGAATAAAAGATGCAACAAAGAATCACCATTTTACAAGAAGACCAAGCCGACAGTTCACGTTATATAACGAGAAAAAAGTCCTTTATAGAGAGTTCGTGAAGATAGCCACAATCGTCTCATAGAAGACAACTTTGCCGATAATGTTGTGTACGATGAAAAGTTTTGACTTCAGTTTAGAATGATGAACGAATTATTCCTACATATGGTTGATGGTTTATCAAATAGGTTACTATATTTTCAATTGCACCAATATGTAAGAGGTAGAAACGATTTCTATCTAATATAAAGATGCACACCCAATTCGTCAATTAACATACTGAAAGGTTTTCAGCAATCATGAACTAAATAACCTAAGTTCACATGCAACCTATAAGGATCTATGTTTTCTACTATTGAACATATAGCAAAACCTAACAGCCAATAAAGACATCTAAAGAATAAAACCAGAAAACTAACCTTTAGATTTATTGGAAGCAAAGCAGCAAAAATATCCTGCCTCAAATGAAGTCACACCCTTAGTCGGGAGGTTTATGGATCGAAATTCCAGAGAGAAAATAATAGAATGAGCAACTGATAATGAGGTCTAGGGGTCCCTATTTATAGGGAACCAAGTGGCAAGGCTAAACCCTAGCCGCAGCCCATTTTTCCGGATTATCTGTACGCGCGCCGCAGCCAAAACGTTTGCGCGTCGCGCGCTGCAATTCAACTATTGAATTTGTACGACTTTAATCCCTGACCTCCTGATTAATCTAATTAATGCCACAGAAATTAATCCAATTAATTTCTGATTAATTATTAATCAAATAATATTATTTCTTATTAATATATTATCTCCATAATATATTAACAAACAATATCTTGATTTATTAGTCATATAATAAATAAACCCTTTCTCTCTACTTAACTTTCCACCAAACCTCCAGCTATGAGGGCAACCCAAATGGACTATGCTACTATTAATTAGGTAAATACTAATTATTAGTCATGGCTTAGACACCTAATCCATCAGTCTCCCACTTGGATAAGTCTATGACTATAATTACCAATTTAACCTCTAATTAACCAGCACTTTTAGCTTCCTAGAAACCGCTGCCAAATTCTGATCTAATCAGTTCTGTCCATAGATAAGTGATCAGATGATCCTTCGTCCAACAAGATATTTTCAAACTCAAGACATGGATAAAATCAATCCTGGTTTGACTCACTGTTCCTCGATATCCGATTTGTATATGACTCTTAGACTACCAATTTAGTACCGGTTGGCCAACCATTTTAGTCAACTTCAAATTCATCGAGAGGCCTACAGATAT
Source organism: Cichorium intybus (assembly GCA_023525715.1). Lineage (NCBI taxonomy): Eukaryota > Viridiplantae > Streptophyta > Magnoliopsida > Asterales > Asteraceae > Cichorium > Cichorium intybus. The sequence continues at coordinate 4,087,266 of CM042010.1, forward strand.
CTGTTCCCCGTTAGGGTCAAGGGACGAATAAGCTTCGACTCATATACTTATGTCTTTTACCAAACAAATCACTCACAACAATACGTTTTATAACACCGAGTTACCGATGCGTTTTCGTATTATCAATGAACAACCGCTTAGTAAATCATAACTCATATGTCTTAGCTTAAAGATCAAAAGATATTATCGTCTCAACATTGCTCGTGATGAAATCCATGAAGCAATCCATTGAGCGCATGTTTATCCAATACTCAAATCTCCATTTCCAAGTACTCATGAATGGTGCAGCAATCCAATTGCAATGTCTAACTCCTTAGACAATCTATTACCAATTCATGACAGTCTTACTTCACACTTACTCCCAAAAGTGTAATCGACTGTGGATATTTGAATAATCCAATTATTCATGAAGTAAAACATGCAAAATGAAACACAATGATAAAGTATTGACAAAAGTAGTAAACCATTACTCATTAATAAATCTCTATTATTAAATCACAAGAGTCAAATACAATACATTGTTACAAGTTTCGAAAACTATCTAATTTACATAAACTTTATATCATCTCTTAATCCAATGCTCCTAGCATGCTGATTATGCTTAACCCTACTCAGAGCCTTTGTCAAGGGATATGCAGGATTATCTTCCGATGTTACCCTCTTTACCACGTGTAACGACGGTTTTCCAAAAAAAAAATGAATAGTAACTCCGGCATGAATAGTAACTCTGGCGTGAATAGTGCTCCGGCATGAATAGTAACTCCGGTGTGAATAGTAACCGAGAGATGAAGTAAGCGCTTACCTCGTGATGACATCGACGATGATGTCGTGATGACGTCATGATGACGTCGTGAATAGTGTCTCTGATGTCGTGATGACGTCGTGAATAGTGTTTTTGGGCCCTATAAATAGAGGCCCAACCTCTTCATTTCAAACCAAAACAAACACCAAACAACCTTACGATATCGGGGAGTGTTCTGGTGAGAAAAATAGATCGGGAGAGGTAACGGTAAGGAACGAGCGATAGCTTGTAGCGAAGTGCTCGAGAGTTGTCGGAAGAGTTGAACGGGGAACGAGCCAGCGACAATACTAAGTGAGTAATCGCTACTTTATTTCTTTAATAGTTTATAAAGTGTTAAACTATTATATGTGGAAGTTATGTACTATTCGTAATTCCAAGAATAATTGTAACACCCCAATTTTCTTCACAATTTTTTTTTACAAACTTATATTACAAATATTTAATCATACAAACCATTTAAGTTTTACAAACGGGGTATCACAAATTTGCATCAAAACCATAGTTCAAACCTGTTTATTTTACAATTTGTACAGCAGAAACTACGGTCCCACACCCGACTCTTCTAACGCCCTTCCTGTTTACCTGAATACATAGCATTTTAAAAACAATACGTGAGACATAATGTCTCGTGAGTATTATGGGTTTAGACCCAAAACAGTTTTCCAATGATAATTTCATTCTTTAAACTTTCCAATATTTTATTCCCTATGAGCGCACCCATAGGTATTCCTTATTTTGTGATAGTATATTCCTACGAGCGCACCCGTAGGTTTTATACGAGACGCACCCGTATAACTACTTCCCCAATAGCATGAAACGGATTCATGTATCAAGGTAAGACAACTACTTCGTGACGGGAGGTACCATCCCAGTAGTGTCTTATTGCCACCCCTACCGCAGCAGGCAGTGGTCTTTATCCGGATACTAATCAACTTATCATCATGGGCCAATCACATTATTACTTCACTGTATTTCTGATTTTACTTCTTTACACATTATAATCATATTGTTCATAAAATACCTTTAAGTCATAAAACCACTTTGACTCCAAAACATTTTAAATAAAATTCATTTTGCTATGTACCAGAAAATCCACATAACACTCACCTCGGTCACCTAGAAGTTACTTAGCTTCGTGGACTCCTTTATCTTTCGCTTGATCAATTCTATTAGAACCACCACCTATTACATACAAAATATATATTTATACTCAATTCATATATATAATAATCAACTTCACAGCACAAGAGTGCCATACAATGCAACTACGGGTCATAATTAGACTAAGACTCTCATTATAATAACTTTCTTTAATTTATATATTTTCCCGAAATACGCGTATTTTACTACAGTACCCTCGGGAGGTCGTATTTCGGTTCCGACAATTTTCTACAAAGTTTTGGACCATAAGGGACTTATGTTTAAAATTTGAGGTCAAACGGACAAGTCTAACCCCAACTTTCAAAATGAAAAACTCAAAATCCTCCTCAGTATATTACACGGTCGTGTAATATATACTGAGGAAGTTACACGGCCGTGTAATTATTTTTACCTATTTACCCTTTTAAAACATTACACGGTCGTGTAATATTGCCCTTGTAGATTACACGGCCGTGTAATTCTGCTGGGCTGTATTCGGGTCCGATTTTTGTTCTGCAGCCCCCTGTTTTCATGTATTAAGCTCTTAATACTTAGCCTAATCAATTTATAACATGCTATGACTAAAACCTTCAGTTTACATCGGGTTTTAACCCATAAAAACAACTCAATTACACAAGTTCTTAATTTTAGGGTTCTTGAGGAAATTTCTCAATTCCTTTGCTTCTAATTGGTCTTCAAAGATGGAATTGAGTTCCAATGATATGTGGAATCATTATTTAGAAGTTAGAAACTGAAATCAATCCCACCCCACTACTGAATTTCGTTTTCATCCCCTCGAGATAACCAAAAATGGTTTAGATAACTTGCAAGAATGAAACTCTAACCTTAGATGACTTAGGAATCAAAGTCTTCAAACTTGGTTCTTTAATTCCCGTGTTAATTTGCTCCAGAATCTTCCAGGACCCGAACTCCCTTTCTCTTGCTGGAGGTGTTTCACGAATTCAGTAGAGAGAGCTAGAGACTTCTCTCTATTTATACTTCCATAATTTCCCTCTTAACCCCTCTAGTTCCAATACTTACACTTGGACACAAAAATCTGATTTTTATTACAATAAGCTTATATACTTTACATTATTACCACAATACAAGAATATTTATATTAAGATCCCAAAATATGGTAAAAGACCATTTTGCCCTTCTTTCTTACTTTACTATTACACATAATTATTTTACATTTTATTATAATTTCTCTCGGGTTCTTACAATAATGCCCAATGATTTACTTACGAGAACGGTGCCTAGGCCGATTACATGGGATCTGGTTGTTGGATTTTCCGAAAGGCTAAAATGCTGAAAGGATCCTGCCACCCCATCTGATCTTCTACCTGGCCGTTCTTTATTTGATAAATCACGAGGTATCATATTGGAATTATAGAGAATATAAAGCAGAGTGATGGTGTGATCCGTAGTAATGCCGGTTGAAATAGTAATTCACATATAAACAAATATATAGGTACAAACCAAGCAGTTATAGTGAGTGTAAGAAGACAGGAATAACCAGATACCGTATACCAAAAATCAATGTATGTAATCTATCCCTAAGTGTTACTTTTACTGTGGGGCCACATTATCGGTTATTGTGATTGGGACCATCTTTCCGTGGGGTCACATACTCGGTAATTGTGGTTGAGACCACAGATATGCTGTGACGATCGAATTAGTAGTAATTGTGGTGGGACCACATACAAATGTTGTGATGGCCTACTTGGCTGGCAGTTTTATCACACATTCAACAGGTGTACATTGAGTCCTTGAGACTCGGTATCACAGGGGGCTGTGATATGATGTGGAAGCTGAAAATTTAATGTTGTTATAACACTTATCGATTATTCACTGAGCTTGTAAAGCTCATCCTTGTTGATACTAACTGTGCAGGTGCTGTAGACCCTACTAAAGGGAAGGATCTAATTCGGGGTTAGAACTGATGACTGTAGCAGCCCGGCTTTGGGGAGATACCACTTGTACCTTTTTCTTGTAATATATACCCTGTATAATATTTTGTTGAATAAAATATGTTTTAAAGTGTGGAAAATAAATGGGTATATTTATATTGAAAGTTGGGTGTTACAAGTTGGTATCAGAGCCGAGGTTTAAGTGAATTAGGTTTCTATAGGGTAGATACCTAGACTTGAACCTTAGGAAATAGTGGAATTCGGGATTGGAAAAGGATAATTTATGTTATCTGATTATGAGACTAATCTTTCTGTTGAACTTTGAAGATGGAAAACACCAGGAGTGGTCAGAGCCGAGGAGGTGCTAGGCAGGGAGCTTCCAGGGGAGGCAGATCTCGATCACAGGGCTCAGTGCACCGGGAGGCGGGAGAGGCCGCAAGGAACCAACCGGATTTACAAGCTATCATTACTGATGTGGTACGGGAGCTATTACCCACTATAGTAGAGACACATAGGGAGGATACTGCTAAGCAGGTGCATGATGGAGCCCCTAGAGACGAGGGACACGCCGAAAGTGGAGTACACGTGGCAGATAAAGGCAAAGGTGTTGAGGGAACGTCAGAAGGGAAAACCAAGTATACGTATAAGAATTTCCTTAGTTGCAAGCCTAAGGAATTTACGGGAACTGATAGTCCCGTACAAGCGATGGAATGGTTGATACATACGGAGAAAGTTTTCCGGATTAGCAAGTGTGATGAGGCAGACAAGGTGGAGTTCGCTACCAACCTTTTCGCTGGGAATGCCCAGTATTGGTGGCAAGTTTTCAGTAGAGCTTTGGGTTCAGATTTGCTTGGAATGTTGACCTGGGAACAGTTTAAAGCAAAATTTACTGAAGAATACTGTTCCGAAGTAGCAGTGAAGAAGCTGTCAGAAGAGTTCTTACATTTGGAACAAGGGACTCGTTCTGTGCAAGAATATACTATGGATTTCTTGGAAAAAGCTAGATTCTGTGAACATGAGGTTGATACTGAGAAAAGAAAGATAGACAAGTACGTATGGGGATTGAAAACACGGATTCGAGAGGTTGTACAGCCACTCAAGCTGACTACCTTTCGGCAAGTAGTTGATCGGGTGGTGGAACGTGAGGCGGAGCTGCAACGCCAACAAGGTGAAAGGAGGGCCGCAGAAGCAAAAAGAAAGGCTGAGGAACGTCCGTGGATTTCTCAGAAGAAGTCCCAACAATCAGAATCTGGGTCGCGGGGTCAGACTTGGAAGGATGAAGGAAAATGGTGCGACAAATGCCGGAGGAAGCATACGGGAGATTGCCCTACCAGTCCCTCACCATTGTATTGTTTTAAGTGTGGGAAGACGGGACACTATACTCGAGATTGCAACCAAACAACTCGAGTATGTTTCCAGTGTAGAGCCAAAGATCATATCCGATCAGAATGTCCACAGCTTTAGACAGGAGGATCCCGAGACAGGACACGGGAGGAGCAGGGAAGAGAAAGGAAGGAGGCACGAGGTGGACCAGTAGTCTCCCGAGCATTCCAGATGACCGTTGAGGAGGCCCGGGAAAAGACTGATGTTATCACAGGTATTTTTAAACTAAACTCGATCCCTGCATATGTATTCTTTGATCCTGGAGCCACCGACTCCTTTATATCCACATCATTCATGCCCCAAATTTCGATACCCTTAACCCCGTTGAATGAAGAACTGGAGGTAGAAGTAGCAGGTGGTAGATATGTATATGTCTCTGAACAGATGCCAGGGTGTCAGCTTGAGATTAACGGGACCATTTTCCCTATTGATCTGAAGCCGATCACCACCAGAGAATTTGAAGTAATTGTAGGAATGGACTGGTTAGCATCCAATGATGCTCAAGTCGATTGTAAAAGAAAAAGAATCGCAGTTCTGGCACCAGACGGGTCGCAAATAATAATTCAAGGTGAACGGCCACGTACCAGGATGCCTGTCATCTCTTTTGCCAAGGTACGACGTCATAACAACAAAGAAGGAATATTTTACATGGCATGTGTGGTCTCGACAGAGCCTACCAAACGATCCGTTGAAGATGTCGCCGTTGTAAAGGAGTTTGCTGATGTTTTCCCCGATGAGCTTCCGGGATTACCTCCGGATCGGCAGCTAGAGTTTACTATCGATTTGGTTCCAGGAGCAGCCCCTATTGCTAGTGCTCCTTATCGATTGGCACCATCAGAAATGGCAGAGTTGAGGAAGCAGTTGCAGGAATTACTCGATCGGGGATTCATTCGACCGAGTACTTCACCTTGGGGAGCACCTATCCTGTTTGTGAAGAAGAAGGACGGGTCTATGCGAATGTGTATAGACTATAGAGAACTGAACAAGATCACCATAAAGAACAAATATCCATTGCCCAGGATTGATGATTTATTCGATCAACTTCAGGGAGCATCCTATTTCTCTAAGATTGATCTAAGATCGGGATATCATCAGCTGAAGATTCGGGAGTCGGATATCCCGAAGACTGCCTTCCGTACCCGTTACGGACATTATGAGTTCCTGGTGATGCCGTTTGGGTTAACCAATGCCCCTGCAGCTTTCATGGACTTGATGAACAGAGTGTGTCGTTCATTTCTTGATACCTCTGTTATCGTGTTCATTGATGATATACTGATCTATTCCCGGAGTCAGGAAGAGCACGAGACGCATCTACGTCAAGTTTTGGAGTTACTCCGTCAAGAGAAGCTGTATGCCAAGTTCTCTAAGTGTGAATTTTGGCTTCGTGAAGTTCAGTTTCTGGGATATGTTATTAGCAGCGAAGGTGTTAAAGTTGATCCTGCAAAGATCGAGGCTGTAATGAAGTGGGAGCCGCCGCGGAATCCATCAGAAATACGCAGTTTTCTTGGGCTAGCTGGATATTACAGGAGATTTGTAGAGAACTTCTCATCTATTGCAGCTCCTTTGACTAAATTAACTAAGAAGGACGAGAAGTTTGAATGGACTGAGGAGCAGCAAGCTGCATTTCAGAAGCTGAAGCAAGTTCTGTGTGAAGCCCCAGTACTTGCATTACCACAAGGTGGGGAAGACTTTGTGATCTACAGTGACGCTTCTAGGAAGGGCCTGGGATGCGTTTTAATGCAAAGGGGCCGGGTGATTGCATACGCATCCAGACAATTGAAAGAAGCTGAGAAAAGATACCCGGTACATGATCTTGAACTAGCTGCCGTAGTATTAGCATTAAAGTTGTGGAGGCACTACCTATACGGGGTAAAGTTCAAGATCTATACGGACCATAAGAGTCTCAAATATTTGTTCAATCAGAAGGAGTTGAACATGAGACAGCAGAGATGGATGGACTTACTCAAAGACTATGACTGCGAGATTTTGTACCATCCAGGGAAGGCGAATGTAGTTGCAGACGCGCTCAGTCGGAAGGAGAGACCCATTAGGGTTGTGTCTGCTTGTATGAGCATAGTTAGTCGGCTACCTGAGCTGATTCGAACAGCCCAAGAGGAAGCAGGGAAGGCGGAGCATGTGAAAAGTGAACGCATGGTTAGCTATATTAACCAACTCGAGGAAAATTCTCAGCGATTGAAGACCTTTAAAGGTCGAGTATGGGTGCCAAAGCAGGGTGAAGTACGGAAGTTACTCCTCGAGGATGCGCATTGTTCTCATTATGCTATACACCTGGGTAGCACCAAGATGTACCGGACGCTGAAACCGATGTATTGGTGGCCGGGAATGAAGCGGGATATAGGAAGATATGTGGAACGGTGCCAAACGTGCTTGCAAGTAAAGTCCAATCATCAAAAGCCGTATGGAGAAATTCAGCCTCTACCAGTTCCAATGAAAAAGTGGGACGAGGTCACTATGGACTTTGTGACAAAACTTCCTCGGACGCCACGAGGACACGATGCAATATGGGTGATCGTGGATCGACTGACCAAATCCGCTCAGTTCATACCCATACGTGAAGATTATAAAGTTAGCAAATTAGCCAAAATTTATATTGATGAAGTAGTCTGTAGACACGGGGTACCATCCTCCATTATATCCGACCGAGATAGTCGATTTATGTATGGGTTTTGGCAGAGCTTCCAAAAGCAGTTTGGATCGAAAGTTTTAATGAGTACTGCTTACCATCCTCAGACTGATGGACAGAGTGAAAGGACTATTCTGACATTAGAGGATATGCTTCGTGCCTGTGTTATAGATTTTGGTGGAAGCTGGGAGGATCACTTGCCTTTGGTGGAATTCGCATATAATAATAGCTATCATTCCAGCATTCAGATGGCGCCATACGAGGCATTGTATGGAGCACCATGTCGTACTCCGACATGTTGGACAGAGTTAGGGGAAAAGCCGTTAGCTGGACCCGAGATTGTAGCTCAAACCGAGGAGAAAATTCGAGAAATTCGAGAACATTTGAAGGTTGCTCAAAACCGCTAAAAGCAGTATGCTGATCGTCGATTGAAACCTATAGAGTTTCAGGTTGGCGATATGGTGATGCTTAAGGTTTCCCCGTGGAAGGGTCTGATTCGTTTTGGAAAGAAAGGTAAGCTAAGTCCTCGCTTTATTGGCCCGTTCCGGGTATTACAAAGGGTGGGAGCTGTAGCCTACCGGTTAGAGCTACCTGAGGAGCTAAGAGGCATTCACAACGTCTTCCATGTGTCGCATTTGAGAAAGACTCTGTTTGACGAGTCCCAACGAGTGCCTTTACCTAAAATTGAAATAGATGAAAAGCTGAGGTATCCAGAGCAGCCAGAAAAGATTTTAGACCGCAAGGTGAGACAGCTACGGAACAAGAAGATTAATATGGTAAAAGTACAGTGGCGATATCACAAAGGCTCGGATGTAAATTGGGAAGCCGAAGAGGAAATGAAGGCGAAGTACCCCCAATTGTTTGCTTGATTCCGGGGACGGAATCTTAAAAAAAGGGGGAGAACTTGTAACGACGGTTTTCAAAAAAAAAAAAAAAAGATGAATAGTAACTCGGGCGTGAATAGTAACCGAGAGATGAAGTAAGCGCTTACCTCGTGATGACAACGACGATGATGTCGTGATGACGTCGTGAATAGTGTCGCTGATGTCGTGATGACGTCGTGAATAGTGTTTTTGAGCCCTATAAATAGAGGCCCAACCTCTTCATTTCAAACCACAACAAACACCAAACAACCTTACGATATCGGGGAGTGTTCTGGTGAGAAAAATAGATCGGGAGAGGTAAGGAACGAGCGATAGCTTGTAGCGAAGTGCTCGAGAGTTGTCGGAAAAGTTGAACGGGGAACGAGCCAGCGACAATACTAAGTGAGTAATCGCTACTTTATTTCTTTAATAGTTTATAAAGTGTTAAACTATTATATGTGGAAGTTATGTACTATTCGTAATTCGAAGAATAATGCCCAATGATTTACTTACGAGAACGGTGCCTAGGCCGATTACATGGGATCTGGTTGTTGGATTTTCCGAAAGGCTAAAATGCTGAAAGGATCCTGCCACCCCATCTGATCTTCTATCTGGCCGTTCTTTATTTGATAAATCACGATGTATCATATTGGAATTATAGAGAATATAAAGCAGAGTGATGGTGTGATCCGTAGTAATGCCGGTTGAAATAGTGAGTTATAGTGAGTGTAAGAAGGCAGGAATAACCAGATACCGTATACCAAAAATCAATGTGAGTAATCTATCCCTAAGTGTTACTTTTACTGTGGGGCCACATTATCGGTTATTGTGATTGAGACCATCTTTCCGTGGGGTCACATACTCGGTAATTGTGGTTGAGACCACAGATATGCTGTGACGATCGAATTAGTAGTAATTGTGGTGGGACCACATACAAATGTTGTGATGGCCTACTTGGCTGGCAGTTTTATCACACATTCAACAGGTGTACATTGAGTCCTTGAGACTCGGTATCACAGGGGGCTGTGATATGATGTGGAAGCTGAAAATTTAATGTTGTTATAACACTTATCGATTATTCACTGAGCTTGTAAAGCTCATCCTTGTTGATACTAACTATGCAGGTGCTGTAGACCCTACTAAAGGGAAGGATCTAATTCGGGGTTAGAACTGATGACTGTAGCAGCCCGGCTTTGGGGAGATACCACTTGTACATTTTTCTTGTAATATATACCCTGTATAATATTTTGTTGAATAAAATATGTTTTAAAGTGTGGAAAATAAATGGATATATTTATATTGAAAGTCGGGTGTTACACCACGAGGTGACCTTCTTCTACCTTATGCCTTATGTAGTGGTACTTTCTATCGATATGCCTGGACTTTCCATGATCTCGCGGTTTCTTTGTCAAGGCGACCGCACCTTCGTTATCGCAGAACAGTTCCACGGGCTCCTGAATACTCGGGACTACTCCAAGGTCACTGACGAAGTTCTTCAGCCAAGCCGCTTCCTTTGACGCTTCACTTGCTGCTATATACTCTGATTCACAAGTAGAATCAGCCACCGTATCTTGCTTGGAACTTTTCCAAGTTACCGCTCCTCCGTTCAGAAGGAATACCCAGCCAGACTGAGACCGACCACTGTCTCTACCATTCTGAAAACTGGCATCCGTATATCCTTCAATTTTCAAGGTATCACTGCCTCCAAGGACTAACACTATGTCCTTTGTCCTTCGCAGATACTTGAGTATATTCTTTACGGCTATCCAATGCGCCTTTCCAGGGTTTCCCTAGTACCGACTGACCATGCTCAGAGCAAAAGCCACGTCAGGGCGAGTACACGTCATAACGTACATGATCGACCCCACAGCCGAAGCGTAAGGTACCCGACTCATCTCAGCTATTTCTATGTCTGTACTCGGACTTTGAGTCTTACTCAATTTTGCATTGCTTTGGATAGGCAGCTCTCCCTTCTTGGAATTTTCCATACTAAACCTCTTTAGTATCTTTTCCAAGTATGTACCCTGACTAAGTCCAATTAGTCTCTTCTTCCTATCTCTCAATATTCTTATCCCAAGAATATAGACAGCCTCTCCTAGGTCCTTCATGGCGAAAAACTTCCCAAGCCAAGCCTTGACATCTTGCAAGGTCGGAATGTCGTTTCCCATGAGTAGTATGTCATCAACATACAGTACCAGAAAGGTCACTATACTCCCACTAGCCTTGACATATACGCAGGACTCATCCTTGCTCCTAGAGAAGCCAAACTCTTTGACTTTCTCATGGAAACAAAGATTCCAGCTGTGAGAAGCTTGCTTCAATCTGTAGATTGATCTCTCAAGCTTACACACCTTATTGAGATACTTTGCATCAACAAAACCCTCTAGCTGACTCATGTAAACATCCTCAGTCAACTTTCCGTAGATTGATCTCTCAAGCTTACACATCCTCAGTCAACTTTCCATGTAAGAATCCGCAAAAAAAGTTGTAAAAAGGGTAAAATGGTCTTTTGACATATTATAAGACCATTATGTAAAATAATATGTTGTTATGAAATAAGAATGAAAGAAATAAAAGTTTATGTAAAATTTGGAGTTTTACCGCATGAATAGTAAAATTTGGCCAAAAAGGGCAAAATGGTCATTTAACATAAAAATGACCAAAATGTTAAGAAATGTTAAGTTGTTAGTTAATGGAACTTGGTTTGCAAAGATATGAGCTTTGAGACTAGTTTTGAACAAAGAAAGAAGTCTAGGGACTAAAGTGCAAATGTTTTATAAATAATAAATATAAATATGAGAGTTATCCAGCTCTCATTCTCCAGAAGGCAGTAGAAGAGTCGGGAGAGAGCGAGAGAGCACGGGAAGAACAAGAAGCTTAGGAGTTCTGCAAAGGAATAAAAGGAAAACACTTGGAATTGGTGATTCTAAGCTCCAAAAGGTAAGATTTCCGAGTTCTAAGCTCCAAACCTTGAACGGGAATTATGTTTTGATTTCTGATTTCCCAGAAATCATGATTCTAATGAAATCATCCAACTCATCTGGCTCAAAACCATCAACTTAACATGTTTAGTTGTTAAATATGTTGAGATACAAGAAAATGGTGATTTTGGTTCAAGAACATTAAGTCACGGGTTTGGATGAACAAGTGGTTTTGATGAGTCTAATAGGTTAGAAATGATGAAAGAAACTTGTATTAACAAGTAATTTAATGGAATTGAAGTTTTGAAGCAAGAATGGTGAAATGGGTTTTTAGCTTAAGAACCCTAGAAATGGGTTCATGAGTTGAAACTGATTTCATATGGTTCTAATGGTTTTGTTAAGTTAAAAATGTCATAAATGAAGTAAGAAGTCAGTTCATAAGCTTGAAAATTCAATAAATTGGTTTTTGGTGAAAAATGGGGATTTCGGAAGAATTTTCAAGTTTATAAAGAAGATTTGATGATTTTGTAGTTTAAAGTCAAGTGTAAGTTGGTATTTAGGGCCTGGAAATGACCCTAAACTAATTAAGTCAAGTATTAAGAGCTTAATGGGGTGAATAGTGAAACTGCAGTTTGAAAAATCGCCAAGAATAGCAACCTACTTTAGATCGCGACGCGATCTACCCTTGAGTCGCGACGCGACCTCATGGCAGAAAGACTGAGAAGCTTTTGTCCAATTTTGAGATTTGAACTCGTTGCTAGACATGTCTGTTTGGTCTATAATTCATACCATAGGCTTAAAATGGTATGAAACTACGTGGAAAATTGTCGGAACCGAAATACGACCTCTCGGGGATACTGTAGCAAAATACGCGTATTTCGGGAAAATTTTAAAATGAGTTTATTAAGGGTTATACACTTGTTATTGTTGGATTAGGTGTCTAAGCCATGACTTGTAATTGAACTTTTATCTTATGATTAAAAGCAAAGTCCATTTGGGTTGCCCTCATGGGTGGAGGAAAGATAGTTCAGTAGAGAGAATAGTTGATTTATTAATTGTATAATAAATCAATAGAAAATATATATATGGTTTATTAATATATTTAAGTGCTAATATATTAATTAGAAACTATATTAATTAATTGAGATTTAATCTAGAATTAATTGGATTTAATTTGGAGATTAAATTAATTAATTAAAAGGTGCAGGGACTGGTTTGGTATTTATTCAATAGTTGAATAACTGGCCAGGAAAAACCAGGGACCAAAAGTGGCGCCAACTTGGAGGCTCCTCCAAGGGATTGGCGAAACCCTAATTAGGGTTTGGTAAGCCTGGTCCAAGTGGTCAAAAGCCTTGTCCAGTTGGAGGCTCCTTAGGGTTTCAGGTGTAACCCTTTGGAGGCTATAAAAGGAACCCCCTGGCACCTCATATTTACGCCACCTCTCTCTGGATTTACTCTGCTGGACTGATTCTTCCATCACCTGGGTGTGACTTTCATCTGAGGCAGGATAATTTTGCTGCTGCTTAAAAGGATCATAAGATCTAAGGTTGGTTTTTCTTGATTCTTCTTTAGAATTGAATTGTATCCTTTAGGTTCTTAGTTCTAATCTTCATAGAAGAAAACATAGATCAATATTAGGGTTGCATGTGAACCTTAGGTTATTTTGTGTTCATTGATTGCATAGAAACCCTTCAGTGGTATCAGAGCCGGCTTGTTTTCTTGTGTTTGATTATGAACTGCTTGAATTGTTTTGTGCCTAAGGGTTATTGGCGAAAATTAACCCTTGGGAGGAGGCCAAAATCGATCCCAAGGCTAGGGTTTCCTAACCCTAGCCGCCACCCTCCCTTGGTCCCCCTTGAATGCTTGATTTGCTTGCCATATTTGTGTGTTGTTATTTTTGGTAACTGAATAAACTAAAATAACTTGAACCCTTATTATTGGCATGTGTATTTCGAAATTCATGGGGCATTTATAGATTAATTAATTTGATTAATTTAGTAATCTATAATCTAGATTTAATTAATTTAATTAATTGATTAATTAAAGGCAAATTAAATCTGCTTTAAGAATTAATTAAAATTTTCAAGAAAATTAGAATAATTTGAGAAAATTAGAATTTAATTAATTCTAAGATATTTTAATGAGATTAAAATATATCTTATATATATTTAAAATTAAAAGTTAATTTAATATGTATAAGAAAATTGGTTAGTCTACCGCTAGTAAGCCTCATTCACAAAACTGTCCTATAAAGAGGGTATAAGGCGACTGACTATAAAATGTTAGTCTAATGGGTATCTACTCTTACCCACCGCTCTCCTGGTCAGTCGAGTGTCGTTAGCCGAACGGGTATGATAGAACCGCTAAGCCTCTTAAAAGTATAATGCTATAATTGAAAGTACTAGAACCCTAAAACAAATCCCAATCTAGTTACTTTAGGAAAATGTGAATTTGATGCTACCCCATGAAATTGCACATTGCACTTTATGAAACGTTGGTGGAGCGTGTGTGGTTTACCGGCACACCAATAGGGGTTCATAAAGAGTGGCAATGGGTGTCTCGGGTGTTATCATTGTTGATGGAGCGTGTGTGGTTTACCGGCACATCAATTTGAGATGATAATGGATCCCGAGAGCACCAAGCAAATTTGCATGGTTATTCACACCCGGTTTGTGATCCTCGGCATCCCAGTCACAAACGGTGGGGCATATCCGAGATTAAACATGCTATTGAACAGTTCAATAAATCTCATAAGAAACTAGGAATTCCATTCATAATAAGATTATTTTTCCGCGGTGGAATCGGCTGAATCGTCATTCGCCTACCTTTATAAAATTTGCTTATAGATTACGGCATCCCTCTTCTATGTTGCAAATTGTTATAGTTGGATCCTAGCCTTATTTTATATTGGGTTATTATAAGGACCGACAAGTATCTAATTAAACTTACCTTCTTTTATAGATGTCTTCTGCTGATCAATCCGCTCCCCAATCAAACTCCAGTGTTCCCTCAATCCTCTCACTATGTTCCAAGGTTCAATTGAACGGGACAAACTATAATGACTGGATTAGAAACATCAAGATGGCTCTGAGGTATGAGAACAAAGAGTATGTTCTCGAGACCGAGCTTGTCGATGTCGACCCAGAAACTGCTACTCCCGAGGAAATTGCCTCGTACCAAAAACATACTGATGATGCAACCAAAGTGGCCTGCATCATGATCGCCACAATGAACCCCGAATTGCAGAGAATATACGAAGACTACTGGCCCTATGAGATGCACAAGGAGCTAGCGGAAAAGTTCCGCAAGCAAGAGCGCATCGAAAGGTGCGAAGTGGTCAAGGACTTCACGAACAGCAAACCCAAAGATGGAGAGTCCATCTGCGCTCATGTGCAAAGAATGCAAGGTTACGTGGAGCGGCTTAGAAAGCTTGCGATGCCTGTACCGGAACAGTTGGCCGTTGACATAGTGCTTAACTCGTTGCCGAGTTCTTATGACCAGTTCAGGCTGGCTTATCATTTGAACAACAATCAGGCTAATATGACTGAGTTGCATCGCATGCTTCGAGTAGCTGAAGACGGGATGAAGGGTAAAAGTGTACCCTCGGTTAATCAGCCCGTTCTAGCCATTGGAAGTGGCAAAGGAAAGAAAAGGAAGGGCCCTCCTAAGCAAAATTGGAGGGAAAAGGTTCAGGCCGGGTCATCCAGTAATGGCTCGAGAACCAAGACTTCCCAAATTCCTTGTGTGGCCAACCCCGATGAAGCAAACTGTTTCTACTGCAAAGAAAAGGGTCATTGGAAGAGAAGCTGCCCCAAATACTTGCAGGATGTCAAGGATGGGAAAGTAAAGCCATCGACAGCAGGTATATACACTATCTCTAAAAACTCACCATCTTCTAATTCTTGGGTCCTTGATACAGGATGTGGTTTTCACATTTGTTCTGATATGCAGGGCCTAAAGGAAAGCAGGGAGGTGGAGCACGGTAGACTGAACGTGATCATGGGCAATAGGAGATCGTCCCCTGTTACCAAGATTGGAGTTTATAGTTTAGTGCTTAGTAGTGAAGTTTGTTTAGATTTATTAGATTGTTGCTATTCGCCAGAAATGGCAAGAAATATTATTTCATTTCACGCATTATTCAGACAAGGATTTCATTTTTCTTTTGATAATAATATTGGATCTATTTCTGTTTTCAAAAATGGTATTTTGAATTTTACTGCTTATCCTTGTAATGGTGTGTATGAAACTGTGAAATGTGTTGACAATCTAGGACAAAGTGTAAATTATATTGATTCTACTAGTGACGTGGAAAAGGCATGTCTGTGGCATAGTCGGCTCGGCCACATCAGCAAGAAACGCATCGCCCAACTCCAAAAGGATGGAGTGTTGGAATCATTCGACCTCAAGTCGGACGATGTATGCGAATCTTGTCTGTTGGGCAAGATGACTAAATCACCTTTCAAAGGGTCTTTTGAAAGAGGTGAGGGTCTATTGGACATTATTCACACGGATGTGTGTGGTCCATTCAGATCAACCACAAAGGATGGCACGCGGTTCTACGTGACTTTTACCGACGATTTTAGTAGATACGGTTACATCTACTTGATCAAGCACAAGTCGGACACCTTTGAAAAGTTCAAAGAGTTTAAGAACGAAGTAGAGAATCAATTAGGCAGGAAGATAAAGATGCTCAGATCCGACAGAGGCGGAGAGTATCTAAGTATCGAGTTCCTGGACTATCTAAAGGAATGCGGAATAGTTTCGCAGTTGACACCTCCCAGGACACCACAGTTGAACGGTGTTGCAGAGAGGCGCAACCGAACCCTGTTGGACATGGTTCGTTCCATGATGAGTCGAGCTTCACTTCCCATTCACTTCTGGGGGTATGCCTTAGAGACTGCCGCCCATATCCTCAATCTTGTCCCAACTAAGAAGGTTGCGAAAACACCTCATGAGATGTGGACGGGGAAAGCTCCCTCGTTGGCACATATCAAGGTCTGGGGTTGTGAGGCTTTCGTTAGACGAGAGACTCAAGACAAACTCGCAGACAGAAGTGAAAGGTGTTTCTTCATTGGTTATCCCAAACAGTCCTTTGGATATCTATTCTACAGACCGAGCGAGGACGTGGTCTTTGTAGCTAGACGAGCAGTCTTTCGAGAGAGAGAGCTCGTATTCAAAGAGGACAGTGGGAGTACCATTGATCTGGAAGAAATTCAAGAGTCATCAGATGACGCAACCTTAGGAGAAACTAGCAACCAACATGAGGAAGAAGTTCCTGTTGGCCCGACAGATGTATCCTTACCTCTTAGGCGTTCTAGTAGGGTTAGCATGCCACCCGAGTTTTATGGGTTCCATATAACTTCGGATGGGGACACTTTTGTCAGTGATAGGACACTGATAAATTTGGATGAACCAGCTAACTACCAGGAAGCAGTGGCAGGCCCTGAGTCTGCCAAGTGGAAAGAGGCCATGGATAGCGAGATCAAGTCCATGTATGACAATCAAGTTTGGAACTTGGTTGACAATGTACCGGGTCGAAAGACAGTCGGGTGCAAATGGATCTTCAAGAAGAAGACAGACATGGACGGAAAGGTACACACTTTCAAGGCAAGACTGGTTGCGAAGGGCTTTACTCAAACCCCAGGGGTTGACTATGACGAGACCTTCTCACCAGTAGCTAAGATAAAGTCTATTAGGATTATGCTGGCCATAGCTGCATTTCATGACTATGAAATTTGGCAGATGGACGTCAAAACCGCTTTCCTTAATGGGAAGCTGACTGAGGATGTTTACATGAATCAGCCAGAGGGTTTTGTCGATGCAAAGTATCCTAATAAGGTGTGTAAGCTTGAGAGATCAATCTACGGATTGAAGCAAGCTTCTCGCAGCTGGAATCTTTGTTTCCATGAGAAAGTCAAAGAGTTTGGCTTCTCTAGGAGCGAGGATGAGTCCTGCATATATGTCAAGGCTAGTGGGAGTATAGTCACCTTTCTGGTGCTGTATGTCGATGACATACTGCTCATGGGAAACGATATTCCAACCTTGCAAGATGTTAAGGCTTGGCTTGGGAAATGTTTCGCCATGAAGGACCTAGGAGAGGCTGCCTATATTCTTGGGATTAGAATATTGAGAGATAGGAAGAAGAGACTGATTGGACTCAGTCAGGGTACATACTTGGATAAGGTACTAAAGAGGTTTAGTATGGAAAATTCCAAGAAGGGAGAGCTGCCTATCCAAAGTAATGCGAAACTGAGTAAGACTCAAAGTCCGAGTACAGACGAGGAAATAGCTGAGATGAGTCGAGTACCATACGCTTCAGCTGTGGGATCGATCATGTACGCTATGACGTGTACTCGCCCTGACGTGGCTTTTGCTTTAAGCATGGTCAGTCGGTACCAGGGTAACCCTGGAAGGGCGCATTGGATAGCTGTGAAAAATATACTCAAGTATCTGCGAAGGACAAAGAACATGGTGTTAGTCCTCGGTGGCAGTGATACCTTGAGAGTTGAAGGATATACAGATGCCAGCTTTCAGACGGATAGAGACAGTGGTCGGTCTCAGTCGGGCTGGGCATTCCTTTTGAACGGTGGAGCAGTGACTTGGAAAAGTTCCAAGCAAGAAACAGTGGCTGATTCTACGTGCGAATCAGAGTACATAGCAGCGAGTGAAGCGTCAAAGGAAGCGGCTTGGCTGAAGAACTTTATCGGTGACCTTGGAGTAGTCCCGAGTATTCAGGAGCCCTTGGAACTGTTCTGCGATAATGAAGGTGCGGTCGCCTTGACAAAGGAACCGCGAGATCATGGAAAGTCCAGACATATCGACAGAAAGTACCACTACATCAGGCATAGGGTAGAAGAAGGTCACCTCCTTGTAAAGAGGGTATCATCGGAAGATAATCCTGCAGATCCCTTGACAAAGGCTCTGAGTAGGATTAAGCATAATCAGCATGCTAGGAGCATTGGATTAAGAGATGATATAAGTGTTAGTAATTAGATAGGTTCGAAACTTGTAACAATGTATTGTATTTGACTCTTGTGATTTAATAATAGAGATTTATTATGGTTCACTACTCTTGTCAGTACTTTATCATTGTGTTTCATTTTGCATGTTTTACTTCCTGAATAATTGGATTATTCAAATATCCACAGTCGATTACACTTTAAGGGAGTAAGTGTGAAGTAAGACTGTCATGAATTGGTAATAGATTGTCTAAGGAGTTAGACATTGCAATTGGATTGCTGAACCATTCGTGAGTACTTGGAAATGGAGATTTGAGTATTGGATAAACCCGCGCTCAATGGATTGCTTCATGGATTACATCACGAGCAATGTTGAGACGATAATATCTTTTGATCTTTAAGCTAAGACATATGAGTTATGATTTATTAGACGGTTGTTCATTGATAATATGAAAACGCATCGGTAACTCGGTGTTATAAAACGTATTGTTGTGAGTGATTTGTCTGGTAAAAGACATAAGTATATGAGTCGAAGTTTATTCGTCCCTTGACCCTAACGGGAAACAGATATCTGTAGGCCTCTCGATGATTTTGAAGTTGACTAAAATGGTTGGCCAACCGGGACTAAATTGGTAGTCTAAGAGTCATATGCAAATCGGAAATCGAGGAACAGTGAATCAGACCAGATTGATTTTATCCATGTCTTGAGTCTGAAAATATCTTGTTGGACGGAGGATCATCTGATCACTTATCTTTGGACAGAACTGACTGGGTCAGAGTTCAGACAATTAAAGTCATAGACTTATCCAAGTGGGAGACTGTTGGATTAGGTGTCTAAGCCATGACTTGTAATTGAACTTTTATCTTATGATTAAAAGCAAAGTCCATTTGGGTTGCCCTCATGGGTGGAGGAAAGATAGTTCAGTAGAGAGAATAGTTGATTTATTAATTGTATAATAAATCAATAGAAAATATATATATGGTTTATTAATATATTTAAGTTCTAATATATTAATTAGAAACTATATTAATTAATTGAGATTTAATCTAGAATTAATTGGATTTAATTTGGAGATTAAATTAATTAATTAAAAGGTGCAGGGACTGGTTTGGTATTTATTCAATAGTTGAATAACTGGCCAGGAAAAACCAGGGACCAAAAGTGGCGCCAACTTGGAGGCTCCTCCAAGGGATTGGCGAAACCCTAATTAGGGTTTGGTAAGCCTGGTCCAAGTGGTCAAAAGCCTTGTCCAGTTGGAGGCTCCTTAGGGTTTCAGGTGTAACCCTTTGGAGGCTATAAAAGGAACCCCCTGGCACCTCATATTTACGCCACCTCTCTCTGGATTTACTCTGCTGGACTGATTCTTCCATCACCTGGGTGTGACTTTCATCTGAGGCAGGATAATTTTGCTGCTGCTTAAAAGGATCATAAGATCTAAGGTTGGTTTTTCTTGATTCTTCTTTAGAATTGAATTGTATCCTTTAGGTTCTTAGTTCTAATCTTCATAGAAGAAAACATAGATCAATATTAGGGTTGCATGTGAACCTTAGGTTATTTTGTGTTCATTGATTGCATAGAAACCCTTCAGTTATGACCTGCAGTTGTGCCATAAGAGACTCATAAGTTATAGAGTCAGTTGTATTATGTATTTATTAAATAAGTAAATATACATGTGATACTTGTATAGGTGGTGCTTCAAATACAGTTGAGCACGGAAAGGGAAAAGGTGTACGAGAAGCATAGTGAACCATAGCAGAACCAAGGTGAGTATGTGTGGATTTTTCTAGTACATAGCAAAATGTTATTTTCAGAAAATAAGATTTCCAAAGACTTTTAAATGTTACAGTTTGGAAACAGTTTTAAAGTAGCTCTATACAAGGGCTAAGTGTTTTTAAGCAGATTTTAAAGCAGTATAGTTTGTAAAGTTTTTTTTAAAGAAGCTCCATAGGAGAGCTAAAGATATTGAAGTTAGTTTCAAAGAGATTTTTGAGAGTATGAGTCAAATAGTTTTAAAGTTTAAGCTTGTTTTGAAATAGTGTACATATTTGGCCAATTTGAGATGAAATGAAGAAAGTAATGAGATAAGAACTAAAGCTAAGAAAGTAACGAGAATCAGTTGTCCGGACTAGGATCACCCACATAATCGGGAGATCTGAAGACACTACTGGGGTGGTACCTCCCGTCGTGAAGTAGTTGTCTAGCTTAGTATAACCTTGTGCTTGGATCCGTTCCAGGTCACGAAGGGGAGACAAAGATAGCATAACCTTGCGGGTGGATCTGTTCTGTCCCGCGAAGGGGAGTTAGTAAAATGAATTAAACTAAACTAATTCATGAGTTTCAGTTGGTCACAAGAAAATGAGAAAGAAAGCAGTTTTGAGAAAGAAAACAGTTTTTGAGAAAGAAAGCAGTCTTTGAGAAAGAAAGCATTTTAGAGGTTTGAAAATAGAGAAGAAAAGAAATTTCGAGATTTGTTAAAAAAGAAATAAGTTTAAGTAGTTTACTTGTTAAAATTTCAAGTTTTGAGCAGAAAAGTTTTGGGTCTAAAACCCATATTACTCACGAGGTTTTATGTCTCACGTATATTTTTTTTTAAATGCTATGTACTTAGGTGAGAGGAGCAAGAGCTGGAGTTGGGACCAATGTATAATACATATAAGTTTAAATTATGGTTTCTGTATTGAGTCTGTAATTACCCCTTGAGAATAAGTTTGTAAAAAAAAATTAAGTGACTTTTTTCTTAGTCACGCTTTGTAAGATATTTTGTAATATAAACTGTATTAAACTACGGTTTGAGAAAAGGGGTGTTACATGCCATCCTTTGTGGTTGATCTGAATGGACCACACACATCCGTGTGAATGATGTCCAGCAGACCCTCACCTCTTTCAAAGGACCCTTTGAAAGGCAATTTAGTCATCTTGCCCAACAGACAATATTCGCATACATCATCCGACCTGAGGTCGAATGATTCCAACACTCCATCCTTTTGGAGTTTGGTGATGCGTTTCTTGCTGATGTGCCCGAGCCGACTATGCCACAGACATGCCTTTTCTACAACACTAGTAGAATCAATGTAATTTACACTTTGTCCTAAATTGTCAACACATTCAACAGTTTCATACACACCATCACAAGGATAAGCAGTAAAAATCAAAATACCATTTTTGAAAACAGAAATCGAACCAATTTTATTATCAAAAGAAAATTGAAATCCTTGTCTGAACAATGCGTGAAATGAAATAATGTTTCTTGCCATTTCTGGCGAATAGCAACAATTAAATAACTCTAAGCTAACATCACTACTAAGCACTAAACTATAAACGCCGATCTTGGTAACAGGGGACGATCTCCTATTGCCCATGATCAGGTTCAGTCTACCGTGCTCCACCTCCCTGCTTTCCTTTAGGCCCTGCAGATCAGAACAAATGTGAAAACCACATCCTGTATCAAGGACCCAAGAACTAGAAGATGGTGAGTTTTTAGAGATAGTGTATATACCTGCTGTCGATGGCTTTACCTTCCCATCCTTGACATCCTGCAAGTATTTAGGGCAGCTTCTCTTCCAATGGCCCTTCTCTTTGCAATAAAAACAGTTGGCTTCATCGGGGTTGGCCACACAAGGAATGTTGGAAGACTTGGTTCTCGAGCCATTGCTGGATGACCCGACTTGAACCTTTTCCCTCCAATTTTGCTTGGGAGGGCCCTTCCTTTTCTTTCCTTTGCCACTTCCAATGGCTAAGACGGGCTGATTAACCGAGGGTACACTTTTACCCTTCATCCCGTCCTCAGCAGTCCGAAGCATACGATGCAATTCAGTCAGGTTAGCATGATTGTTGTTCAAATGGTAAGCCAGCCTGAACTGGTCATAAGAACTCGGCAAGGAGTTAAGCACAATGTCAACGGCCAACTCCTCGTTCACAGGAATCGCAAGCTTCCTGAGCCGCTCCACGTAACCTTGCATTCTTTGCACATGAGCGCAGATGGACTCTCCATCTTTAGGTTTGCTGTTCGTGAAGTCCTTGACCACCTCGCACCTCACGATGCGCTCTTGCTTGAGGAACTTTTCCGCAAGCTCCTTGTGCATCTCAAAGGGCCAGTAGTCTTCGTATATCCTTTGCAATTCGGGGTTCATTGTGGCGATCATGATGCAGGCCACTTTGGTCGCATCATCAGAATGTTTTTCGTACGAGGCAATTTCCTCGGGAGTAGCAGTTTCAGGGTCAGTATCGACAAGCTCGGTCTCGAGAACATACTCTTTATTCTCGTACCTTAGAGCCATCTTGATATTTCTAATCCAGTCATTGTAGTTTGTCCCGTTCCGTTGAACCTTGGAACATAATGAGAGGAATGAGGTAACACTGGAGTTTGAGTGGGGAACGGATTGATCAGCAGAAGACATCTATAAAAGAAGGTAAGTTTAATTAGATACTTGTCGTTCCTTATAATAACCCAATATAAAATAAGGCTAGGATCCAACTATAACAATTTACAAACTAGAAGAGGGATGCCGTAATCTTTTTGCAAATTTTATAAAGGTAGGCGAATGATGATTCAGCCAATTCCACAGCGGAAAATATAATCTTATTATAAATGGAATTCCTAGTTTCTTTTGAGATTTATTGAACTGTTCAATAGCATGTTTAATCTCAGATATGCCCCACCGTTTGTGACTGGGATGCCGAGGATCACAAACCGGGTGTGAATAACCATGCAAATTAGCTTGGTACTCTCGGGGTCCATTACCATCTCAAATTGATGTGCTGGTAAACCACACACGCTCCATCAACAATGATAACACCCGAGACACCCATTGCCACTCTTTATGAACCCCCATTGGTGTGCCGGTAAACCACACACTCTCCACCAACGTTTCATAAAGTGCAATGTGCAATTTTATGGGTTAGCATCAAATTCACATTTTTTTTCTAAAGTAACTAGATTGGGATTTTTTTAAATGGTTCTAGTACTTTGATCACTATACTTTTAATGATTTAGCGGTCCTATCAAAACTGTTCGGCTAACGACCCTCCACTGATCAGGCGAGCGGTGGGCGAAAGTGTTCACCCATTAGACCGCCATTTTATAGGCAGCCTCCTTATACTCATTTTATAGATCAGCTTCGTGAATGAGGCCTACTATTGAATTGACTGACCAATTTTATCTTATACATACAATATTAACAATTAATAACATATATAAGATGTATTTTAAAACTCTTTAAAATATTCCAGGTTTATCTTTTAATTTTACCAATTTAACTATTAAATTTAAAAATTAAATTAAACCTTTAAAATTCAATTTAATTATCCTTTAATTAACAATTAATTAAAATAATTAAATCTTAATATTTTAAACATTTAAAATATTTTTTTTGGATTTAATCCTTAATTTTCGCAAATTCTAAAATTAATTAAATCCTTTGAATTATCTTTTAATTAACAATTAATTAAATTAATTCAAATGTAGATAGGTTTATCCAAATTAATCAAATTAATTAAAACCTATCCTAAACCCCCTAGATTTCGATTTCAGGAAATGGGTTTAAGGTTATCCATTTAATTAACCAATTAAAGTTACCAAAAATAGAAAACCTCCTATAACCCTATTAGGCCAAATCGAAAATCACTAAGGGAGGAATTAGGGTTTCCAAAACTCTAATCCAAAAAGTCGATCCACATGAAATTAGGGTTTATAAGCTTTAAACCCCAATTTAAGGAAAAACAGTTATAACCATTCAACAAGAAAACAAACAAATGCTCTGATACCACTGAAAGGTTTTCAGCAACCATGAACTAAATAACCTAAGTTCATATGCAACCTATAAGGATCTATGTTTTCTACTATTGAACATATAACAAAACCTAACAGCCAATAAAGACATCTAAAGAATAAAACCAGAAAACTAACGTTTAGATTTCTTGGAAGCAAAGCAGCAAAAATATCCTGCCTCAAATGAAGTCACACCCTTAGTCGGGAGGTTTATGGATCGAAATTCCAGAGAGAAAATAATAGAATGAGCAACTGATAATGAGGTCTAGGGGTCCCTATTTATAGGGAACCAAGTGGCAAGGCTAAACCCTAGCCGCAGCCCATTTTTCCGGATTATCTGTACGCGCGCCGCGGCCAAAACGTTTGCGCGCCGCGCGCCGCAATTCAACTATTGAATTTGTACGACTTTAATCCCTGACCTCCTGATTAATCTAATTAATGCCACAGAAATTAATCCAATTAATTTCTGATTAATTATTAATCAAATAATATTATTTCTTATTAATATATTATCTCCATAATATATTAACAAAAAATATCTTGATTTATTAGTCATATAATAAATCAACCCTTTCTCTCTACTTAACTTTCCACCAAACCTCCAGCTATGAGGGCAACCCAAATGGACTATGCTACTATTAATTAGGTAAATACTAATTATTAGTCATGGCTTAGACACCTAATCCAACACATACAACTTGGGAGCCGACTTAGGGGATGAGTAAGGATGTTTGAGCGGACCGTACGAGAAAGTGTTTATAAGTTTGCCAAAACAATGGTTTTGGTTTATGACACACTATATTTGAGTAAACATACGTTTTGTATACATCACATGAAAACAAGCATGAGTTTCCAAGGATGGTAGGATAATATTTATTTTATGCATTGGCGGTGGATAATATACCCTAATACATGGCGAGATCAATACATGTGTGGTGATTAGCAAGGTTGTACAAATCGTTTGACGGTAGCTTGGCGGTCGAGTGAGGTTAAGGGATTAGTCGGATTAATCAAGGATTAGTCGGTGATTAATCGGAGACCCTAAATTGTAAAGGAATTCATTTTAAAATGTATAAATATTAAAAATAGCAAAGTTTGATTTATTTTATTTCGAGATGCATATCAATGATTATTCATTTGTTTATTTTTATTCTTTAATATTGATTTTTTTAGTATTATTGAGTTATTAGAGAGTGTTTTGTGTCTTCATTTAAAAATAAAAAAAATTAAAAATTAATTAAAAAATTTTAAAAAATTCAAAAAATGACCGCCAAGACCGATTAATCGGCCGCCAAGGCCGATTTTTGCAGCAAACCACCAAGCTGACCGATTAGGCATAATCGTAATCGGTTGAAGACCGCCAAGCGATTAATCGGTGGTTAATCGGCCGCCAAAGCCGATTTCTGCAACACTGGTGATTAGAAAGAGCCATCGATAATTCTAGAAGAAGTGACATCCCATGATTTTGGATTTGACATGCATTTTTTGGACCATGTGGTCCAATTTCCAATATGAAATCGATGTCTTTACAGGTCATCAGTATATACTTAAATTTTTACCTTCGGTTCTTTTTTTTTTTAATTAAATACTTTTACATACATATGCATTAATGGATATTATGTGTAAGTGATATGTTTACCTACACATAGTTTGTATATAATGTATGTATATGTAATTAACTTGCCACATCATCATTTTTCTTTTAACATATATTTGTTCACTACAGTTAACTACACATTAATAGATTAATATTGTGTTGATAAACTTAACGAATTATGCAAATGTACGTTTAGTTTTTTAAATATGCGTGAGTAATTACCTACATATTAGGGTACTATAGTAATGTCACAATTTAATTACTTTTAAAACTATAAAAAATAGAGTTAAAAATAGTTATTTTGAATTTTTAAATGATTAATTATTATTAAATTAATCTTTTGGGATTTGTAAGGATATATACGTAATTTCAAATTTTATAAAGATATATACGTAATTATAGAAGTTTGTAAGAACGTAAGTGAAATTCTTCCTGTTAAAAAATACACAAAATGTGTGGGTAATCATATATTCTATCCATAACCATATTTGGAGGGAATTCCCCTCAAATATAACGTGTCACTAAAAAAAAAAATACTACCCACAAATATTATGTAACATTAGGGCTAAATTAAAATTTTGAATAAATAATAATTATAATGATAACAACACATGTAAACTATGAAGTTAATAGAAATCATGAACTTGAACCATACAACGACATTTACATTGTATATTTATATTGTTTTTTTTAAATATTTCTACGACTACAAACCACTATAGTCAGGGGCAGACCTATGTAGGAGCCCGGGTGGGCACGTGCCCTCCCTAAAATTTTACCCCGTAATGTAAATTTTTTTTTATATATATATATAGGTGTCCCCCGTCTAAAAAAATGTGCTCCTCATTGCCCCTCGTATCCATTTTTCCTGGGTCAGTGCCCCCCGTGTCCATTTATCCTGGGTCCACCCCTGACTATAGTATTTGACGTTTATAACCTTTTTGGGTGTAACTTCAAGATTTTTTCTTACAATTTTACAGTCTGTTATGAGAAAATGTTTTGCTTAATTAAAATGTATATAACAATATATGTATATACATAAATATCATATAACTTTTATCTGTCAAAATTCAAGGTTCACAATTGTCAACATAAAATTAAATGAAAAATGGTGAATCACCCTAAAAGTCACTTTCTAAACAATTTAATTATCTTCTTTTGTTTTATTTTATTAAATGATTACTTTTGTTAGAAGAAATACAAATATTATATGTATAAAATACATCCATTTGAAATTAATGTATTTGATTTTTTTTACGTAAGAAAGTATTTAGTTATTGATTATTAAATAATTATGCTAAAAACTAAAATTAAAAATATATACTAGTTTTCACTTAAATACAAAAACTTGAGTTTATAATACAATCGTGGAAATACATATAAAAACAAGGAGCCTTGTTTTATGCTGAAGTGTCTGCTAAAACCAAGGAATGTCATTTTCCTAATAACTTAAAAATTTATACAATTATAATGCTGTTTTTAGTTTTAAAATAAATAACTTAGTTGTAACAAATCTTTAAGCCGCTATATTTGAAAAAACGTACTTTTTATGAAAAGGAAAACTAGCCTGTGCATGTTTAAATTTTAAACTAAAACTAATAAAGTTGTGATATTTAGAAAAAACATGAGTAACTTTGATTATTTTCTCATTTAATAAACAACTTAAGAAAGGAAAAAAATTAGGAAAAACTAAAGTTTTCTCTATTTTGGACAATTAATAATCTAAGCGAAAACAAATAAAGATATAAATATAAATATAATTAAGAGGACTAAAATGAAAATATTACTAAGAGAATGAGATCATGTATAATAATATAAGTGGTTGCTCAATAAACGAAATAAGTCATCTAATTCAATGGTACCGAGTGGTTGAAGAATAATAATAAGTAATAAAAAATTCTCATCATGTATGCTCTTACTAGAAATTAATAACTAAAACTACAGTAACCTCATCATATATATATTTTATAGTTATTCATTAAGATTATATTTGACATAGTTATTTGCCTAATAAACTAGTTGATAGCTGATAAAGTAATAATGTGTTATAAAAGCTAACCGATAAGCGAGATGACAATTGAAAATTGACATAAATGGACATTAGCCAATAAAAGCTAACTAACAAACTAGATGACAATTGAAGATTGACATAAAAGGACATTACCGAGAAATAAACATATAAGTGCATATTTAGAAAGGGAAGTGATCCGTACAGAACAATTTTTAATCATATACAACAATTTATGCATTAGAAGAGTTGTATATTATGCATAAAAAATCTTAAGTTGTTGTGTATGACTAAAAACTGTTGTGTACAGATCATTTTCTATTTAGAAAACTTGTGGAAAACTCCCCTTGACCTGATCAATAAGTTATTTTGAATAATTTTTCTTTAAAGATAACTTATAAGCTACTTTGTTGGATTCATCAAACACTACATTGCAATATGCCTAAAAAATAAGTTAGCTTATACACACCAAGCACCACCGAGGAGCATCTAAAATTATTAAAGTCTTTTAAAGATTATTAAATATGTCACGTCATGTATTTTCATTAAAAATCCATCTTGTAAATTTTCTCCCATGCTTATTTTCGATAATCAAATACTTACCCTCATATATCTTTGGCAAAATTACATTGTAACCCTATCAATTTTCAATTTCTGATTTAAAAGGTCACTGAACTAATTTTTTTTGACTTTTAAGGGAACAAACTTCTGTTTTGTGTGTTAAAATAGTCCTTCGATCGAAATCGAAGGGGTAAACCGGCCACATCTTTTCCTAGTCATCAATATGGTGTCAAACTTAAATCCACGTATTATATTATTTATTTTTAATTTGTTGGAAATTAAAAAAAAACCCTAGATCGCATCAAACACATCTTGTTCATACGCCTCCTCCTATTTGTTCTTATTGTTCACGCATACCTATGCGAAGAATCTGTTGTTTGTTAGCCAAATAAGGCTTAACAAAATCCAAAAGTATTTGTTCATTTGATGGACGATTTGTGACAACCTAAATTTTAAATATGAAATAAGGACTTTAAGCTAAGTACTTTGATACTAATGTTGGAAATCAAGGTTCATGTAATTAGTTTCAAAAACAAGAGTTTGCAACGGAAGCATAAAATCATGAACACAAATTCCATTTTCAAGAGGATCATGCTACATGCATGTAGAGATAAGATGAAGAACAAACATAGTTTAAGTTCAAGATCATAACCTTTGTTCTTGGGTTTGGTTTGGATGATTTTGATAGCTAGGAATCAAATTAGAATCCCTCTATAGTTGATCCACCACAAGCTTGAACACCCTTGAATGCTAGTTCCACAACTTGCAAGTTAGAACTCCTTTTCTTGTGAAACCAAAAACCAATTTTTGCTAACTATCAAGAGAGCTTTTAGAGAGTTTCTTTGGCTGATTTTTGAAGCAAGAATGATCACAAAACACTCCTCAAATTCGTCCACTATATCACCCACAAAAGAGAAAGAAAAGCACATGCAACTAGCTCAAAAGAAAGTCCCATTTGATTTCTATAATCAAAAGCTAGAAGACACAAAGCATCTTCCTTTTCTTTTAAGTTCTTAATGCATTCTTTTCCTTCCAATATGGCTGATTTTATGATGACAAATGAAGTGCTAGTGGGTTGTTATTATTTATAAAACTTAGATAATAAAAGCTTATAAATAATACATCTTCTTATTTCTTAAATGGGATAACATTTAACCCATAATCTTATATATAAATAAACCATTTAAATATACAATCTTAATTGTATAATTATATATATACATATATATATATATATATATATATATATATATATATATATATATATATATATATATATATATATACATATATAACAATATATATATTTTATTTAATTTAATTAAATTAAATAAAAGGCTTACTTATATATCAATTAAATCGTTTTAACAATTTAAACAATTTAATTGTTACACTTAATTAATTCATCACATATGAATTACTAATCAACCTTTAATTTTGTAGTTATTATTATTTACCTCAAATAATAATAACCTACAAGATTAAATTGCAAGTTTAGTATCATTTGATGTTAAATCAAATTTAACGTTCTAAATGATCAATTTGGTGTCAAACTTGTTGTCGGTGTGACCCTATAGGATCATGTATTATTAGTAATATCATTTTATGATCATCCTTGGGCATATAGAACTAACAATCTCCCACTTGCACAAGGTTGTATCATAGAATGATATCGACAGTGTTAAACGTCTAGCAACATTTCACTGCCCCCAATAACACATGACATTGTGCCATTCAACAACATTCAATTCTTCAGAAAACACGAGGCTCTAATTGATGTATAAGGTTATCTATCAATTATCCCTTTGTCACAGACATCATGTTGAACATGAGACATGGATCTTAATCATTCTCATTTTATGTTCAACTTTCAAACAGGCGCCTTAGATGTCTAACTCTCAACACATAAGAGGAACAAATCCCGTCTTGACTACATACGCCCCTCATATAGTTAATACTATGCATGAGTATGGCCTTTATGGTTGTCTGTATTTCAAGAACAACAGTAAACCATATCAAAGCATAGTACACTCTACACTTGAGTCCCAAATATGTATCTCAGGTCAAAGGATACAATGATAATACCTTTATTCAAGAATCACTTATGATGATGATCCATGGAGTGATCTTGAAACGGGTCAAGTCCAATACTTGTTCACTGACAAGTACCTATGAATTTGGTTGCAACCTTTTGCTACTTTTACCCATAAAAGTCAACCAATCCAATTCATATTAGTCTTACTTCATAATTGCTCCCACAACTATGATCGACTATGGACGTTTAGAATAACTAAATTATTAAAGGATTAAACATGCTAATAAAACACAATAATTATGAATGAAACATCACGTCACATATATTACATAATTCTTGTCGTTTACATAAGTTCATATTCATAAAACATTAAACACAAATCAAATCCATTCATTAGAAAAACGGAGTCCTATACCCTTAGCATGACTTTCATGCTTAGTTTGGGGTAAAGGTTTCGTGAATGGGTCTGCCAAATTTTGATCTGTATGAACCTTGTGAATACTTATTTCACCATTCTTAACTTCATGTCTAATGTAGTTATACCTTCGGTGAATGTGTTTGGTTTTTTGATGCAATCTAGGTTCCTTTGCTTGAGCTATAGCACCTAGATTGTCACAGAAGATTTCTATAGGGTCCCGAATGGAAGGAACAACCCCTAAATCTTCTATGAACTTTCTCATCCAGACAGCTTCTTGAGCAGCTTCTGAAGCAGCAACATATTCTGATTCTGTAGTGGATTGTGCAATCACTTCTTGTTTGGAACTCTTCCAAGACACGGCTCCTCCATTTAAAATAAAGACATACCCAGATTGAGATTTCGAATCATCCCTATCTGTTTGGAAGCTTGCGTCAGTGTAACCCTTTACCTTTAAGCTTTCTTCCAAACCGCCGTAAACTAAGAACATATCTTTAGTTCTTCTCAAGTACTTAAGAATGTTCTTTACAGCAGTCCAGTGGGCTTCACCTGGGTTCTGTTGATACCTACTAGTCATACTTAAGGCACATGAGACGTCGGGCCTAGTGCATAACATGGCATACATGATGGACCCAATTGCCGAAGCATATGGGACATGTTTCATCCTTTCAAGTTCAGTCCTAGTGTTTGGGCACTGAGACTTGCTTAGGATGGTGCCATGCGGCATTGGCAAGAATCCTCTTTTGGAGTCTTGCATCTTGAACCTTTTCAAGATTTTATCAATATATACACTTTGGCTAAGACCAATAAGTCTCTTAGATCTATCTCTATAGATATTTATGCCTAATACATAAGCAGCTTCCCCTAGATCCTTCATTGAGAAACAACTCTCAAGGAACGCTTTGACACCTTTTAAGGTTGGGATGTCATTTCCAAATAAAAGTATGTCATCTACATACAATACTAGGATTATGACAATGCTCCCACTAGCTTTCTTGTAAACACAGGAGTCATCCTCATTTTTGATGAATCCAAAACTCGTAATCTTTTCATCAAAACGGATGTTCCATGTTCGAGACGCTTGCTTTAATCCATAGATAGATCTTTTAAGCTTGCACACTTTGTTTGGATGCTTGGGATCGACAAAACCTTCAGGTTGATCCATATAGACATCTTCCAATAAGTATCCATTAAGGAAAGCAGTCTTGACATCCGTTTGCCATATCTCATAATCATAGTACGCGGCTATGGCAAACAGTATCCTAATCGACTTGATCATTGCCACTGGAGAAAAGGTCTCATCATAGTCAATACCATGAGTCTGTGAGTATCCTTTAGCGACAAGTCTAGCCTTAAAAGTGTGAACATTTCCATCCACGTCGATTTTCTTCTTGAAAACCCATTTGTTCCCAACAGTCTTACAATTGGTGGGAAGATTAACCAAGTTGACGGGTTCATCAGAATCTATCGTATAACATTCCTCTTCCATCAAAAGGTAACCATACCTTTCTGGTTCAATTCGAACCCTACCAGATTTGCGAACACCTTGTGTTACAATTTGTTCCTGATCAACCGTTTGTTCAGGTTCAACAATTTCTTGTTGAATGCTAGATTCAACTTCTTGTGTATCAGGTTGTGGTTCCTGAAGTTCCTCAAGTTCCACAAACCTCCCACTAGCCTCTTCCGTCAGAAACTTGTTTTCTAGGAATTCAGCTTTTCGAGAAATAAATATCTTATTCTCGATGGGATTGTAGAAATAGTATCCAAGACAATCTTTCAGATACCCTACAAAGATACATTTAGTTGAACGGGGTTCTAATTTGTTTGAAGCTTCTTGTCTAACATAAGCTTCACAACCCCATACCTTGAGATAGGATAAAGATGGAACCCTTCCATGCCATATCTCATAAGGCGTTTTATCTACCTTCTTAGTAGGTGCCATGTTTAGGAGACGAGCAGCTGTTTGTAAAGCATAACCCCAAAAAGATAAAGGTAGAGTACTTCTACTCATCATGGATCGAACCATATCCAATAGTGTTCGGTTCCGCCTCTCAGACACACCATTATGTTGTGGTGTTCCAGGTGGAGTAAGTTGTGAAACAATTCCACAAGTCTTACAATGATCCATAAAGTTTGTACTTAAGTACTCACCTCCTCTATCAGAACGAAGAACTTTAATTGTTTTGTTGAGTTGATTTTCCACTTCACTTTGAAACGTTTTGAACATTTCAAACGCCTCATGTTTATGTTTAATCAAATAAACATATCCAAAACGACTAAAGTCGTCAGTGAAGGTGATGAAATATCTTTCACCATATCTAGTCATTGGCTTGAAAGGACCACATACATCCGTATGTATGATTCCTAACAAGTCCTTTGCTCTCTCATTGGTTCCGGAGAAAGGAGCTTTAGTCATCTTGCCATGTAAACAAGATTCACATATATCAAATGAGTCATTCTCATTTGCCTTCAAAATTCCACTCTTTTGAAGTTGGGATATGCGATTCTTGTTTATATGCCCAAGGCGACAATGCCATAGATAGGTTTGACTCAAATCGAATTTGGGTTTCTTGGTGAAAGTGTGGTATAAAGAGCCATTGTTAGTCTTTTCATCAAGGTTTACTTCATAAATTCCATTTAAAGGCCTAGCCTCAAAATATAATACATTATTTTTGTAAACACAAATATCATCATTATTAAAGGAAAGATCAAATCCACATTGTCTTAATTTAGCAACCGAAATAATATTCCTAGTCAAGCTAGGAACATAGTAAACATTCAACAATGTCACACACAAGCCATTAGGTAGTAATAAATTAAAACTTCCAATTGAATCCACCGCAACCCTTGCATTGTTTCCAACCCGAAGTACTACCTCATTTGCCTTCAGTTGCCTACTCCTTTTGAACCCCTGCAACATATTACATATGTGAGTTCCACAACCAGTATCAAATACCCATGTGTTAGGAGATAAATTATAAAGTTCTAGGTCTATCACATAGATACCTGAAGTGCCTTCACCGGCCTTTTTCTTCTTCAACTCCGCAAGATACGTAGGGCAATTTCTCTTCCAATGCCCAGCTTTGCCACATTCAAAGCATGTGTCTTCTTTGGCAACCTTTGCCTTCTTCTTGGGCGGATGGGAAGGTTGGACAACTTTCTTGCCCTTACCTTTGAAAGCTTTTGCTTTCCCCTTGCCCTTGGAGTTGGTGGGGTGTTCTGGTCTAGTTCTCTTTGTGCCACCTTCCTTGATCATGAGAACTTGAGTGGTTTTCTTAGGCAGATTCTTTTCCGCGGTAATTAGCATCCCATGTAATTCCGGGATAGTCTTGTTTAAACCATTCATGTTAAAATTCATGACAAAAGGATCAAAGGACTTTGTCAAGGAGTTAAGGATCATATCCGTTGCTAGCTCTTCGGGCATCACAACTCCAAGACGTGCCAAATGATCAATGTGACTCTTCATTTTGAGCACATAAGAGCTTACCGACTGCCCATCCTCCATCTTGCAAGCATGGAAGGCCCAAACAGTTTCGAACCTTTCCGTTCTTGCAAGTTGTTGGAACATTTCCTTTAGTTGATGAATCATGTCATAGGCTGAATGATTCTCCAAATCCTTCTGAAGGTCAGGAATCATGGTTGCCAACATGAGGCATGATGCATCGATGGAATCATCCATCTTTTTAAGCCATGCATCGTGTGCGGGCTTAGGAATGGCAGGGGGCTCTTCTGGAAGTGGTTCATTGAGAACATATTCTTTCTTTTCTTGTTTGAGAACAATTCTCACACTACGGTGCCAATCCAAGAAGTTGGTATGGTTAAGTTTTTCTCCTTCAAGGAGAGACCGTAGTGAGGTTTTGTTAGGAGCCGAGTGT
The DNA here is from genome assembly GCA_023525715.1 of Cichorium intybus. Lineage (NCBI taxonomy): Eukaryota > Viridiplantae > Streptophyta > Magnoliopsida > Asterales > Asteraceae > Cichorium > Cichorium intybus. The sequence continues at coordinate 4,122,150 of CM042010.1, forward strand.
GTGTTGTTTGGTGCCATCTACAAAATTTTAACAAGGTTCTATTTAGTAAATTATGATGTTAAGTCCTTAATAATTAATACCCTTTCTTGTTTCATAAACTTTAATTAATTAAGGTCTAGAATCCAAGTTGCATCACGAATAAGTGGTTAGGTATCCTTTATCCCGCCTATTCGAATCAACAAGGTAGGTAACGGTTTTACCAATTATATCCAAATATAATTTCTAGATTTATGGGATCCCATTATAACATTTATAAGTTTGGCATGTTTGATCCCATCTATGCCTTGGATTTCTAATGCTTAGGTGACCTTTATCACAAGAGATTTCCAAACGAATCATCCTACTTAAACGGACGTGTAGTTTTGTCAACTATTGATGGTTAGGTGTCCTTTATCCCATCAATATTGCAAAACTACTTCTTGTATCACAAGAAGACTCCAAGTGGTTAGGTATCCTTTATCCCACAAGGAAATACAAGTGATACATGAGTGTCTTTAAGAAGGACGGCATATATTCGTATTTCATAAGGGATTTGAATGTTTTACAATTCTAATTTTGAAAAACATATGGTATCATGTAGATTGCATGCATCCAATGAACATGGTACCATTAAATCTTATTTTGTTAATTGGTTCCTTAATCATAAAATCTCCATTTTATTGATTCTTTGTTTGTGGTCAAGATTACAATTAATATCCAATATTAAGTTTGAGTTTGATCACATATATTAGAACCAATTTATAATCCTAAATAATTACCATTATTACTTAGGGTTGGAGTTTGTAAGAGTTCATAAAATCTCCATTTTATTTCTTGTTTCAATCATTTTCAAAACTTGACTTAATAGTTTTTTATAACAAAAACCATTTTAATAAAACCAATTTTATCACATCTTATGTTTTAAATGTCAACTTTTGAAAATACAAACTCCTTGATGATTATGTTTAATTATCTAGGTTGTCTAGCATGTAAAATCTTATTTTCATCCACAACATAACATAATAAAACATTCAATCATCACAAGCATGCATGGGTGCATAAACACAAGCCAACTAGTTTGATATTTCATGTGAGCCACACATGAAATATCAAGTCCAAACCTAGGGACAAAAGGGTGACAAAAACTCAACCAAATGATCTTCGATTTGGCTACAATTTTGCCAAGCTTCTTATATCACCAAATGACACTTGAACCACCATTTCTTGACATCATAGAGTGAGATATGATTTTTCTTCTGGCCCCATGAAACTTGCGACAGGCAGGGGCAGGCAGGAAGGAATTTTTGTGGTTTTTGTTGTATTTTTCAATTCACTCTTGGCCATATTGATGCTTATACTTGTTGAAACTTAATGTATATACTAGATATTAAAGTTACCAACAAGTATATCACCAAATAACCAAGATATGAATTTTAAAAACACTTTCAAAACAATTTTGAAATCTGGACAGCAGCTCTTCAGAAAGTGCTGCTGTTGGGTGCAATCTTCTCTTGGTCTTTTACTTCCTTCTCTTGTTACATTTTGTTAAATAAATAAAATACAACTATTCTAATATTTACAAAATGAATATTAAGAAGGAAATAACTAATTATTATTACAAACCATTTGAATAAATGAATAGATTACAACCATATCGAATATAAACACAAAACATGCATCATATGGTCCTTGGCTTGTTTATGCACCATTTTATCACATAAAATCATAAGAAAATCAACACTTTGTTTTTCTAAGGCAACATCTATGTAACCAAATGCATGCATACATAAAATATAGTTGGTTACATAAAATCATAGATTATACACTTGCATGTTGCCAAAGAAGCCATGCATGAAACTTTCAATCAAGAAGATGAACATTCATGGCTTCCAAAAACCAAGTTTATCCAAATAAACTTATTATCTAAACATGCAATATAGCCATGGCTCTGATACCAATTTTTGGAAATCAAGGTTCATGTAATTAGTTTCAAAAACAAGAGTTTGCAACGGAAGCATAAAATCATGAACACAAATTCCATTTTCAAGAGGATCATGCTACATGCATGTAGAGATAAGATGAAGAACAAACATAGTTTAAGTTCAAGATCATAACCTTTGTTCTTGGGTTTGGTTTGGATGATTTTGATAGCTAGGAATCAAATTAGAATCCCTCTATAGTTGATCCACCACAAGCTTGAACACCCTTAAATGCTAGTTCCACAACTTGCAAGTTAGAACTCCTTTTCTTGGGAAACCAAAAACCAATTTTTGCTAACTATCAAGAGAGCTTTTAGAGAGTTTCTTTGGCTGATTTTTGAAGCAAGAATGATCACAAAACACTCCTCAAATTCTTCCACTATATCACCCACAAAAGAGAAAGAAAATCACATGCAACTAGCTCAAAAGAAAGTCCCATTTGATTCTATAATCAAAAGCTAGAAGACACAAAGCATCTTCCTTTTCTTTTAAGTTCTTAATGCATTATTTTCCTTCCAATATGGCGGATTTTATGATGACAAATGAAGTGCTAGTGGGTTGTTATTATTTATAAAACTTAGATAATAAAAGCTTATAAATAATACATCTTCTTATTTCTTAAATGGGATAACATTTAACCCATAATCTTATATATAAATAAACCATTTAAATATACAATCTTAATTGTATAATTATATATATATATATATATATATATATATATATATATATATATATATATATATACATACATATATAACAATATATATATTTTATTTAATTTAATTAAATTAAATAAAAGGCTTACTTATATATCAATTAAATCGTTTTAACAATTTAAACAATTTAATTGTTACACTTAATTAATTCATCACATATGAATTACTAATCAACCTTTAATTTTGTAGTTATTATTATTTACCTTAAATAATAATAACCTACAAGATTAAATTGCAAGTTTAGTATCATTTGATGTTAAATCAAATTTAACGTTCTAAATGATCAATTTGGTGTCAAACTTGTTGTCGGTGTGACCCTATAGGATCATGTATTATTAGTAATATCATTTTATGATCATCCTTGGGCATATAGAACTAACAACTAAGAGGTTTGAATTCCAAACGAGATAAATGTACACGGAAGGGCAAAATGGTCAAATAATGTGAAAATATGGAAACTTGAGGTTTAAGACCTTTTATTAAGTTATACTGAAGTATTATTTCATTTGGAAATTGATTTAAAGACCCGAGGGCTAAAATGGAAATTTGGGACTAAAAGTGAAACGAATAATTGTAAATCTTCAAAATTTAATATCTAAATATTTATAAGGAATTGGGAAAAAGTCATCAAATAGACTTTTGTAGATTTTTATGTAGTACGAATATAGGAAAAAGATTCGGATCATTTGGATTTATAACGAAGAAGTTATGACAGCGTAAAGATGACCAAAAAGGTGACACAAACGATCAAAGGGTTATGTTTGAGGGCGTGTAACGTAAAATACATTCAGATTCAGACTTAAGTCAGTAGGGGAAAGTTCTAAAGCTTATTCTCACCTTTCTAAAGGTATGAGGTTTGTAAAATATAGATATCATATGAAGAAGATACGGATACGTAAAGTTTGGTAATAATATGATGTAAATGCTGAATTTTTGCGAAGGCATGAAGGCAGGGGCATTTTTGTCATAACTGAAATTGACCAATTCAAATCAAGGATTTTTATCCCCTGATCGCGTTTCCTGTGTGCTGAAGCAAACACGAAAAGAAAAAAAAAAGAGAGAACGAAAGAAAGAGAAATCGAGAACTCGATTAACACACACACACACACACTGATCGCTGCTATGTGTGTGCGTGTTTGCTGCTGATCTTTAGCGAGAGAGAGGGTCACATTGAGACAAAAAAGACGAGGAATGGAAGCAGCTCCGTTTGGGTTGTGTTTCTCCGGTCAAAAGCTGCAGAACCGCCGTTACCGGCGGCGGATGCTGTTGGTGGTGGTGTCGGAAGGTGGTGGGTGGTTGGGATGAGGCCATTGGTCCGATTTATTGCATTCTACAACCCTAAATACTTCAATTTCGGATTTGCATAATCTTAGACATATTTACAAGGTAACTTTTCAAGCCCTAAATTGAATTGGTTTTCAGAAATGTGTAAATCACTTGTATTGATTCTTGCATGTAAGATAGTATCAAGTCATTTGAAGTATATTTGGATAATTCATCGATTTGGTTATAGCATTGGAGTTTTAAAGGGATGGAATTGAGTTTAATGTCAAGCTTATTAACAAAATTTAGTCAAGTGTTATACAAGTATATGTAAAGGGTTAATTTGACTAAAAAGGGGTCGATTTTGTGTCATGGTCAATTCCCATGTTCTTGATTTATATATTTTTTTTGATATTTGGTGATCAAGATAATGGCATTGTGATACTAAACATGATTTACACATGAATTAGTAAATAAATAATCAAATGCAAGGGTTTTGATGCTAGAGTCATGTGGGTCATAGTTTGTGAAGTGTAAGGCAAATGAATGAAATTAAATGGTAAAGTGTTGGATTGGAATTGGGCATTCCAACCCTTTTGGGACCATTTTTAGTATTTTACAAAAAAAAAATGACATAAGTGAATCATAGAATTGAAATGAAATGGCTATTATGAAATATTTGTAATATGTGAAGTCATATAAATGCGAAATAACATGTTTTGCAAGAACTTCTATTTATGGAAACTTTCTTGGAAGAATTTTGTGAAAAGGGCATAAAAGAGTAAAACGAGAGATGTTTTGACATCTAAGTGATTAGTAATGTTTTATAAGTTTTTTAGACTTAAAACGTTATCTAATTTACATGTTAAACCCAAGACATTCATAATTTTTCAAACTGGGACAAAAGGGTAAAAGTGTCCAAAATGATTACCTTGCTTTAAGAATCATTCTTAATGATTGGAATTGAATTAGATAATGCTAGAAACAGTTTATATATGATTTAACACATATAATGTGTTTAGTTGTATAATTAGTTCTAACATCTTAATAAATCAATAGAGGTTAAAGGATATTTGGAAGCATGCAGAATCAAGAGCTAGTGGATTATTGTAGCTAGACATACCTAGCTACCGAGGTGAGTACATGAGGACTTTTCTGGGTACATAGCAATGAGTTTTATTTTACTGTTAAATGTTTTTATGCTAAATGTTTTATGACTAATAGTCTGACAAATGATTTTTAAAGTTGATTTAAAAGTACTGCTTTATGTTGAAGAATTGAAACGATTTTTCATGTTTTGAATGATGTTTATCAAAGAGACCAACTTGTGATGAATTGATAATAGTAAAAATTGAAATATGAATTAAATGTAAGAAATGTGAGAGATGTCCAGACAAGGACCTTACCCGCAAGAAGGGGGGTCAACAGACACTACTGGGATGGTACCTCCTGTCGCGAAGTAGTTGTCTCAGCATGCCCTTATGGATGGATTTGTTCTATTCCATGAAGGGAAAGGGAACTAGCACGCCCTCACGGATAGATTCGTTCTATTCCGGGGAGGGAAAGGATACGGGGAAACCCGTATAAAGCCAAATAATAATAAATTAATCATGAATTACAGTTGGTCTATGATGATTAAGAAAGTACCTGAATTATGTTTGCTTATGATGAATTGCTTACCTTACATTTTAAGCTAAAGTATTTGATGTTTTAACAATTAGCTTTTGCTTGGATGAGAAGCAATGATTTCTGTTTTTATGATTATAGCAATGAACTTTTGTTTTATTGTTTTGACATAACAGTGGAGTTTGCAGGTTTTGATAAGAAGGGAAAGGTTTTCTTTACTTGTTAATAGCAAATGATATTCAAATTGATTTAAACTCATTGAGTCTAAAACCCATGTATCTCACGAGGCATTTATGTCTTACGTATTTTTGTTTTAAAATGCTATGTACTCAGGAACAGGATGCTGGTTAGCAGATGATAGAAGGAAAAGAGTTAGAAGCTGATATGAGGAGTATAGATAGAAAAGATGTTTAGAAGATAGAGTATCTCAATTGCGGTATAGTTTGTCATGTGATTGAGAGATGTTTTATTATGGTTTAGAATTCCCTTATAGTTGTACAATAAAATTTTGTTATGTCTCGTATTGTTTTTGAGTTGTTTTATTGAGTCGGGTCAGTATGGATTTGTCCATATTGCCCAAAGGTCATACCGAATTTTCGCTAGAAATGTTAGTTTAATACGGGACATAACTTTGAGTTGTTAAAGGCTTTACTATGGTTGTTTTGATATGAGTTTGTAACCCCCAATGTTGTCTAAATATCTTTTTATGTAATTGTTTTTATTGGGACCAAAAGTTTTAAACATTGTCTTATTGATTTAAAAGAAAAAGTTTTAAAAAGAATGAATTTTTTTTACTTCACCATGTTTTTATAAATTAATACACCAAATAAGGTGTATGAAAGATGGGGTGTTACACGATTCTTATCTATACATCTTCTTCCCGTCAAGTGACCTTCATCCAGATCCATAATTCACATCGAATCGGTAAACAAGATCAATTCATACGAAAAGTAGAAATTAAGGTCAACGAAACATGTCAATTAGAGATTACATGTGTGGCGATGTACTCTGGAGCTGCATATCCAAATGTCCCCATGATCCTTGTAGATACATGCGTTTCCCCATCGAGTGCTCCGTCTTTTCACTTTTGCCAACCCGAAATGTGTCAATTAACGCCCGAATTAGTTACATACCGAATCAATCAAGATATTTGAGCATGAAATCACGGTACATCACTTTTGCATCTTAACTTTGAAGGTATGCAAGCCCCTGGGCAGCGTAGGTTCCATGAGAGAGGCTAAAAGTAAGTACTCCTTGTTTCAAGTTTAATAACAAATTGAAGATATTTGACCAAATTTTCAGTGGATGAATTAGATTAACAATGGGAAAAACTTACTTAAAAAAAGATGGAAGACTAACAAACTGATTTCCCCTCTTCTTGTTCTTCTTATTCAGATCTAGATTTCTTTGTTCTATGTTCGTATTGAGAAGTTGATGACATGGCCACTGAATTCCAAAGTGACGACTTAGCTGCCATGTGGGTAAAAGTCTTTCCTCTAACCGGTTGCAAAGGTTAGAAGGATTTGGGAAACAGGTGACACGAGTTTATTCCTCTAGAAAGTAAAAAAAAATACTTCAGTGACCTTTTAAACCAAAATGTGAAAGTTGACAGGGCTACAGTGTAATTTTGCCTATATCTTTTTGCTTTATTTGCAGGTTCTCAGATTCACATGTTTGTATTTTGATTTATCCATGTGTTTGTCTTACTGCTCATCTTGACTTACCTTCCTCTTGGTTGCCTATTTTACATGTTCATATTTTATTTTGCCCTATCTGAGGTTCTTTGATTCACATGTTTGTATTTTGATTTATTAATGTATCTGTCTCACTGCTCATTTTGACTTACCTTCCTCTAGGTTACTTCTTTTACAAGTTCCCCTGTCACACCTGTCGGATGTCCATCTATGTTACATAGGCGCTCTACCCTCTATGGAGGCATTATAGTTGACATCAACCGCCCCCACCCCATTATAATGGTTCCCAAAAGACTATTTTGTTGGTTCATCTATGTGAAAGATTTTATAAACATTCCCTACTTTAATATTTGATTTTAAGCACATATCATAATTGATATTGATATTGATATTGTTTTATAAAATATGTAGTTACAAAAAAAAAATTACATATTTCATATTTAATTTTTAAAAAGTTAGATTGATTAATCAAAAAGTAGCAAAAATTAAATATAAAATATGATTAAAGGGGATAAAAGGAAAATGTTATATGAAAATATTATTAAGGGGGATAAATTTACAAGTTTTTGACATAAGGAGGAAGATGCTAGGAAGGAACAATTACAATTAATCAATGGACATTGAAGAGTAGTTATTTAATCCAAATGACAAATGTTTCTATGTAATCTATATATATATATTAGAAATCCACGCATATAATTAAGGAACACTGTTATTTTAGGAAGATCATCCTCATATAGCTATTCGAAAGAAAAAGAATAGCATCACGAAAAGTTCAAAACGTCCAAAACGTCGCGAGAACAACTACATTGGAAACTTCTTTTTCTCAAATTAAATTTCCTATGATAAGTTCAGACATTTCAATACTTAGCCACCAAAAAAGTTGGAATATACAGATTCCACTATCGCCCAATTTGACTCCATATAAAGATCACCATACGACACACTATAAACATGAGATCCAAAGTTTTCTAATGAATAATAGCAAAGCAATTCATATATTCCAATGATATTAAATGATTTTAAGTGGTCGATGAATATTAAAAAGTCATTAAAATTCTCTCATTGTAGATGGTCTAAAACGAAAATTTATGTGGAAGCCTATTGTATCGAGATTACCATATTTTCAAAGTTTATCACAAAATTAAGACATACCGAGCAAAAAAGGTTTGCACGTTCGCAAATTTTTTTTTTTTTCAAATGTTAAAAGACCTTTCTTGACATCAGCATCGCAAGTTTTTATTATTTTTGGAGTTAATATTATTTATACGAGGTTCAAAAATATTGAAATTAACAAAAATGGATATTTCATAAAAGTATAAATATCAGTGTTGTAAAAGTCGGCCTAGGCGGCCGCCTAGGCGGCGCCTAGGCGCTAGGCGGACGAGTTCTGCCTACGATTAGTGCTAGGCGGTCAAGCTAGGCGGATTTGGTCAACGGCGGTCAAAATCGGGTTTAGGCGGGTCTAGGCGGGTCTGGGCGGGTCTAGGCGGCCAGAATTTCAAATTTTCAAAATTCAAAATTTTCAATTTTTCAAAAAATTTCAAAATTTCAAAATTTTCAAAAACTTTTAAAAATTCAAAAATTCAAAAATTTTCAAAAAAAATTCAAATTTTTAGATTTTTAAAATTTAAATTTAGTAAACTTCAAATTTTTAGAACAATAATATATATTATATATTTTATTTTATTAATAAAATATATTTTATTTTAGTAATAATTTCTATTATTTATTATATATATATAAATTATAAAAATTGGTGACTAAGTTACGATTATTGATGATTAAAATTGTCAAAAATATCATTAATGAATCTAAACATTCTGATGTTTGATGACTTACATATTTAAATACTTAGATTTGTCAAAAAAATTTATGCTTATTTATTAATTTTGTAGGGACATATGTAATATTTAAATTTAAAAAAATAAATTTTATTACAATTAATACTCCCCGCCTAGGCGCCGACTAGTCCTCGCCTAGACCGACTAGTCCTAGGCCCCAGTCGACCGCCCACCTACCGCCTAGCGACTTCTACAACCTTGATAAATATAATAAACTATAGCAGAAATGGGTATAATATATGGTTTCAATGGCTTAGCCGCTTAGGGTGGTTGGTATGGTTTGAGGATGAGCTCTGGATGAGGGATCGAGGTTGACTAGGAGAGGGGAGGAGTAGGATGGGGCTTAGGAGAGACAAAGAGAGAAAGAAGGGAGTAGAGGAATGGATGTCCCGATTCAAATAATTTGAATCAAAGATGGAAATAGGGAAGATGGAGGGAAGAGCTGTTGGATTAATTGATTTGAATTTTGGATATGCACCAATTAGTATTTATCGGTTTAATAGTTTATTAGTTTTGGTATTAGATTAGGATTAGTTTATTAATAGTTTATTAATTAGAATTGGATTAAGATTCTTTTTCTTCCAGTGTATAAATAGGGTAGCGTATGATGGTTTTTGAGTCAATTCCAAGTTCCATTTGTGTTAAGAATTCTCGGTTCAGTAAAAAAGGTTTTTTTTCCTGTTCTCGTTTTTTTTTCTGCACCAAAGAATTGGTTGCTTGGTTTCTTTGCTTACAAGAGCGACATAACGAAAGGTGGGAGTTGCCGGAAAACCACCTCCTTGTGTTCGGTATCTAGGTGCGTGATCCTTTCCGTATACGCTTATATTGCGAGTGAGATCTCATCAAACACCTTTTTTACACATGAACTTCAAGAATAGAAAATTTATTCTCTCATGGTCTTAGGTAAGTTTTGAACCCAAAATTTTGAGCTGTACAACACATCAACTTTTGCTAATAATTATTTTATTTTTAATATTTCTTCAAGTTTGTCATTTTTGGCTAGTCATTAAACAAAATAAAAATCTCAAGCTAGTCCAACATGTTTAAGTAAACGTGTTGGGAAAACCAAAAGTGTTTATTAAATGGGTTAGAATCAGATTAAATTTTTTTCTAACCCAACCTATTTAATGAACGGGTGAACAAGTCAATTTTAGAATCAGCTGAAATGGAAACAACTTAAGCAGAATATATATAAATAGAAACAAGTGAAGTAATTTTAAAATTACTGAAATGACATTCCTTGATTTGAAAAAACTTTAATAAAACAAAATAATAGTTAGCTTCTAACTTACTAGTTTGAGACTTCAAGGGAGTGAGGAGTGACCGAGTAAGGATTACGGTTTATTGGTGGCCGGGGAGGCTAATGGGTGGCTGGGTAAGGGGCTAAACACTTAGGCTATTAGGGTTTTAGATTATAAGGCCAGTGTTGCAGATATTAATTTAAAGGTTTTAAAGAATTAAATCCTACATTTTTGGAGAAGAAGGCACTTCGCAACACTATCCCTATGGTGGTAGCAACACAAAGGAGGGTTTAAGTCCGCATGCAGAGTATGACTAATAGCGACGTTATCAGTCATACTTAGTGACACGACGAGCTGCAAAATGCAAACCCCTAAATCTCGGGCCTTAGACATTTTTAAAGGCACTAAACCCTAGAGATACTTCTCTTATCAGCCTCCTAGCCCCTTTGAAAGCCTAGTTCGAGTTGTAGCCCTCATTGTTGCTCTAGCTTCATTTCCTTTCTTTTGAAGGTTACTTGGAGAAAAAGAAGGAGAGTGGTGGTGCCAAGGAGTTGTCTACGGCCTAGATCCAACTTGTTCTACACGTTTTGGGCCTCTGTAAGTTATAAAGTCCTTATCTTGATGAATTATATGCATAGAGTTAGTAGTTAGAGGTAGTTCATGGCTTGTATGTTCCATTGTTGCTATGTTTTTGGAGTTTGGGGAACTCCAAGTCACTAAGTTTGCTTCAAGACGTTTTCTGGAATTTCTAGATCTTGGATGAGGGAATGCCCAAGCCCTCTTGAAGCCATGTAAGCTTTTGGTTGTGATTTTGGACATCTTTTGACCTAGGGTTTTGGTTGGTCCATAAAGTTTATATTTTATGGATCTACAGAACTAATGGAAGGATTCTGGAAGGGGCAAGTGCCCCTGACTTAACGGATGAAGCACTTAATGAACAGTTGGAATTAGCGACACGACCTCTGGTGAAACCCGCTTTCTGGAACGCGTCCTGTAACGACATTAAGGGTATCTGGACGCGACATGACGCTTCACGTTGACTTTGACTTTGATTGTTGACCGTTGACCGTTGAGTTTTGACTAGTTTGACTTTTGGTCAAACTTTAAAGGATTGGAGGTGTTGACCAAAGGGTCGACCTTTTATTGGATTGGGTCACTGAATTATGCTTAATGGTGATTCAAGGAGGTTCGTGTTGATTGAGCACATGAGGACACAATACTTTCAGCTTTACGGTTCATGTGAGCCTCCTCAGCTTTACGGTTCATGTGAGCACATGAGGACACAATACTTTCAGCTTTACACCGGTATAATAATTATGTTTGATTTAATTTTTGGTGTATCCTAAGATTGAGAAACCGGGCATTACAAGTTTGGTATCAGAGCTGTGGTTTAAGAGAATTAAACCTTGAGATGGGTTTAGACTTAAACCAATGAGGTGGAGAGGTCCCAAAGAGTCCCGAGTAGCTATCATTCGTGGTGTACTAAATGAGTCGATTATGTAACCATATTGAGTATTATGGTGGCATACAAAATGAGTTGATTATACAACCATATTGAGTATTATGGTGGTGAATGCTAAATGAGTTAAATTTTCTTTTCAGCCTCATTATAAGTTGTGGAAAGGAAAAAGAGGGAGGTGATCGCCGAGACGAGCATTCGGGATCACAAGATTCTAGACTGGGGCGCCAGTCCGAAGGCGAGAGACCGCCTGAGTTAACATCATCTTTACAAGAGTTGATTGCTGCGGAGGTAGCAAAAGCTGTTAAAAGCTTATTGCCTACCTTAATGAGACCTTAGACGGAGGTGACGAACAGAGATGATCGAAACCAACCTCCTATCACACCTGTGGTTGGGGAGGGTCAGAGAGAGCCGGTTATTATACGTGCTAAAGTTGGAGGGTCGGGCGAACCAAAAGGTTGCAATTATGAGACATTCCGCAAGCGTAAACCGAACAATTTCTTCGGTACTGATGACCCTATTGTTGCACGAAATTGGTTAACACACATCGAGAAAGTTTTTCATACGAGTAAGTGTGCGAAAAAAGACAAGGTTGAGTATGCTACAAATTGTCTTCACAAGGATGCCTAGTTCTAGTGGGAGAAGTTCAAAACAAAGTTTATGAAAGAATATTGCTCAAACACTGCAATGAAAAGTTTGGAGGAGGATTTTCTGAGATTACAGCAGGGAACGCGGTCGATACAAGAGTATACGACAAAGTTTAATGAGAAAGCTAGATTTGCTGCTCATGAGGTAGATACTGAAGAAAGAAAGATTGATAGATATCTGTGGGGACTGAGGATCCAGATACGAGAGTTCTTACAGAGTTCAAGCTTTACCACTTACTAGCAGATTGTCAAGGCAGCTAAATCCCGGGAAAAAGAATTGCGAAGGCAAGATGATGAGAAAAAGGGGGACAAAGATAGTGGAGGTCAGAAAAGGAAGTGTGAAGGAAAATCGGGAGGCAATTTCCAAAAACAGTCAGTCCCGAGTTATCAGCTTCGAGGTGATTTGAGGAAGGCGGAAAGTAAATGGTGTGAAAGGTGTCGTCGGAAACATTCTGGAGATTGTGATGCAAGCACCCCCTCCCTTATGTGTTATCAATGTGGGAAGACATGACATATGGCTCGATATTGTTTAGAGAAAAGTCGTGTGTGTTTTAATTACGGAGAAAGCAGTCATATCCGCCCAGATTGCCCGAAGCCGAGAACCGATTCACGCCGTGAGACTCTGAGGGCGGGACGAGGTGATAATCGAGGTGATAGAAGAGATAGAGGCAGTGGGAACGTTAGAACTCGAGCTTTTCAGATGACCGTGGATGAGGCTCGAGATCGGACCGATGTTATCACAGGTATTTTTAGCTTGAACTCTTCTCAAGCACGAGTACTTTTTGATTCTAGTGCATCTGTGTCATTTATATCAGAGTCTTTTGCTTCTAAACTAGATATTTCGTTAGTTGATTTATATGAGAAAGTGATAGTAGATATAGCGGATGGGAGATGTGTTTTTGTAAAGAGTCGGTATAAACAATGTCGGCTTGAGATCTTTGGGGTTACATTCCTTATCGATCTGAAGCTAATTACAAATCATGAGTTTGATGTAATAGTCGGGATGGACTGGTTAGATGAAAATAGAGGTCATATGGATTGTCATGAGAAAACACTTTCCATAAAAACACCGAGTGGTTCCCGAATCTTAATACGAGGTGAAAGACGTTCTCGAAAGGTACCGATAGTATCATTAGCAACAGCTCGGAGATGTATAGAAAGAGGAGGTGAAATGATTATGGCATATGTGATTAGTGCTGAATCAAAACTTTCCAAAATTGAAGAAGTAGAAGTGGTTGGAGATTATCCCGATGTATTTCCAGATGATTTTCCAGGCTTACCACCGAGTCGGCAGGTTGAATTTGTGATCGATGTCATACCGGGGGCGAAGCCGCTAGCTCGACCGCGTTACCGATTGGCACCGTCTGAGATGGAAGAATTAAAGAGATAGTTGCAAGTGTTATTGGAACTTGGATTTATCCGTCCGAGTTCATCTCCGTAGGGTGCGCCTATATTTTTCGTGAAAAAGAAAGATGGTTCTATGAGAATGTGTATATACTATCGAGAGCTCAACAAAATTAATATAAAGAACCGTTACCGTTGCTGAGAATCGATGATCTATTTGACCAACTACACGGAGCTACGTATTTCTCAAAGATTGATTTGAGATCCGGTTATCATCAATTGAGAGTATAAGATGTTGATATTCCAAAGACGGCTTTTCGTACGAGGTATGGTTATTACGAGTTTTTAGTCATGCCGTTCGGTTTGACTAATGCTCCAGCTGCTTTTATGGATTTAATGAATCGAATTTGTCGTCCTTTTCTTGATAAATTCGTAATTGTATTTATCGACGACATTTTGATTTACTCGAAGAGTCGAGATGAGCATAGATTTCATTTACAACAAATGCTAGATCTTCTTCGTAAGGAGAAGTTATATGCGAAGTTTACGAAGTGTGAGTTTTGGTTACGGGAAATCCAATTTCTCGGTCATGTGTTAAATGAAGACGGTATAAAAGTGGATCCGGCAAAGATCGAAGCTGTGATGAATTGGGAGCCACCAAAGAGTCCGATGGAAGTTCGTAGTTTCTTGGGTTTAGCGGGTTATTATCGGCGATTTGTTGAAGACTTTTCTCGAATTGCTACACCCCTCACCAAACTGACAAAGAAGACAGAGGAGTTTAGCTGGACTGAGGTGCAACAGTCGGCTTTTGAACAACTGAGAGATAGTTTGTGCAAAGCTCCGGTGTTGGCCTTACCGTATGGAGGAGAAGACTTTGTTCTCTATAGCGATGCCTCCTTAAGTGGTCTCGGATGTGTGTTAATGCAAAAAGGACGTGTAATTTCCTATGCATCTCGACAACGCAAATCACACGAGAAAACTTATCCGGTACATGATTTAGAATTAGCAGCGATAGTATTTGCATTGAAGATGTGGCGACACTATCTTTATGGCGTGCGGTTCCAGATTTACGCAGATCACAAAATCCTGAAATACCTGTTTGATCAGAAAGAGTTGAACTATGAGGCAAAGACGGTGGATGGATATGTTAAAACATTATGATTGTGAAATACTTTACCATCCCGGTAAAGCTAATGTGGTGGCGGATGCACTGAGTCGGAAAGAGCCGCCTATTCGAATTGTATCGGCTCGAATAGGAGTTGTGAGTCGATTGCCAGATGTGATACGCAGATGTCAAAGAGAGGCTAATGATTTAAAGAAAGAAAGAATGATCGGGTATGTGGAGAAACTAGTAGAAAATGTGCAAGGAATCAAGACTTTTCAAGAACGAGTTTGGGTTCCGAAACATGGTGAAGCGAGACAGTTGTTGCTAGAGGATGCTCACTGTACTAGATATTCGGTTCATCCAGGTAGTACACGAATGTATCATACTTTAAATCCGTACTATTGGTGGCCCGGTATGAAGCGAGATGTAGGACGTTTTGTGGAGAATTGCTTGACATGCCTTCAAGTGAAAGCCAATCACCAAAAACCGTATGGAACAATACAACCGTTGCCGGTACCAATGAAGAAATGAGATGAAGTCACTATGGATTTCATTACAAAGTTGCCTCGGACTCCTCGAGGATATGATTCCATATGGGTTATTGTTGATAGATTAACGAAGTCGGCTCATTTCATCCCGATCCGAGAAGATTATCAAGTATCAAAATTAGCCGAGATCTATACCAGAGAAATAGTGAGATGACATGGAGTGCCAACTTCAATAATTTTTGAAAGAGATAGTCGTTTCAACTCACATTTCTGGCAGAGTTTTCAGAAGCATTTTGGTACTAAAGCCTTGTTGAGTACCGCGTATCATCCCTAGACAAATGGACAGTCGGAAAGGACGATACAAACACTTGAAGATATCTTACGAGCTTGTATAATTGATTTTGGAGGCAGTTGGGAATATCACCTGCCTTTAGTAGAGTTTGCTTATAACAACACTTATCACTCCAGTATACAGATGACACCTTTTGAAGCCTTGTACGGTGCACCGTGTCAAACGCCAACTTGTTGGAAAAATATTGGAGAGAAACCATTGGCGGGACCAGAAATTGTAGCTGAAACCGAGGAGAAGATACAAAGTATCCGTGAGCATATGTGAGTAGCCCAAAACTGTGACATCCGCCTAAAATGGATTCGGGTCAACCCAACCCAATTGGAAATTTAATAAACCCTACTCGAGATTTCTTGACGCTAATAGGATTAAAACCCTTACACTACGATATAAATTGACGTTAATAGCAATATAGCATAGTATAACGTTATAACTATAATCAAATTATATTATGATACCATATTAAAATAACATCAAAGTATGATGCTCTAATTAAATTAAAAAAATCAAACTTGAATGCTATAATTAAACTTCAAATCAAAGTAGATTGTTATAATCAAAATAATAACCTATTTTTTTATAAAACTCTATTTTTATAAACACTACATTAAATTTTATAAAACTCTTAAGATGCTTGTGTTAGTGGGGAATTATGAAGACCACCAAAAGTAAAAGTTTATTTCCATTGTCTCCCATTCACACCTCCCATCATCTTTCCTTTAATTTTTCTCCCAACACATTATTCTCATCACCACTCAAACCATATCTATTTTTTCTCTCACTCTCAATCTCGAAATTCATCCTAGAAATCTTCATATTTCAGCCAAGAACACTCCAATATACTCAAATCTTCATCCCTCTTGAAGCATTCATCAAGGTATGTTGTTAAAAGTCTCAAATTCATGAATGAAACAAATTAAATCCACCAAACTATCTAAAACTCATTTTATGCATAAACCTGATTTTTCTCAGGATCCCATCAATAAATTAAGAAGTTATGGAAATTGTCAGAAAATAACTTATTTTTATTGAATTACTATAATTATTGCAATAAAATAGGGCAATAATTCACATAAAATACTTTTTGCAGTCAATAAATTCTGGGAAACTTTTGGAACAACCCATATATTGAGTAAAGTGGATTTATAAAGTTTCATGCATTTATATTACTGTTTGATGCTTATTTTGTATTTTATTTTGTTGTAGATAAATAAATTGCAAAATAAAATTATGTATGTTAAAAACTAGATTTTATATTTTTCGCACCTTATTAACATTTTAAAGACTCCATGACAAAATTTACAGATTTTTGTAAGAATGTTTGCTTATTTTTCCTGATTTAATGATTATTTAATGGTTTAAATTGATAATAAATAGCTACACATGTCCAAAAATTATAAAACCTTATCAGAATATCATATCTAACATGTTAATCATAAATAAAAAGTATAATGAATTTCTCTTAATATTTTCCTATTATTTATGATTTTATTGTTTAGTTAATAATGAAAAACATAAGAAATACTTCCCATAGTCCAAAATATCCAAAATATTTACAGTAGGCTCAATATAATGTTAGAAAACTATGGTTAATTTTCCAGAATTTTTGGGAATCATTTATTATTTTTCCTGAATTTTGTTGTGGTTTAATTATTGAAATACTAAAGCAGTTAAGAAAAATATGAAAATTTTACAGTAATTACTATTTTATGAAATAATGATTTTCTGATAATTTCAGAATGTTTCATTACTGTTTAGTATTTAAAACCATTTTCCTAAATATCTAAGCATGTAAAAATGCATTTTTAATGATTATTTTATATAAATAATTGTTTATAATATATAAAATCTGTAAATACTTATAATTTGACTAGTTATTATTTTAATAATAAATTATTAAAATCTTGCCTAATGTGAAGATATAAATTAATTAAGCAAAGTAATTAATTCAATTTAAAATTCATTTAACATATGAATACATTAATATTCAAAACAAAATTTGGATTATTGTTAATTCATCTAATATAAGAATATGTGTCTAATTATTTTTATTAATACTATATTCCCGTTTATCGATTCCTAAGCCAAAACTATTAATTATATTAGGTTCTACGACATTTTGACTCGAGCCGTCTATCGTACAACACCCGCATTCCTTATTGGACTAAAGTAAGTAATCTACCCCATATTTTATAATTTTCAATACTTTTGGGGTGTATCATGTGGTTCTAATATGTTTTCAACTTCATTTTATTATTTTATCACAATTGAGACATTGTTGGGACATTTATACTTGAATCGTTATTTGTATAATTATTGTTTGTTTACGCTACATGTACTTGTAGTGCATTATCATTTTTAGTCTAATCTCCATGACTATGCCCGTATTCTTGAGGTACGTTATGGACAATAATAGCGCTATTGGGTTGACCACCCCGCCTTGGGACGCTAAGGTGATTGATTGCACGTGGTTGAGTGTGTATGATGATTAGATGCTCCATCCTATATATATACATATATATGTATATATAGGGTGAGGACTTATGGTTGTTGTTATCATTTGTTAATCAATTTTTGATTTATAAACTGTTATCTCAATAACAGTTGCTTGCCAACTTCAAAAGAAAACAAATTTCAAATTATTCAAACTCACAATTTTCTTTAATAAAACTAGATTACTCACCAACTCTCGTAGTTGACCTGTTTTTAACCACGATGCAGATTTGAAGAATGAAGTTGATGAAAAGTAGGGTGTACCTTAGAAACCCACAAGACTATTTAAATTTGATGTAATAAATGTTGTTGTATTTGGATTTGTATTTGTATGTTGTGGATCTTGTTTGCATACTTAGTACTTAATTGAATCTAATCATATTATAACATAGTTGTCATGAGACTTTGAACAATATATCCGCCAAGGATCGGGGTGTGACAAAAACCGCCAAAAGCAATATGCAGATAAGAGAAGGTAGCCACTAGAGTTCCAAGTCGGAGACATGGTGATGTTAAAAATATCCCCGTGGAAGGGAGTAATCCGATTTGGCAAAAGAGGTAAATTAAGCCCACGGTTTATCAGACCCTTTCGAGTCTTGGAGAAAATTGGAGCAGTTGCGTACAAGCTTGAACTTCCTAATAAGTTACGAGGTATCCACAATGTGTTCCATGTGTCACACCTTAGAAAGACGTTGCATGATAAATCCACTCGAGTACCTTTGGCCGGAGTTCAATTAGACAAGAAATTGAGATATCAAGAGATGCCGGAACGAATCTTAGACAAAAAGGTCAAGAAGTTGCGAAATAAAGAGATTGGCATGGTCAAAGTACAATGGCGACATCATAGAGGGACGGATGTCACTTGGGAAGCCAAGGAAGAGATGCGGTCAAAGTATCCCTTTTTGTTTCAAGAGATTCCGAGGACGGAATCTTTTGAAGGGGGTAAGAACTTGTAATACCGTAACTTTAAATTATGGTAGAATTGTGTTAATTTTAATATAAACAAGATTAGATGAGTTAAAACACGAGTTAAGATGTTTAGAAACCTATCTAGGAGAAGTAGGATGTTAAAAAGGGTAAAAGAAACAATTTGGATTTTTGAAAAGTCAAACCGGGTCGAGTTTTAAGACACGGGTCGAGTTGGATTGAAATGAAAATGGAAAAAGAGTAACTCGGGTCGTTTTTTACGAACCCGGGTCGTGTTCGACAAAACCCGGGTCGGGTTGGATAAACCCGACCGTGTTGCACCTTGGAGTAAAAACAGGCTTTTTGTGGAAAAGAACTCGGGTCGTGTTACAGGTGCAGGGTAGTTTTTAATATGCGAAAATTATTCATTTTGGGCAAAACCCATTTCGAACCAAATACTCCCAAACCCTAGAAAATTGATTTTAAGTCTCATAAGTCAAGATTTAAGCTCATTAATCACGGATTGAAGCTAGAGATCAATACTTTGAGCTTGAAAGGTAACCCTCTTCAATTTTAGCTTCGTTTTAACGGTTGGGTGGGTTGATTTGGGGTGGTTTCATGTAGTCTCGATGAACCACCTGCAAATTGAAGAGGTTAGAGTGAAATTGTTGAATTAGTAAGTGTAAAAAGAGTTTAATCTTAGACCCAAGTTAGTGATATGCTTGTTATTGTGTTTATGAACTTGAATGGGTCAAAGTGGTGAAGTGGGGAGTTATAACTAGAGTGTTATTATTGTTGTTTGATTATAACTTCACTATATGATGCTAATTTCTGGATTATTGTCGATATTAATTGTGATTAAGGTTATTAAGAGACTTGAGTATTGAAATTTAGCTGTTGTGTTACAGCTAAGGCTAGACATGATCAAGCACGAGGTTCTGGAGTTCCACGTATCGATTCAACCTCAGGTGAGTAGTTGTTATTTGATGAACTATATATTGTTGAGATGTTTGTTGCAGATCCAAAAACATACCATGTTAGATTGATTGAGTAAATCAAAGTTTGAGTATTTGAATTAAAGAGTAGTAGTGTTTGTGATACACTAAAGACTGAGATAGTCATTTGAGATTCCCTTAAATGTGAAGTTGGATTAAATAACCAAATTATTCCCTAATTTCTCATTGAGCTTTTGAAGCTCATAATTTGTTTGTTATTGTTGTCTGGGTTAGGTTCTGGTAGTGCAGGTCATGGGAAACACATCACGGAGGGTTAGCTGGAATGGACTTTGGACTTTAGACTGGAATTGCACTTGTTGTTTGAACTTTATAAATATCCCGGTTTTTGTAAAACTTGTTGTATATAGTTATGACTTAAACTAGGCTTTTGATACAACTTTGTAACAATTTACTCATCTTTTGGGTTTACACCAGTATAATAATTATGTTTGATTTAATTTGGTGTATCCTTAAATTGAGAAACCGGGCATTACACGTAGGTAGCTTGAAACCCATAGGGTGAGATTGTGTTCTTATACTTATATAGTGTTGCTTGATTGGATGTTAGTCATATGAGTCGTTCTTATGTCTGTAGGTTGTTTGATGCTTGTTATGGGTAGGATGGTGCCGAGTCCCGATAATGTTACGTGGTATAGGTAGGATGGTGTCGTGTCCCGCTAGGGGTAAGAGTATGTTGAGTCTCAGTGTGGTAGGTTAAAAAGGATAGGACGGTGCCGAGTCCCGTGAGGGTAGGGCTATGCCGAGTCCCATTATTGGTTATGTGATGTGATGTAATGTGTGGTCTTTTAGGAAACTCACTAAGCTTTATGCTTACTCTCTTATGTTAAATGTTTTTCAGGTACTTATTCAAACAGAAGGAATGGCACAACCTGACTGTATTGCATCTGTTTATTTATTTGAGAGTTTCGCTGCTTTTGTGATTTGTATTGGATTTGACATTATGGAATTTGGACATGTTGTTTTACTAACATCGAATAAATATTTTTATGGAAATTAATGTGGTTTTTACACTTATACTCTGATTTTAAAAATCGTTACAAGTTGATATACAAAGCATTGGTTTGAGGGATTTGGATTAACACTAGTGTGATTCCAAACTCAAACTAACGACTGAAATATTTGTATAAAAGTTTTCAAAAAAGAATTTACCAAAGAAGAAAGATCCATGTTCATGCTTGTACTACTGACTGATATGTATGCTAGAATATATACTAAGGATCCACTCAGGAATTGCATGTCAGAATTTTCCCGAATCATTGGGATGTCTTATTGCCTTAGATGTTGCTTGTTATATGCTACCTGAAATCTATGCTAACATTGTTAGGATGATAAATGAATGCTTTAGGGTTTTGCACAATTAGGATCAAATAGATTTAGAATTCTTGATCTAGCCTTAATGGTTGTTCCTTGTTTGGTTGTGACTTTAGGATAGGGTCACTTATTCGACTATCTATTTTATTCTCGATTACGTACTATTGTACGTTCATGAGACGACCCGATGATGTTAGTAGAGTTTCTCTCGGCACGTGTGGGATGTAGTCTAAGAAGAGTGCTAGGGCACTTATGTGAAGACCGTATGAATGAGATACGTTTGTCCAGTAGTGGTGAGGGGTGACTTAGGGGCTTGGGGACGAATTTTGGGACAAGTACGAATAGGTGTAGAAGGTAGTACAGGGCCCGTACTACCGAAAGCACATGATTTGTACCTAAAACAGAAAGAGTCACCAGTATTCTAAGGAGCCGGAAAATGAGAGAATCGTGTGTTATTCATGTTGTGAATTTGTTGTAATATGCCCTTTTGTATCTACAGCATGGTTATGACAACATGCGATGAGAGCGGTTTAGGGTCCAACTGGGGGCGAGTGGACAGGGAGGAGAAAGTTTGATTGATGATGAGTTGCAGGACATAGTCACCACAGATGTATCGAAGGACGTGCTCTCGATGATTCCCCATATGTTTGGCTTGATCACGAACAAGCTGATTGCGATGTTTGATGAACGGTATGCTACCACTGCTGCTACTGGTGCTGGCCAGCCGAGGGCCAGGTTCGTGACCTATAGAGACTTTAAAATAGATTAGAGCCAGTTAGAAGAGAAAGTAAGAGTGGAAATAATTATAAAATGATATTGTATAATTATAATATTGTTATTAATGGTGTTGTTTTATCTTATAAAGTTGATCACAAGATATAATATGAATGCGTTTGTTGGAGAGTTGCCCACAGGTGCACGGTTGATGATCATGAATCTTACTTTTTTGAGTTCTTGTTGGGTAATGATTGGGTAAACTATGAGTCTAGGGACTTGATTAACCTAATTTTACAAAATTGTGGTGGGACGTTGGTATTTTGAGTTTACTTATTTCATAATTATACCATTTTTATGATTATCAGTTGTCTAACTTATGTAGTTTTTGTTATTGGCCATGTATATTTTCCAATAAATATCAATGACAAACATTCGTTTATAGGAGATTTATGGCTCGACAACATGATGATAAATATATACGACACTGTTGTTTCATTTGGTAGTTTTGAGATAATAAAACGTCGTGGAAGATTTTAGAAACTTCAAAACAAAGTCGTTGCAATTTTATATTTCATCGACTATTGGACGAATGCCGGCCTACCACAACGGAAGGTCGTTATGAGTTTTGTTTCGGTTGAGGGACTGACTCAACAGAAGGGTCCTTTAGTAAAATTTGATGTCTTTGGTTTGCATGTTTTTGGAGCAGTTATTGTCGGGCGGTCCTTTTAGCTACGACAGTGGCTATGACTTTTTGTTTTAGGATACTTGTATTTTTAGGGTATCTTTTTCAAATCCCTTTTATTACCATAAATTGTTATCTCTAACATTTATGTGTTAACACTTATATTAATATATATTTACGTTGATTATAATCTATAATGTGTAACATTTATGTGTAATTATTATTTATCTTGTTAGTATATATATTTTGCGCAACATGAATATAAAAATTTCCTAAAAGACAGTATTCCTCATTTTCATTACTTAAGCTATGATGACACCAACTCTCATTACATTCCTAAAAAACTTAACTTCAGGTCAAATATCAAAAAATATAAGGGATGCATTGTTTTTTCGCAGTCAATAAAACCTCATATAATTGTAACATCTACAAGACGGTATTGTTATACTATATGCTTGGTTATCTATGCTACCACACCACGGATCCACTTTTATGCCACTTTTAATTCTTTCTTAGTATCATTGATCAATTCATGCTTATCATTCAACTCTACATAGGGAACGTCTACACATTCATCAAGTATTCAAGTCTTTTATGAGTCCATTCAATTGTTTTCTTTAGCAACCATTATTGTTTCGAAAATACAATCGAGCATTTTAGTTGGTTGTAGTTCTTCACTAGAAAATTTTAAGTGATATCCGCAGATTTGAGAAAATGATTTTAGATTCGAAGAAATAAACCATTTTCCTCCTCACAATGCTAAACATCATGCTCAAATAAATTTACTTTACAATGCATAAGATGCTATTATGATTATAATACTTATATACTACTTAAATAAGGGTCAAAATTAAATAAAAGTAAGTGAAATTTGAACATAATATATATAGATATTAAAAATTACTAATAAATTTTAATTGTATTAAAAAAGTTGGATACTGACCGCTTCCAAGACGACTCCATCATTCGTAGATGAAATCATCAATACACTTGCGAGATAATAAAAATTTGCATTGAATACAATTTTACAAAGGACATAAAAATTTCGTAAATGTAATCGGCAAAATTTATGATTATACATGTCAATTATTTAATTTTTAGTTATTTATAAGGAAATGATCAAAATAATTAAACTTTTTTGTTTCTTTATACGAACAACACAACTCCATGCCATATTTGTTAGATTATTTAAGAAAAAAGATAACTATTACAAATATTAAAAAGGAAAAAAATATTTTTATCTGCCGACAAATATGAAAACGTATGAAAAAAATGAAAGGTTAAATATACTGTATAATTTAAGCAAAGCGAGCTAAAAGATTCGGTGGGTGAAATCTCTTTCTCAAGGGATTTGTTGAAACTAATTAAATATTTGAATTTATACATGAAAATCCAAGCTTATTTCACATCAAACTCCTTTTTTCATGTTAGAAATGAATTATTAAATCAATAAAATAAAAAAAATATATAACTAGAAAACGGACAAAAACGTCATATGCGTTGAGAGTAAAAGCAACGACCAATAACCACCATTAACGGCAAGATCATTGGGAAATATTATATGGTTTTAATGATGTATGATAATCTGTTTGATTTTAATTTTTTCTTCACTCTTTTACAGAAATTCCAAACTTTGAAATGGTAAGGAGTGACGGCATAGTACTTCTTTAACCAACTGATAGTAACTGATTTGAAAAATCAATATTCATGAATTTGAAATTTGTTACTAACAAAATCAGTATTTTTCAAAATAAATCTGTATCTTGAGCAAGTAATGGAGGAGAAAACTTCAAAATTTTGAATTTTATGGATAAAACCTAAGGAAATCTCTATTAAAGTCTCAATATTTTGGCTCAGTTTATGAAAAATTAAATTGAGATTTTTTTCATAAACTAAGCAAAAATATTGAGAATTTATTGGAGATTTTTCTAAAACCTATGGCATGTCTTATATTGTTTTTTACTTTTCAATGTATGTCTTCTTTAGTTGAAATTTGAATGTAAATTTCTATACTTAGCTTTGATCCACTGATTTATTCAATAAGATAGTGAACATGATTATCTATAACTAATTATCATATTATTGTAACTTAGATATGTCATTTGGAACTAATTATTGTAATGTGACTTGAAAGCGTATTAAGCTAATGATTGGATGAACAAATTTCATTCCAATCTCTTGATCATTTAGAGCTGAAACTCATATCAACTACAATAAAGTTGATCATTAAAAGCTAAATTAAATTTACATATTTGCTAATTTTTAACTTAAATTTAAATAGTTTTATTATCATATCACAACAACACGTCATCTTTTAGGTAGCATTTGGTACGTAGTACTGGATGGAACATAACATAACAAGCCACTTTGAAGGAACGTTTGAAATGAACGAGACTGAAACAACAATCAAGTTAAATGAGACTAATTCATTAAATTTTAGTCTCATCCAAAATGGTGGAACAAGGTGGAACAGGAAGTTAAATTGCAAACTAGTCATTTTACATGTCTCTCATTTACAGTTCATTACTACTCATATCCGCACCAACACCTTCACCTTAACCCCCACCCCCACCACCCACCCCACTCCATCCCACCTCAACCCCAACCCCAACACCACACCCACACCCATACCCCCATCCCCACCCTACATATACCCACACCACACCACACCCACACCCCCACCCCACCCCAACCCTAACCCCCAACCACCCCACCGCACCTAACTCCACACACATGCGAGATTGCTTATTTATAATTATAATGTGGTAAAAATATTTTAGAAACATTTTTCAATTTACGGACAACCTAATAATTTTAACATATTTTTATGTTTTAGCCTAGTGTGACCAAAGGCTACAAATAAGAACTAGGGTAGTCCCGTTCAGTCCAGTTCAGTTCAATCCCGTCCTGTTTACTCCGGTTTTGTCCATATACCAAACGCCATCGAGTTATGTTTTTTTTTTTATCATTATATGTAAATATATCTGGAGTCCAAAAGTGTCTCTCCAAAAGAGCCCTTGTGGAGAGAGGAGAGACTCCAACATATATACAAACTTATAGGACCGTGTCGCACCAATGTGGGATACACTAACACTCCCCCTAAGAGACGTAGGCTCGATGAGGTTCAGGGGTGCGGGACACCGGCTTTGATACCATATAAATATATCTGGAGTCCAAAAATGTCTCTCCAAAAGAGCCCTTGTGGAGAGAGGTCTCACACTAACATTATATATATATATATATATATATATATATATATCAATTTCCTAAATATCAATATTTGATGCACGCTCAAACAACTTATATGTGATTAGTGCAACTTCAAACATAAAACAAACATTGCCAAACATTATCTCCCAAAGCCCCGCTTATTTGATTATCTGAATTTTATTATTCAATTATCATATTATTCATATCATTACTTTCAAATAAACATCCAAACATCCCCAATTTAGTGATGCATGTCACATTTCAATTTCAAGAAACGCTAGTTCGTGTTGCTATCTATACTAAATTTAGCTACGATAGGTAATCAAATCTAACATTCGAACGTCATTTTAGGAAATATAAACATCTTGAACCTTGGATTTTCGGTTATCACTCATACATCTTTGCATATGTATAAGTCATTATTATTAATTTTTATATGCCGTAACAACGGCATATATAATATTATAAAGTAACCTGTCGCAAGACGAATGATGAATATAAATGCCAAAGTGATAGGAAAAATAGGATCTTACCCAGTATTCATCTCATTGTCGGTCTTATAAAAATATATTAAGTGAGAAAAAGGGGTTAGATTTGAATCCAAAGATGACAAATTAAGAACATGGCTAACGTGGACTTGAAAGCAACAATGCTCACAAATCCCCTCTATAAAAACCCTATTTTGCTGCTCTTAAAAAAGCAAGAAATTAGGTACACGTAGTGGCAGAGCACCAAAAAGCAATGGCCACCAATTCTTTACATTTCCTCTTCTTATGTCTTCTGACATTCTTCACATTCTCATTTGCCATAAGACCCAAACACTTCAACATATCCACCGTCGCCACCCATTGGTCCTCTGCCACCGCCACCTGGTATGGCAGCCCCGACGGTGCCGGAAGTGATGGTAAGTATGGCACCACTATTTTCAGTTAATGTATCCATTATATTTCCATATTTGCCCTCGTTATGTGTATTGCATGTTAGTATATTATAAGGTGAATGAAAGTTTAACTTGGTAAAAACAATGCAGGAGGTTCATGTGGGTATGGGCCTGCGGTGTCAGAAGCACCATTCTCTTCCATGGTGACAGGAATTGGTCCATCTCTTTACAATGCAGGGAAAGAATGTGGAGCTTGTTATCAGGTAGGGCAGCGGACCCCACATCACAATTTCTTTTTTTAATTTCATTTGATTTTATTTATAATAAAGGAAGTTACATTTTTAGTCCCCGGTAAAGCCGATTTTTGTGATTTTGGTCCCAAAGACTTTTCTCTTGTTTTGGTCATGATTTGAGGTATTGTAACGTTTTTGGTCTTTGTTCCAAGTAATATGAATATACTTTTTTAGACTAAAATGGCAAAATCAGCTAAACTCAGTGCCATAATTTAGTAGTGATATTTACTTCAAACAGGGACCAAAAATGTCTCAAATACCTCAAATAAAGACCAAAATTGAAAGAAAAACTTGTTCCCATAAAAATCAATTGTACTCGTCTCCATATAATATAAATTTTATGTTCTGAAAATATTACTAATTTACCCAACTTCTATGTTGAACAATTTTGTTTTTCGTCTAAATATCAAAGTGTCACATCAGAACTACGTTGTGAAGGGAACTGTTTTAATTTTGTCGTATTTATGCTTAAAAACACCTTTAATTATCATGATATAGGTAAAGTGTACCGAACACCCGTCATGCTCACACAAGCCAGCTAGGGTTGTTATAACTGATTTTTGCCCTGGAGGCAAGTGTAATGCCGGCCATGCTCATTTTGATCTTAGTGGAACTGCATTTGGTGCTATGGCAAAGCCGGGCCAAGAAAAACATTTACGTGATGCGGGAGATTTGCAAATTCGATTTGCACGGTAATTTTATATTGTTACATTCTCAAAACCAAAGATGACCATGATATTGATGCTCATTGTATATCATATTGGTTACGATTACAATTTGTTTTATTTTTATTAGGGTTGAGTGTGATTATTCAAGAACAAACATAGTGTTCCACGTAGATCAGGGATCAAACCCTAATTACTTTGCGGTAGTGATTGAATTTGAGGAAGGCGATGGAGATTTGGCCGGAGTGAGTTTGAAAGAAGAAAACAGTAGCAAATGGTTGAAAATGGTGCAATCTTGGGGTGCAGTTTGGAAAATCGACCCTGGGAGGGAGCTACACCCTCCATTTTCTTTAAAGTTGATATCACAATACTCGGAACATATCCTAGTCGCAAAAGATGTTATTCCTAGTGGATGGAAGCCCGGCTCAATATATAGGTCTATGGTCAACTATCTTTAAGAGGGTTATTTGAAGCCATATTAAGTCTTTTGTTTGTTGTTTTGATATATTAGTAGTGAGAACCGAGAGGTGGCATAAGAAAGAGTCGGATTTATAATTCACAATAATTTGTGAAATATGTTTGACCGCTAAGTCACCCTTATTAGGTTGAAGAATAATGTTGTATTGTCTATCTAGGGAAATGGCATCAAGTATTACAAAATACTTGGATGGGTAGATTTTGATGTTTTGTTGAGTTAAACGTATTGTGTGATGTATTCCGTTACAAAAAAAATAATGGATATTATACTCTTTTTCTTTTCAGTTAATTTACTAGTGTATAGTGATACTTATAATTATAATAATTGATAAAGACATAATTTAAGTCGATTAAAGATCATGTTGTGTTTCTATAGTGATCTTCAAGGATATATTTTTCAATTTGTTTGGCGATTACTAAAATATCTCAAATTTTGAAACTTTCTTAAATGATGAAGTCATGAAACTAATTTGAGAGTTTACTGTTAAAGTGGAATGACATATACTGGCTAATTATATCTTTTGAAAGTATCTGGTTTATGGCAATTGATGTCGGAAAATGTGTGATTTCGAAATCTTTTTACTTACAATTTCTTTTAAAGTTTCAAATGCTCGTTTTCATTTTGTTTCTTGAATTTTTTTTTCTTCATAATTACTCTATTTCTCTTAACAACTACCAACATCATTTTTTTTCTAAGATGAGGGACCCTCAGTCCCCTAATTGTTTATGTGAATTTCTCTAGAACATAAACTTGCAAGTCAAAAAAGAAATGGGACTTTATAATAATATTATTCTTGTTTGCTACTCAAAGGTTCCTCCTTTCATGGACCCCGAGAGATACGTTAAGATTATTTTCCTTGAAAAATGCGAGTGGCTAGATTTTTCGTATATGTTTTTTTATTTATTTATCAATATAACATTTTTTTCTAATAACTAATGTATCGTATTCAATGACATAACCAATGAAAGGCTAATGGCTACTTAGTTTCTATGTTTATATTTAAAACAATACTCCCCCCCCCCCCCCCCCCCACACACACACACACACACACACTCCAAAGTCCAAACTACTTTTAGATTACTTATTTTGTCTCCGAGACTGAAACCTTTTAACCATTTGGATCGAAAGACATTTTGATTTGTTCATACACTTTGGGCTATAAGCATTTTGGTAATAACTTCTTAGTTGCTATAGTTGATGGGCATACTTTAATTTGGTAATTTCTTAGTTATTATATTTGTTATTATTTCATGTAACTCTTGTATTGATAATATATATGATGTTGTGATGGATTTTGGCAAATTAATATACTTTCCTGATATATTAATATAATTGATAATGTAACTTTTACATGATGTTTAAAAAATATTGCAATTTTTATTGGACAATGGAACACAATTCTTTAACCAATTAAACATTGGATGGGTGTTTGAGAATGAGCTTAGGCTATATGGCGTACACCATCCGAGCATCCTTGGAATTCGACGTGGATCTCGGGACTGGTTTAGGAACACGTGTGCCCCAATGCGGTTCAAGCCTTGTGCTGAGAAATGGAATGGTCGGGCACCGAGAGGAACCCCCACCCTCTTTGATCGTTTAAGTATTAAATGTGTATGTGTGTATCTATCTGTCCCTGTGTGTGCATATATATATATATATATATATATATATATATATATATATATATATATATATATATATATATATATATATATATATATATATATATATATATATATATATATATATATATATAAATTCAATTGTAAATAAATCAAATTCTATCACTAAATAAACTAACACATTTATATAAAAACTTCATTCCAAAACTCTTAATTTTCTCTATACTATATTTCAATTTAAAGAACTCCATCACCTTCTATCTTTCCAACCACATTCCTAAGAAGTGGACTCCAAACAAAAAGGTGACGTTGACAACCGCTGACAACCACCTACATTGACATCATTGACGATTTTAGAGTCGACAATTTCAATAACTGCGTTGAGGAAAAACTCAACACACTCTAATGGCGATTGAACCACATCAGACTAAACACCAACTTCATAGAAAGTTGACTGATTTGAACCCGAAGGTGTCGAAGTTTAACAACATATTCAACAACATATCGACAAATTGCGAAAACGGGAAAACGACGATGAGATATTCGATAGAGCTCTTGAGGAACACCATCTCACAAACAACATGGGACCGTTTAGCCAAATCAAAACTTGGAGAATTATGAGGAATTATCTAAAGTAGGCACAAATTACTTTCACTAGTTTAATCGAATTGTGATGTCTTATTTAATCTTTATGTCACTTTTATGTTATTTTTAATGTTTTTTATTTTTATGTTATTTTCATTTTGTTTTTAACTTTAATTTAATGAAATATTCTTATTTTAAAATAGTGAAATATTAAAAATAAAAATAAAAAGGGGTGTAACATTGTGGGGAATGTATCCACAATAAGAGCTTTTATAAAACTGTTTCAATAAAAAAGCTCCCTTATTTTTAACAAGCTATAGTGGGTATTTTTTCAACACCAAGTTTTTTGAAAGAGCTTGCTAATTAGCAAGCTCTATGGTTAAAGTTTTTTCAAAAAATAATATTATTCTATTTATCATTTTATTTTCTTTATCTATATATACATTAAGGGTGATTCTATAAATACTCCATACTATCTAATTGTACCCCCTGATTTGACTTTTTTTGTTTTTTGTTGATTTTTTTTTGTCTTTTGACTATTTTGTTCATTAGTGGTCTTTTACTTTTGTTTTTTACTTTTCTTTTATTAATAATATTTGATTTGTTTTATTATTATTATTATTATTATTAGACTAAATTACAAGAATTGTCACAGTGGTTTGGAGTAATTTACGTGTTTGATCCCTAACTCTTTTTTAACTCGGAAAGTCCCTATCTTTTGGTTTTATTGTACGTTTGGTCCCTAACATATGTAAAAATACTATGTTGCCCTTAGAAAGTTTTTTGTATTTATTTTTTGTTTATTTATTACCTTTTAATTAGAATAAAAAGAAAAAAAATAATAACCTCAATACCTCATCTGCCTCTTATCTTTTCCCCTATTTATTTCTGTCCTGTCAAACGTCTTTATCTTTTCCCCTATTTCTTTCTCTCCTGTCAAACGTCTTCATCTTTTTAGTTGCTTAATATCAAATATCCCGCCAAACCATATGATCATTCGTGTAATTTATTATTATTATTATTATTATTATTAGAAAAAATAATAATGGATTTAGCTTTTATAATTCTTATATTTTAATAACAATAAACAATAGTTTTTTGATAAGTAACTTATCTGTAAAAAATTCTACTATTTTTGTTGGAGTTTATTAGTCATATAGCAAAAATATCTAACAAAAATAACACAAATGTGCAGAGATATGAGAATCTACCAAAACTATCTAGCAAAAATACATACAAGATCAGTTTGAAAACTTGCCATACGATTCAATCGTTGTATCAAATTGATATAGACAGATATATGAAATCGTTGTACAATGCGAGATATAAATAACGTAATAATATTCCAAAACAAAACATCAAATCAGTTTCTTTATAATAATAATAATAATAATAATAATAATAATAATAATAATAATAGAAAAGACAATAAAAGACGAAAAATGAGTAAAACAAAACAATTAGTCAAATCAGGGGTATAAAATTAAATGAAGGGTTTTTGTAAATAATAGTAAGAGTAAATTACAGATACAGTCCCTGAGGTATACCAAAACTAACAGAAAGAACCCAAGTATTAGATTTTCACTATATGAGTCACTAAGGTTTGCAAAATCTTACAAATTGGTCCCTGGTCCATATAAAAAGACTTTTTTTGCCCTTTTCATTTTTCTTTTTTCATTTTCTTTTTTCTTTTTCTTTTTACCCTTTCGTTTTTTTAATAAATAAAAAATAAAAAACCACCCCACCCCACGTCTCTCTCTCTTTCTCTCTCTCTCACACACACACTCCCTCTCTCTCCATGGCACCTGGAATGCTGGCAAACCAAAGCGAGTTTGTTTTTTTTTTCGGCAAGTTTCGTCGGTATCTCCGTCGCTGATTTTCTAATCTCCTCTTGTAAGTCTTTCGTAATCTTGATCCCGATTTTCTGAAAGGTATCTCTAGAAAACTGCTGATTTTTCGTGAAGTTTTTCAAGATTCTGACACCGACAGTTGCTTATGAGAGGAGTCGGACTGTCGGAGTCCAAAAGCTCCATCACAAATAAAACCAAATCCATTTTCAACCCATTGAAGATGCTTCCGGTATATGGTGGTCGGAGTCCAAAAGTTCCGTCAGAGTCCAAAAGCTCCATCGCAAATTCGAATTAGTTAGTTGCGATTTTCATGGATTGAGATGATTATGTTGCAATTTGACAAATTCAAAACGTATTGATAAAAGGGTACGCCCCATAATTTCCATTCGTTGAAGAGACGGGAATGAAAAAAAATCAGGGGTAGACTAAAATTGATAAAAGCGTGTTACATTCCTTCATCGATGCTTCATTCCTATCCAGATTATCAACCAAACAATATTTCCAGATACGAGTGGTCATTCCGGGCGGAAAAGAGTGAGCTTCTGCAGCAACTTCCGAATTTAGGAAACACAGAATCATGCGTATGTAGATGAAGGTTGTGAAGTTGCTATAGCGATGAAAGAGATCGAAGTCATAAAATCGAAGTGGATTCAAATCTAGAAGGGTTGTTTCTGGTGTGGATTTCGTTTCTTCAAAAACCTTGTCGGCGTGGATTTAGTGGCGCAACGGTGGAAATAATCCAATCAAAAAACGTAAGAGCAATAGTGGGTGGATTCGTCTTTTCAAAGCCTGGATTTCGAAACTCATACCAGTTTCGTATCCGTCTTCATCAAATCAGGATGGTGCAACATACGTTAAGTCCTCTAGCAATGATGTGTGTGGCGACCAATGTGGTGGCCTGATTGTGGCGGCGGTAGTAGGGTTAAAGTGGTCGAGGCGTTGATTGCTAGGGTTATGGCATTGGTTTTTTATCCTTCTTTAGATCAGATGGAACAATGAGATAAAAGATGATGCTGGTGATGGGTTTGAGTCAGATGCAGAGAGAGAGAGAGAGAGAGAGAGAGAGAGAGAGAGAGAGAGAGAGAGAGAGAGAGAGAGAGAGAGAGAGAGAGAGAGAGAGACGTGGGGTATTTTTTTAATAAAATAATTAAGTAATTTAAAAAATAGAAAAAATATTAAAAAGGATATTTTAGTCTTTTTACTTTACTCAGGGACCAATCTGTTGTAATAAGCAAACGTAAGTGACTCACGAAGTGAATAATGGATAGTTGGGTTCCCTTTGTTAGTTTTAGGATACTTTAGGGAGTGTTTATGTAATTTACTCTAATAATAATAAAGGAAAAAACAACAAAAAAACGAAAAATGGGTAAAACAAAACAGCTAGTCAAATCAGGGGGTATAAAATTTAATTTTTTTTTTGGAACCGGCGAACAATACACCTTGAGCGTACTCAGTCGTGGTAATCCGGGTCGGCATTATCCGGCGGCCCGAAGCCACGAGCTTTTCCCCTCCACCCTGCATCGCTGAACCACGAAAATCCCCCACATGTGCATTGGACGGGGATTGAACCCCAGACCTCTACCCACATGGGTATATAACCCGGGTGCCTCGAACCAGCTAGGCTGGAAGTCATTGGCGGGTATAAAATTTAATGAAGGGGTATTTATAGCACAACTCATACATTAAATGTTTGAGTTTGTAGATTTACAAATAAAACGTTTGAATCTCTATATATTTTAACGTTCTATAATACAATCAATGCATATTATATTTTAATCATCTTTTATTCTGTAATTAAGAATGATTATTTCATATACTAAATTAATTAGGTAAACACATGAGAACATTAAGAACATTAATTACGTAAACAAATGGGAAAATTAACTACGGTTGTAATGCTTTAGTATCTATATATCTTATAAAAGAAGCATAAATACTTGCACCATATTATTTGAAACTCTCAAGACTTTTCAATTTCTCTCTAATAAATTACCACATTAATTTGAATATTTTTCCTTTGTCCCACATTGTTTCATACATCTATCCTACCTTTCATATATCCCTTGTATAATACCACTCATTTGCTCCCATTAGACATAAATCTTGATCATAATATGACTTTCAAAATCTATAAAGTGGTCATTTTATCATAAAAGTATGTTTTTATCTCAAAATTTTAAACGGTTCTATTATTTGGTTTGAGTTTGCATAAATATTGAAACTTAAAAAATGAAGATTTAAATTTCTTAAAGTATTAAAAACCCGATTATGTTACAAGCTTAATATGTCATTTGTATAAATGTGACATTGTCGTAAACATTTTTTCGATTCATACGAAATATATGCACATAAAATTTTAATAATAGACATTTGAACTACCTTATATCTATTTTTTATATTTATATATTTATTTGTATATTGTATGTTGTATATTGTATATTGTATATATATCTCTTATAAAATAAATCATTCAAAACAATGTGGTTAAAGATAAGGGATGTATCTTTTACCACATTAATTTGAATTTTATTGTATTTGTCACACACAACCTTCACACATCAATCTAACATTTATTCTTTACATTATATAATAGCATTTATTTGTTTCTTTCATCCAACAATCTGGATTATTATATGGATTTTAAAGCCTATAATATTAATTAGTTGTTATTTCATGATAAAGACATATTTTATATCAAAGTTTCAAAGAAATTTACTATTTGGTGTTAATAACTAGAAGTATTGAAACTCAAAAGTGAATAGTAAATATTTTATCATAATAACATGTTTATATTTCATTGGTTCAAATGATTCTACTGTTTGGTATTAGTTTTTAGAATTACTGAAACATAAAAGTATAAAATAAAACTTCTTAGAAACTTTTAAAATGACTGATTAAGCTTGCAAGTTCATAATATGTCGTTTCAAGTCCACTGTATCGTCATGCCGGTGTAAAATGTTTTTTTCCAACAATAAATGTCTAGACATTGTTCAAAAATTCAATTGAATCCTTATTATAAATAAATGTTCAACAAACTAAATAGAACCATTATAATTCTATATTATATTTGAGACTAAAAACTATATGCTTTGAAATCTTTAAAAGATTTTCCATGAGGGGTAACAAAATATTGTCCTAAGGATTCCTATAAAGATAGAAAAATAAGAAGTGAAGAATTTATGAGGATAAAATTTTATTTAAATAAATAAATCTTACTTTCATTATTTGTTATTTATCATTATGGTACAATAAAATAATATCAAAACTATGTTGTTTATAAAATACAAATGCTAACTCTCTTATATTATCCCACATCGTTAAAGAAAGTAAAATAAAAGGAGCAAACGTATTTATAAATATAGATATAAAGCTTAATTCCCCATATGTATATATATTATCTTTGTTTTTATGTCAATATACTATAATGACATACTCTTATTTTTAGCTACGACATTTAGCATCATTAAAATTTTTACTCCAAAACAGAAACATGATCGTCAATATAGTCCACAATCATAAGATATTTCTCAAGCATATGAAGTTGCATCTTTATAATTATATGTTAACATTGAGACTAAAATTATATATTGAAACGTTAAAATTTTGACTGAGAAAACTTTATATTAACGTTTACTATAGGATTGAGAAAACAAAAGAAGTCAAGAATCTACGACAATACCATTTCCTTTGAATATGTACATCTCACTCTTATCGTTTGAGATTTCATTCATGCAGGTCATAGAAAAGAAAATACAAAATAACACACATATAAAAAAATACAAAGACTAATTGTATTTAATATCTTATCACACATCATCTAGAGAAGCGAAATGAATGATACTAATATATTTAAGACATAGTAAGGACATAATATTGTTTTAACCTACAAAATTTTGGTTTTCTATTGTGATGCCATAATATTTTTTTAATATACAATTTTGTATTTTTTTTATTGTGAGGACACAATATTATTTTCCCCTTATTAAAAATTATTTTTACATCAAAATATAACGTTCGTCGGTATAGGTCCATTAAACAGGTAAATGTTAATCTTATCACGTGATTTACCATATATAATACTTATTTGTTATATATTTCTCCATTGATCATGGTTTTCATCATTCTTGATACTAACATCTCATTTCAACCAAATTATTAGTAAAAAATATTTTCATCTCAAGTTATTTAGTTAAAAAGTAATATAAAATTTTCTATAAGCTAATAAATTATTGAAAATTACATATTGTAGTGAATTTGTTATTTTAAACAGCATAGAACATACCTCTCTCAATATTTTTTAATATTTTAATTATATTCCTGTGCAATACGGGGCATACGCCTAGTTTTTTAAGTAGTCTTTTGTAATGCTTAAGCAATCTTCAGAAAGTTGTTTGTAATGCTCAAAAAGCTTATATAATTTCTTTAATGTTGGTGTAATATAACGTTTTGTGCTTATGTAATTTAAATATATATTACTAGTAAACGTAAAGTTTTTTCTTTTTAACTACTTATGTAATGCATTATTGTTTAATATATTAATTAAGTTTTATATATTTTATTTTAATTTTCTACAATTAAGGAAAATTATATATAATTATAAACTATTTATTTATTATTTTTGTTAGTTTTTAATAGATTATTTTGTATAAAATTATTTAAATGTGATTAAAATTGTGGGACAAAAAAAGCTTAAGTGAAAAAGTTCTTCTACAATGTGTGATAAAGTTTTAATGATGTGTCAATGACATGATACTAAAAAAACACCAAAAGCTTTGTGAAAAAGTTTCTTTACTGTAGATGCTCTATATATATATATATATATATATATATATATATATATATATATATATATATATATATATATATATATATATATATATATATATATATATATTGATGTGACACTGATATGGAGCTTGTCATATTGGGATGTGAGGTGAGTATGTCTTATAGTATTATAAAGTTTAGGAGCTTTTAACGATTATTATTTAAAGGAAATTCGAATTAAGGTAAATATTTCATACGAGTTTTATGATTTTACTTGGCTTACATAAGCTAGCTAATAAGTTATATTATTTAAAGAAACTCGAATTGGTATGCTTATGTGGTTTTTCATTTAGTTTTTTTAAATATGCCGTTATATGCAATAGATTATATGTACTATCACAAACACTACAACAAAATAGACATTCACCCACAACCATATTCATGGAAAATGTGTGGGGTAACGGGCTTTATCCACGAGTTTCTCACGAAACAAAATTTGTGGGTAATATGGTCGTGTGTATTTTTTTCCCGACGGATTACCAATGTATTATACATGAAATTCTACCGGCGGATTTATCATAGATATTTTATTCACAAATTTACCCATGGCGTATCCTTAGAGTTGTTACCCACATATTATCCACATATGTGTTATTCATGGATAATAAAAATATTTTACCCACAGGTTATCC
Source organism: Cichorium intybus (assembly GCA_023525715.1). NCBI lineage: Eukaryota > Viridiplantae > Streptophyta > Magnoliopsida > Asterales > Asteraceae > Cichorium > Cichorium intybus. The sequence goes on from CM042010.1 coordinate 4,160,054, forward strand.
ACGACAAATTTACCAACAAATTCTCCATGTACTTCTTACCCTCAGATTATCCACATACTTTTGTTACCCACAGATTATCCACGATGTGACAACTTTGCCACACAATGGTTACCACAGATTACCTACGGGTTTTCATAAATATTTTTGTTGGTAATTCCGTAGATAATCTGTGGGTATCATAACAAATTAAAAAAAACATTTAACTAGAAAGTTTCAAATAAAATAACTACAAACTTCAAACTAATTGTTTTCCTTATCACTTTGTATGGATTTATTCCAAAGTTTTTCCATGATTATTTGACGTACGATGGACTCCATGCATTCTTTTTGACGTACACAGTTTTAGTGTCAAAAAATGAAAAACGATTATGATCTATGACTAATCCGTGAGAAATGTCTTAATATATTACTTACATAAAATTATTTTATAAAAAGTTAGTGTCTTTTTCTTACTAGGGTTATTGATCTATTGGCCCAACAAAGTTGTGTCAAATATTTTAAAAGGTCCCTATATAATATTTTGTGCTTTCTAAGTCTTTAAACTGACTAAAACTATGTCATTTGAACCCTTTTTAAATTGGTGAAGGGGTCAGCCGGTTATAGTGCTTAGGTGGCTGTCCAATTGACAATTTGATCACCATTGGTAGTCCACGTGGCGCTGACATGAGTTCACGTGGATTATTATTGTTTTCAAAATTTCTAAATTATTCTATTATAATGAAGGCCCTTTTCAATACAATATTTGGTACTATCATAATTGCTTTAACTAAAAAGTATCACCAAACCAAAAGCAAATACCGTTCTCGTCTCCGTTCCCATTCTCATTCCCATTTCCGTTCAAAGTTTACATCGGACTTCGTTTGCCCAACCAACGACCAAATCCAATTATTTACCGATCATCAATACACTCTAACTGCATCGATTGACAAGAGATGGCACCAACATTCAAATGGAGAAGACGACGTGGTGGTGGCGCACAGTCGCTCGATCGAAATCTGAGTCGGAGTCATCGCCATCCTCCCTCCTGTTTATTTCCACTTCAAGCTTCGACGTTCCTATCAGGTTTCAATTTCTTCTTGCATTTTACGGATCCATCAGATTTCAATGCTCGCAGTCATCGCCATCCTCCCGCCTGCGATTCTTGTTGTTCCATTTTCAATCGTCCCGGCTTGTGATCCACAGGTCGATATGTATGTTTTCGGGTCTCGGTTTTCTTCGTATGGAGGTTTATCTGCAGATGAATATAGACAAAAGAGGGGTTTGAATCATTTCGCGAATTATCGGCTCGTAGAATTGAAGACGAAGTTGGGTCAAACTTGAATCTTGTTCACTTGGGTTGGGATTATGCTCGCCTGCGATTCTTGGCGTTTGGTTTGTAAACATCGCCATTAAACCCATCTTCATCATCATCAGAAAGAACATGATTCGTGATTGGTTCGATCGGTTCACCAAGAAGAATCGGATTATTTAGGGCTTTTGAGATGATTGAATCCACACACCTATCGATCAACCCTAGTTTTGTCGCTTGTTGAAGAATGATTTGATTCTCTGTTGCCTTTAGTGATTTGATCGATTCGTTCCAGCCAGTGATGATTTTGTGTTCGAAGAAGGATAGAGCTCGATTTAGAAGATTATGGGGGCTGTGGGTTTCGGTCATCCCCAAATAGCAAGCGAAGCATGAAATCGAAATGACGTTTTCCAGCGTGAAGAACGATAGAGAAAAATGAAGGGGAATGGTGGTTGCCGGTGTTTCTTCCATTCTTGGTTTTCCTGCGTGAGAGTTCACAGCTTCGACTGATACGTTGAAAGAGACAAAACCTGTCTGGAAGAGGTGGAGTCGTGTGACGTGTACCATAGTGTACATGTGGTATTATAGTGATATTACTTATTTAATTAATAATTATACTTTAACCGTAACCGGTTAATTCATGAAAAAATGACTAAATTAGCCGTAACCGGTTAATTCATGAAAAAATGACTAAATTAGCAGTTTATTTTGGAGTTTAATGGTTTGGAACGAGCAAATTTTAGTTGAGTGACCTTTTAAAATAATTTGGTATAGTTTATAGGATCATTATGTCAATAACCCTTCTTACTATTAACCACATATTACCCATAAATTTGAATTCTTTGGGTAAGTTGTGGGTAATGGCCACAATTTTTCCTACAAAATTGAATTCCATAGGTAATTTGTGTGCAATCTGTCACAAATGATTTATAAATTGCGCTTTTTACATTTGTGAGATTCGTGACAAATGTTTGGAAAACTATTTTTTACTAATTAGTTTAATATGATAAAATTTGTGATTTAGTTTAATAATATTTCATACAATATAATTTAAAAAAATCTTTCTATGTTATTTTACATTTTTCATTTACCTTATAAGTTAGTTTTTTTTTACCAAATGTCATTTCAAGTAGTTTTTGTGAAATTTTATGTGATTTAATATATTTCAAAAGTTTATAATTACTTTTGTCAAACATCTATAACTTCTAATAAAACAAACATATTTTTGCAACATGGCCTCTTTTTAGGCCCTGTATTACCAAGTGATATATCTTAGAAGCCGGAATACTACATGACATTCTCTTATATATCGAGTCTTCTATCCCTCATGAGTCGCTATAATCAATGAATGTTATAAAGAATCAAATTAACTGTGATTATGTTAAATCCCTAAAACTCTGCATTTAACTTATATAACTTCTCATTTAACTTATATAACTTTTCATATGATATGAATTTCATTTAATTTATCCAAAAAATTAGGGTTTTCAAACGTTTTATGTATATATCATAAACATTTTCAAAAAATCATTCTTCACGATTACTATTATAGTAATCAACTTTCATTTTTATGTCGACCCTAGTACACGGTGTATTAACCTAGTTTCTATATAAATAGAAAGTATAACATTCCGTTTTCAACTTAAATCTTTGCGTTTCCGGCTACAACTACTAGCCTACAACCTAAGTGTTTGTTACCAAACTCATTTTAGTAAGGGTTATTGTCATAATGACCCAATAAACTATTATGAAATATTTTAAATGATCACTCTTCTTATTTTTGTGCTTTGTATGTCCTTAAACTGGTAAAAAACTATGTCAAAAATGTCATTTTAAGGAATGTGACCGGGTCATCAGGTTAACATGTCTACGTGGCATGTCATGTGGCATCTTAATTAGCAGAACATGTCCACGTGACACTGATATGGCATCCACATGGATTATTATTATTTTTTAAATTAGCTATATATTTTTATTAATTTAAAACCATTATTATTATTGTTTCTCTCCATTAATTACCAATTTCCCCATTATCTTTGCCGTCGTCAGGTTAACACGCCGTTATCTTTGCTCCATCCACCATTGTCATGGGAACAACACCAAGAACAAGCAATCCATGTACGATCAAGAAGGATAGTTCCCTAATCACCACCTTCTCCAATGGCGGCCTCTTCTCTTCTCCGATCTTCCCCTTTCTTCCTCACCTCTCAACAACCAAACCCTAGAGCCATCAACAATAGCCCCAGTCAAATTCCATCCCTTTCCCCTTTTCCGATCCTGCATCCATGGCGACAATGAGTTGGGGTTCGTCATCATGGGTTCATAGTTCTTGAACCGCAACCATTGGCATGAATCAATGGTGGAGCAATCGGATTCATCGCATTCCGGTATAGTTGTAAAACCCAAAAAGAAACCCAACTATCAGATTTGTAAAGCAAAGACCATTAAACCTAAATCGTATAACCAGAAGCAAAAAAAAAACCTCCAACGATTTAAACTAATCACAGAAATAGAGAGGAGAATGACGTTTTAATTGGTACCTGTAGAAAAGTGGAGAGTCGTAAAGCAAAATCAAGCTGATTATCTTTCTGAATTCTATGATTGGTGTAAATCCGTCGGGCTTTGTGGAATCTACGAGTACCCTTCGGTTGATCGAATCCCAGAAATCCAAATTCAAGCTCTGGAGAATTTTCTCAGCTGTATGTGGCAGTTAACAGATTCCGCTTCGACTTCGGGTCTCCAATGGCTTCCCCCATAGAATCTTCATCAAGTTCCATGGAAGATGATAAGCAACTTGTGAGATTTAATAACTGGGTACAGTTTGAAGACGATGGCATCTCAAAAGGCCAGGGAAAGAATGAAGAAAAGGTGTTGAGAGAAGAGTGGAACGAACACTATTCATCAAACGGGTGTGATGCGGTGGCACCTGGTAGGGCTTGTGGGGGCAGACGATGCGAAAAACGGCAAATTGAATGAGGAGATCGATTGTTTTGTTTATGATTCCCGGTTGATGTTGTTGGGTTTGGGGAATTTTGAAGTCGGAGATGAAAGAGGTGGAGTTACATGGGCGCGGTTTGAGATCTGAAGTGGTGGGAGAGACGACGGAATCCTCACCGGCCACCGGAGCAGCAGCCGACGGCGGTAATGGTACGCTCAACTCCCAAAATGACGCTTCGCCTGCTGAATCAACGGTCACGGCGACTACTTCGTCGACCGACGATCCCAAACAAAACCTAAATCAAGTCATTAATTCAATTCAGAAAACGCTAGGAACCATCCATTAGCTCTACCTCACTGTATCTTCCTTCAACGTTTCCTCCCAACTCCTGCTCCTCCAACGCCTGTAATTTCTTTGTCTGTTTATTTATCCAAATTGATGTGTTTTCCAAACAGAGGTTCTTTATAGATTGTGATACGAACTGTTTATACAAAATAATCCATAATTTCATCGATGAAAATTTCGAAATCATGAAAACCCCATTGGATGAGCTTGAAGTTCATAAGGCTGAAGGGAATACATACCACGCCTATGGTGTGGGAACTATGTGGCATGTGGCCACGGCGTGTCACACCGCCCCCCTGGCGTGGGTGGCGTGGATGTGGCCAGCCGTGGTGTGGGCAACGCGGGGCAACGGCAGTTCTCTTCCTCTCTCTTCTTCTTTCTCTCTATCTCTCTCTTCCTTTCTCTCTCTTCTTAATAATAGAAAAATACTTAGAAAATTAAACAATAAAAGAAAAAATGTGATATGGAGTGGTGGATATTTCCTTGGTGGTGTGGTAAGCAAGTGGGATGATGTGTCGGTGACGTGGCACCACTTTTCAAGTGGGAACCGAGTGAAGTATTCCTCATAGCCTAAGCCTGGTGGTGAAGAAGAAACATATAGAGGCGGTGAAGACAAAGATGTAAGCCACCACGTGACATTATTATTTTATTTCATTTAATTATAGTAACCGGATAACCGTTTAAAAACACAATGACCGGTATAAAACACAAGTCATTTTCGACTTTAATGACTTATGAGGCCCGAAAATTTATTAAGAGACATTTTAAAATTTTTGATAAAAATTTATAGGATGAATGTAACAATAACCCTTTTAGTAATTGCATTTCTCTAGTATTACTTGGAGGGATAGAGTTTAGGTTCCGTATGTGAACATTGACATCGAAATGCCAATACTATAAATAATCAAACAACAAAAGTTTTATTTTCGTGGATGCAATTATATGGTTTGAACGAATAAGGGTTTTATTATTATATTTATTAGACAAATGAATGGATTAAGTAGCGAGTCGAATTAAGTTCGTAACAAAATTTTATGACCGCTGGATTGAATTGATTTACAAATATATATATTTAATCTAACTTTTAAATATTACAAATAATCAATATGTTAACTCAGTTTAACTCATTTGATGATTTGATCGGTCCTGCTTTAGCTAAAACATTTATTTTACATGCTTCTCCACTTCTAATCAATAATAAATTCAAGTTTAGCTTAATTATGCATAAATAAAGTGATATTGTCATATTTGTGAATTATCGATGAGGAAATGCACTTGTAGAAATGTAAAAGAAACCTTAGGTCAGAAACAAGATACAAAAAATAACAATATAAGTTTATGTTGTGCATTATGACATCAAACGTTCATTTATTTTCGTTAAAATATTGTATTTCAAAATCCTTTTAATTATAATATCATATGATTATCGGAACTATAGGAAATGAATATCGAATTATCACTATTTTCGAAAAAGTTGTGTTATAGCTACTCCTATTTTATTTTGTATCCCTCAATATCATCAAATCAAAAAGGGTTTTAGTTATATTACTTTTTTAATTAATACACCTCTTGATTTGACTAGCGTATTTGTTTTATCTCAATTTCGTCTTTTGTTGTGTTTTTCTATATTATTATTATTATTATTAAATTATATTTATTATTATTAGATTTTATAAAATTATAATCGTTCGTGTTTATTGATAATCTAATGTCTCTTTTTTATTCGTTCGAATTTATTCAGTCGTTTATAAATCAAGTGGTTGTATGTAGAATTTATTTTTTATAAAATCCTTCGGGTTATACCGTTTGTAAGTAATTGAAATTCATGTTATTATCAGCCGGAAACTTGAAAAGCGACCGATTAAAGGCCCGATTAAGTGAATGTGGTTAGGAAGGCCTGATCACACTTCTATTGATTAACAAGCTTTGTTAAAAAAATTATAAATTAGTTAAAAGGGCCTGAGCACTATAAGATTTACAAAGACCCATTGTAACTAGTCATTGCTTTTCTTGAAGGGTTTGATTAGGGTCTGAGAACGATTATGTTAGGTTCGATTATAGTTTGGCCAAAACTTTGTGCACTTTTAGTGCTTGAGGCATTGATGGTCTTTAAGTACACACATGAATGTGGTAGTTTTGACTCATTTACTCATGAATGAGTTTATATTTGTCATGTTTTATCTTTCACTCGTCAACAAGGTAAAACAAAATCTAGATAATGTAACATCCACATCTTGAAAAATAACATCTTTGGAAAATCTTTTAAACATAAATATATACATGAGTACATGACATCCAAATGTAAATAGTTAACATCTTTGGAAAATCTGGATCATGTAACATCCACATCCTAAAATAAAACATCTTTGGAAAATATTTTTAGCATCAATATACACATGAGTACATTACATCCAAATGTAATCGGAATAAGGCTTCTCATGTTGGTATCAAATACATATGATTCAATACCTACTAGAGGGTGTCATGGTACATTCGATCGGACACCATACATATTTAGTTTTGCCCCTGGATTTGATAGTTGTCTCTGTATCTAAAAAGTGTTTGTTTTTAAAGATGTAAAAATTTTGCAGTGTTTTTCCATGTCTGCAGAAGAAGACGTAGACCATAAGTTTGCACTCTATAAAAAGAAGATTGCTTGCCTTTTGAAGAGGTAAAACGTTTGTAGTCTTATGACGCAAAACATATGAGTTTTGTTTTAGTATTCATGTGTAGAAACAGAAATAGAAGAAAGGTGAAGAGAGACAAGAGATGAAGGGAGGCCAGAGAGATCGAAAGAAAAGAGCAATGTGAGAGGGGAAGAGAGAAGAGAGAGATCAGTACCTTTACCAATGATAATGGTGAAGGCGTGAACAGCAGGAGCCGATGTAGGGGGCGTGAAAAACTTATTATGGTTAGGGATAGGATTTTCTTTCAAGTTTAGAAGCTATTTTCTATATCTTTTTACAAAAGAGGTCAATCAGACGTTTTATTGTCTTTTATCTTCTAAAAGTCAAATAGTCTTTTGCTCTACTGTCTGTCTGCCCGAGGACATAAGTGAGAAAAAGATATTTTTTTAAAAAAACAAAGACCATATAAGCCCTATGAACCACACGTCCAAAAAAACTTGGCTTACACTTCAGTGAATTGAGAGCATAAAACACGAGCTGCATAAATGTAAAAACTAATTTAAGTAAAATATAGTGTCTGAAATTTTTAGTACTCAAATCATTACCTGTGATGTCATTAGTACTTGCATCAATCTACTCCATTTACCAAACAAGTAGGAGGAAGAAGAGTTTATGAAAAGCTTATTGTGGTTAAGGTTAGGATTTTCTTTAAAGTTCAGAAACTACTTTCTATATCTTTTGCAAAAGAGGTCAAACAGACATTTTATTGTCTTTTGTCTTTTGAAAAACAAGTAGTCTTTTGTCTTTTGAAAAACAAGTGGTCTTTTGCTCTAATGTCTGTCTATGGACACAGACAGACATAAGAAGAAAAGATATTTTTATACAAAATAAAAAACACCTAAGCCCTATGAGCCACACGTCCAAAATAGAAAAAAACTTGGCTTACAACTCAATAAACTGAAAGCATAAAACATAATCTGCATAACCGTAAAAACTAATTGTAATAAAAATAGTGTTTGGTTTTTTTAGTACTCAAATCATTGCCTGTGATGCCATGAGTGCTTGTATTAATCTACTCAATTTACTAAAAAAGTAGGAGGGAGAAGACGTATGGAATCCTTATTTTGTTTAAAGTAAACTAGTTATGCAACTTGAGTTATATACATCATGCCTCTATGTGTAAATCACGAATAACAATGAAAGGTATAACTATGGGGTACTTGTTTTTCCTCGGGAAGTATTTTTCCTCTAAAACATCTGTGGATAGGTATATGTTTCTCAGAAAGACCGTTTGTTTTCTAGAAGAAAAAATATCTAAAAAAGACTTTTTCACCTATTTTTCAAAGAGACCCAATTTTTAAGCTTTTTGATATATTTCTGGAACTTTTAAGCTACGTTTCATCCCACCCACTACGTCCTACCCTAACCCACCTACCCCCACCCATCCTGTCGACCCCTCCCCCACCACCCCCATTGTACCCACTCTAACCTCACCTACCCACCCCAACCACCCACATCACCACCCTACCTCATACTCCCACGCCACCCTATCTCTATTTACCCACCCCACCCCACTCTACCTAACAACCCACCCCTACCCACCTAGCCTCACCCCACCCTATCTATCTTTCACATGATCCGTTTTTGGGTAAACTTTAAAGGCATTCTAGGATTCCAAGGGTTCTTTGTGAGACACTCAAATAATTATTATAAGCATGATCAATCTTGAACTCTGCCAAGTTATCATTGCACTTTAATTATATTATGTGTGTGAAATTGTAGAGGGGAGCTAGTTAGCCCTTTTCTTTTTCTTTTTCTGAAGATCAAAGTTACAACAACATAAGTGGATCCCACTGTAAGTTTATTACTTTTACTCTTCGGTGGTTGATTCTATGGTTAGTTCAGTTCAATTGTTGATCCATTGGAGGCTATCAGTTTTGATGTCATCTTATGTGTTCATGAGTGTCATGATCGATCTAACTGAAATGGTAGTATATATGACCAAATTTATCTCATTTTGTAAACCACAAAATATCACAAAGATGTTGTGAAACCTAGTTTTGCTTAAAAATCAAGAATAATAGGGTTTGCAAGAAAAATATTTTGAAAAATCAATAGTATTTTGAAATGATGTTTGTAAAATATTATTTGTTATAAAAAAGGTTTTGCAATTTTTTTGACGTTATATAAATTTCTATTTTATGAAATTGATAGTAAATAGTGGGGATATTCACGCATTGCAATGAGTTTATTAATCATACATTTTCAATACCATGTTTGTAATTTTGCTATTAAATTAAGGCCATTATTGTAATTTTCTCTTATATAAGGACCAATTCTGTAATGTTGCTATACACAGGGACCATTTCTATAATATCTCTATTACTTAGGGACCATTATTGTACTACAAGGAGCAAAACTATAACTAATGCAAATTATAAACTATAGGGAGCAAAACCTTTATTATTGAAATTAAAAGCCAGGACAAAATCTGTGATTATCTAAATTAAAACTACATGGTCAAAATATAATTAATACAAATTAAAATTACAAAGACTAAAATTGTATAAATTAAAACCTCAGGGACTAAATCTGTAATTATTTCATTTTCTCACAATAAAAAAGAATATATAAAAATCATAGGGACCATATCTATAATGCAACACCCCTTGCTAGGGCAGTTTAAAGCACCCTTGTAAAAAATCGTTTGACACTTACTTCAAAAGATATTTCATAGTTTTAGGTTGATTAAAGTCATACAATCCCAATTTCGAAACAATTTAGTTTGTTTAAGAGAGCGATGTGGTTACAATCCAAATATCTTTACATAGTTTAAATGAAACCACACAACTAGTGACCTTCTAAAATATCAAGGCTCTACATAAGTCATTCTTAATCATGAACCTAGGCATATATCAAAATAAGTTAGGCAATGGAAATGTTTAGTGAGGATACCCAAGGTCAATCCATTTAGAGTAGATGATTTCAATCACCATACTCGAGCCAAACCACCAAAAAACATCTTAAAAACACCAAATCATCATAAAAGAGTCAAGAGAATTTCTCTTAACATAGTCAACATAATCATCATAAACACCATTTGCATCAAATATCATTTCATCGTTAAAAGGTAAGTCATATGTATAATGAATGCGTATGCAACTAACCCATGTCCCGAGTCCATCTCATTAAACTCATCCTCATATTTGTGGGTTTGAAGGAAAACACCATACCCTTTCACCATAAGCTAGGTACTTGTGAACCACCACATATCCACTACACGTGGGGTAGCTAACCTTACACGTGCAAGTGATGATTATCCAGAAATCTAATAACTTCACCATACAACATAAGTCAAATCATGTGTGGATATAATGAGTGACACCCACAAACTCCCATCCTAAATGCAATGCATATGTAGGATCCAATCATGGTTTTGAAATCATCTTTTCATCGTATTTAATACACCTTTTAGAAAAATAAGTTTTCATGAATGCACATACATACATATTGTATAACACATAGTACATAGCACATAAAATGAATGTATGAAAATCCATTAAACAATTCACACCATAAAATAATTTAGGGACATGTACTCGGTGAGTAAACTCACATTAGTGTCAACTGAAAAGTCAACAATAATCCTTATAATATCGTCATGTTTAGAAATGTCAAATCCTAGACTTCATATTCTCTTTCAACAATTTCCTATGTGATCGAACCTATAAAAAATAAATACGTGATCAAAATAAATTACCTCCACTCAAATTTAACTATGGTCTCATCTAATAGTTGAAATTATACCTATGTAATGACTAAGTTTAAATGTCTAGTCAATATATTATCTTAAGGGACTCACCACGTTTAAATCTTCATGTTTTAAACACCACTTCTTCATTAAATAACGTTTTATCCAAAAGACATCTAAAATTTTATGTTACTTCTAATAATGGGTTTAAATTGCATTTAAGTAATAATCTTATATCTTAAATAAACAATTGGTTAAATTAAATTAAATAAAAAGATTTTAAATATATTTAATCAATCAATGAGTCCAAAGGTTTAAGTCCAAATTATAAAATCTAATAGTATTGAGCTCGTTAGTAAAAAGCCAACCAGCTGAGCCCATAGTAAATAAAAGGTCCATTAGGATTTTGAACCTAATTCCATTTTTTAACCCACTACGGGAGCCTAAAACCAATATTTTAAAAACTGGTTCGAACCGGTTGGTATGACCGATTGAAAGGAGAGGAGGACAATTTGATTATAGCCGGTTTTATAATGATTTATTGATCGGAATAAACCGACCGATTTTGGTAAAAAATCGGTTGAACCGGTCCGATTTTGGTAATAACCGGTTGAAGCGCTTATAGCGAACCGGAATGGAAGGGTCTTATCTTCAGCTTTTGTGTTTGGTTTGGGCTAAAGACCCTAAGTCTTAACTACTTTAATTAAAATCAGCATACTAAAAAAATAAAAAATATAGTATGTGACGTTTGTGCATTGCGTCTTCTCAATCTCATACACGATACAACGTTTGATTTACTTGCTTTGTACTACTTGGTGTTATTTGTATTTTTAATGGTTGAACTTATTGATGTCAAATTTTTGGTTTTGTATATACATATGTATGCAGGAAAATAGTAAAACACATATAAATTCTGGAAACTGGTTTGACCGGGCATTTGAATCGGAAAAGAACACCAGACCGGTTCAATTATAAAACCGGTTTTTAAAACATTTCCTAAAACTATAACCTGGTTATGTGACCTAGTATGAAAGTCAATATGGTCAAAGTACCTCAATGACTCATCCCTTCCAATAGTTTTCCTATCGTTGCTGCTTGTAAATCTGATAGCGGCCAACAGTTCCATGTCCGACGTCTTTCCTCTCTCCGACGACAAACTTTGCTTCCCTTATGATCCATCACTAATCAATGCAGCTCAAAACGTGTTGCTCCGCCCCAAGCTAAAGCCTATGGTGGGTACATCACCAATATAGCATGGCCATACGGCCATACCACCTTGACACCACCATATCAAAGCCTGTTGCGACATCATACCTCCGTACCCTCCGCTATCTTATTTAAAATCTAATGGGAGGGAGTCTGATCGAATTTGGTTTTTCGATTAAAATTTTATGGCTTCTGAAAAATGAAATAAAAATATACAAGTAAAACTATCATTTACATAGACTTGATGACTTGAGATTAAGTTAGACTGTTAAAAGAAGAAAATGATACACAAAAATCTTTTTTTAAAGGCATTTCAGGTAATCAAATTATTACAGGGACTGGGTGTATAATACTTCATAAATCTTAGGATGATATAGTTAAGGGAACATATAATAGGCGTGGAAATTAAACTCTCAATATATCATCGGGTCTAAAATGTAACTCTCAGTCTCCAGGGTCAACACAAATGGTCATGTAAGACGGCGATATGAGCAACAAATGGGACTTGTTCGTATTCAATCAAGAGTGCTCCAGTTACTAAACGCTTTTCTCACTAATCAACACTCAATTCATCGTCTTCAACAGCTTCATCAGCTAAATTTCAACAAACCCAAATTCATCAGATCCAATTTTGCAACAATTAGAGCGATTTCGACAATATCATCATCCGCCATGGTCAAAGCTATAAGGGTTCATGAACTTGGTGGTCCTGAGGTCTTCCTCCCTCTTACTTTGCTTCCCTTTCCTAATTCAAATCCTTTTTGAAACACAACTTAAGTGCCCGATTGAATTTCGGTGCTTGATAGCATCTATAACATTCTGGAACATTTAATTGGTGATTGTTGATTTAAGCGTTGATGCATTCGATTTCCGATTCAATTAAATGATTATATTCAGCCTAGTATACCTGTCCTTCAATTACGTTATCCTTTTAGTTTGATTTATTGTCTTAATTTTGTAATGATTAACGATCAGCAAATGAAGCTTTCTGATTACAAATTAAATCAAATCAAATCCTTACAGGTCCTAAAATGGGAGGACGTTGAAATAGGAGAGCCAAAAGACGGAGAGATTCGAGTGAGGAACAAAGCCATCGGCGTAAACTTCATCGATGTTTATTTCCGTCAAGGTGTGTACAAGGCAGCTTCAATGCCATTCACACCAGGTATGGAGGCGGTTGGAGTTGTAACAGCTGTAGGTCCCGGACTAACCGGCCGGCAAGTTGGAGATGTTGTTGCTTACGCCGGAAACCCCATGGGAGCATACGCTGAAGAACAGATACTCCCTGCAGAAAAAGCTGTACCCGTCCCTTCTTCCGTTGACCCCACTGTAGCAGCTTCCGTCATGCTCAAAGGAATGACCGCTCAATTCCTCCTCCGCCGTTGCTTTAAGGTTGAAAGTGGGCATACAGTTCTCATTCACGCAGCCGCCGGTGGGGTTGGATCGTTACTATGTCAATGGGCAAATGCACTTGGAGCTACTGTCATCGGAACCGTTTCAACCACAGAGAAAGCCGCACAAGCCAAAGAAGATGGATGCCACCATGTTATTGTCACCAAACAAGAAGCCTTCGTTGAACGTGTTACAGAGATTACATCGGGTCAAGGGGTTGAAGTGGTGTATGATTCCGTTGGAAAAGACACCTTTCAGGTCTGTATTTGTTTTCAGATTTCACCTTTCTCATAATTTATATTTTCTTTCATCTTAAACAAGACCCAAAAAAAAGAACTGTTTTTTTAGGGGTCGTTAGCGTGTTTAAAGACACGTGGACATTTGGTGAGTTTTGGGCAGTCGTCCGGTGCACCGGACCCCATACCTTTATCTGCACTTGCGGTCAAATCTCTGTACTTGACCAGGCCTTCTTTGATGCAATACACTGCCAAAAGAGATGAGTTACTTGAAGCTGCTGGTGAGGTTTTTGGTAATATTGCAAATGGGGTTTTACGGGTTCGGGTCAACCATAAGTACCCACTTTCTCAGGCGGGTCAAGCACATTCTGACCTTGAAAGCAGGAAGACCACAGGTTCCATTGTGTTGATACCTGATGGGGTTGAGCTTTGAGCTCATGAGGTGTGTTTTAATTAATTTCTGTTTGTATTTGGAAGGGTGATTGTTTTTATGGACCTTAATTAATTTCTGCATTGTTACTCCGAAACCAAAGCATTTATTAACAATTAACTGATTAAAATACTACTTGACCTTGATTTCTGTTTGGTTATTTGGTATATTGTCCTACAATGTTCTATTGTATGTCTACCGCAACATCTTCAATTTGTAACTTCCATCTTCCTTTAATGTTTGTTTTTAATCGGCAAAGATTCATAAGAATTTCTTTCTTATATTAAATATAAACACAATAGTACATATAGTTTATTAGAAGATGACAACTTGGATTGTTTTGGTAGTTACTTTTGAAAACAATGATAATCCACCGACGCATGTTTGGGCCATAAATAATAAAATATTAATAAGACATCAAGTTTTATCTTATCTAAAATCTAAATAGCTTATAAGTTATCCAACGATTTACATAAAAACCCTAACCCTACAATTAATTATATATAGCCGTCGTCTGTCCTCTTTCTGATCATCGACGCAAGTTACAACGTACCATCGTCTCCTCTACGCGAAGTTGTACTCCATCCCACTGCTCCGTCTCCTTTCCTTCCACCATGAAGAAAGTAAAAGTAGCTTCAGCAGTTGATATGGAGAACTTTCCATGCGACGTTTTATCAAATATATTCTTCCGTTTATTAGCGAAACAGCTTGCACAAATGCGATGCGTATGTAAAACTTGGAATGCTCTCTTATCTGAATCCTCTTTTATAAAAACTCACCTCCATCATTCAATCCATAACAAGGATGAGATTCTTTTGTTCTTTCAGAAGTTAGTTTTAGACTGTTTTACTCATAGTCTGTCCGATATATTAACAGCACGCCACTCTCGTTCCCCCAGTCTCGAACACATTAAACTCAGCAGACTTAAATTCCCAGTTAATCCCCAACATAAAGAAAAGCCTTTAATCGATGTCGTTGGGTCCGTGAATGGCTTAAGGACTTTGATCGATGTCATTGGGTCCGTGAATGGCTTAATATGCTATGCGTACGCATCAAATGGTGATTATTTCATGTGCATTTGGAATCCTTCTCTCTCCGCCTCGTTAATTCTCCCGCCATCCAACTATGGTTATCGTATGCCGTTTGGCGGTTGTTATAGTCTGGCGTTTGGTTTTGATCCCAAAACCGATGATTACGTAGTTGTTAAGCCTTTAAGCAAAAAACGAACACAGCAAGGTGAGGTTTATAGCATGAGAAAGGGCTCATGGGAGGTAATATCTCAAAGGCTTCCTTCCCACATCAAAGCTTTCATCCCCCAAAACCCAGTTTGTGTAAATGGCCATATTCATTGGCTTTGTGTTACTGAATTGGAGGTTCAGCCACAACCACAAACAATACTTGCATTTGATTTGGGTGCGATGACTTACACTGAGATATGTCTTCCAGATTCTGTACTACATTACCATCAATACCGCTTTAATACGTTGGGAGTTTTGTCTGGAAAGCTTTGCCTGATGTCGGGCGATCATAGAGATAAAGATGGGCATTGTGATGTGTGGGTGATGGATGATGATGAATCATGGGTGAAACATCAAGTCTTTTCCCAGTTTAGTCCTCGTATAACGCCATATGGATTCACATCACGCAATGAGTTTCTTTTTCAAGTTAATTTTCGTGGTCTTTTTGCTTTGCATGATCCGATTGCAGCCGAGCCTAAATTTTTCAAGATTAAGATGAGACAAGATTATGATAGCTTAATAATTTTCGAGTATGTAGACAGTCTTGTTTGGATAGCACCTGCCAACTGTCAATTGAATTATTGAATGGCTCGCTAATTGACCACGTTCTATCGATCATCTTAAAGGGAAAGACTACTAAGCGGTCTTTATTTAGTTTTAAGTATTTCGTCTAGTTTTAATTATTTTTATCTAGGTTTAAGAATTTTTTTTCTAGTTTTATGTAATTTTCTATTTCAATCTAGTGAAATTTTAGTTTTTAAATTTAATTTATGTTGATATTGTTTATATATAAACAAAACTTAATTGCTAAAACAAAAATAAATTAAAAAGGAAAAATAAGTTAAAATAAAAAACGTTTATGGCACCATCCTTGAAAGAAACAAAAGTGGGAAACGATTCTGAATGCCTAGGTAGCGACTACGTGACACTTTACCTTTTAGTATATTTGTTACATCTACGTTTTCTATTATCATATGACTATTGATACTAATGTATGACTATCGATCTCGGTTAAATGCCAATTCTGATGATAAAATTCGTTTTGACAAAAGGTTTGTAGATTATATTATGTGGAGTTTCTATTTGATTTTTTTGGGTTTTGCATCTTTTATAAATTTATTTATTATTATTATTATTATTATTATTATTATTATTATTATTATTATTATTATTATTATTATTATTATTTCTTTTGCATTTAGGTTCGTGTTTTGGATTTTGATTAAACTGTAAAGCATCTGAATTGCATAGTATGTATGTGGTCTCCACACTATGAAGGCAGTTAAGATATTCGGGCACGTTAAAGCCATTTGCCTCAACTCGTTCATTCCAATATACACATTAATATACAATTTTGCTTTAAAGCTAATAGCTTAATAAATTGTAATGAAATTGATAATTTTCTTATCTTTCTGAGAGGCTAGTGGGAGTGGCTTGGCATGGGAGCTTGGCAACGTCAACGCGGTTCGACAAACACCATGCTAAAGCCGAGTTTCATGCCATCTGTGGTATCATCTTGTCGAGTCTCTCATATCTCTTCAATCAGATTCTTACCATACTCTCTTATCTATCTGTTCTTCTTGTCTTCTCCATTGGCATGGCACCACCCTCTTGTTGTGGTATGAATGTGGTAAATCATAGTGGTGCTATGACAAAAGTGGCACCGCTCGTAGTAGCCTTATTAATTTTTTTTAATTTGAATGTCACTTTTATTTTATTTTTTAATGTTATTTTATTTTTATGTCATTTTCATTTTATATATTTTAAGTTTAATTTAATGAAATATTCTTTTTTTTAAATAGTGAAATATTTATAAAAAAAAAAGGTGTGGCGTTGTAGGGAACATATGCTCACTAAAGAAAAATGGAGATGTGGATGCTGAGGTGGCACGGATATAGAGCATGAGATGTGGGTATATATTGTGAGTATGCCTTAAGCATGCCTGATAGCGTCGCTGTTAGCCATATCATGCAGACTTAAACGCTCATTCACGTCGCTACCACCATAAGGATAACATCGCACTGCACTGCACACATGAGAACACAGTGGTCTCATTTAAAAAACCCATGAGCTCTACCGGAGCTCATTGCTTCCATCATCAACTGGGTGAACCCGTACTCATCTCCCGACTGAAGCCCACCAACATCCCCACTTCACAATTCCTCATTCCCTCACTACAACTCGCTAAAGGAGTTGGAACCCCGCTGTGTCGGTGACGAATTAAGCCGACAACTCTCTCTCTCTCTCTCTCTCTCTCTCTCTCTATCTCTCTTTCCTGATCGCTTCTCTCACTAGAACACCTACCCGACATTTCCGTTCCCACCTTCTTAGGTTTTGATGGATGCTCATCGTAGGGTTGTCAAATTCTCTATATATATATATATATATATATATATATATATATATATATATATATATATATATATATATATATATATATATATATATATATATATATATATATATATATATATATATATATATATATATATATATATATATATATATATATATATATATATATATATATATATATATATATATATATATATATATATCTCTCTCTCTCTCTCTCACAATGGAGGAATGCTCCCATTTTTATAAACAACAATACCTGCATTTGTTGTCTTTTTGACAATTTATTAGTCAACCTTCATCTCAAACTATAGTCATTTATTTGAATTCAGATATTATTTACCGAATTATGGGTACTATTTACCTTTCTAAGAATGGACGGAAGCGGGTCCACCGTACACCGCGGGCTCCTACGTGGCACAAGAAATTCGTGCGGGTATACTGTCCCAGTTTGGTAGGTTGTCAGCGGGCTGCGGTTTGGCCTGGGACAGTGATGCCGCACGGTAAAAAGAATTAATGAAGTATTTTGTTTTTTTAAAATTAATTTTTTAATTTAGTGTAATTAATATATTCAATTTAGTTTAATTTAAAAATATTATTTATTTAAATTAAAAAAGTGAGTGGTAGTTAGGGATGAGCATATGGACCGAACCGAAAACCAACCGAAATCGAACACAACCGGGACCGAGTATACATTTTCCGTTCGGTTTTTAATAATGCTAATCCGGTTTCGGTCCAATTCGGTTTTGGTCCGGTCCCCGAACCATCTTTACCCCAAACACTACTCTTGAAAATGAAAAACCAAATCAAACCGAAAGCCTACATAATCGAACTGAATCGGATCAGAGTATACGTATTCGGTTCGGTTTTCGGTTAAAAAAAATCCTAATTCGGTTTCGGTCCGGTTCGGTTTGATTTCGGACCATGCTCATCCCTAATGGTAGTGTGAAGGTTTACCATTTCCAAGATTTAAGAGGGTGAGGGTTTATTGAGGTGGCGCATACGTGAAGTAAAAAGCAAGTGTTAGTGTGGTGTTATTACCCTCCAACTCCTCTTGGTCTAAGAAACGTAAATTTAATGTTGTTGACAATATCATTAACTATATCCGAATTTCCATCAATCCAATTCTTAATTACCATCTAAATGTTATGAAAGTCTGTAAGTTATTAGTGTAATGTGTATACAATCTTAACATAAACCTACTATTTTATTTATTTATTATGTATTGTTTATTTATTTACTTATTTATATTTGCAAAGTGTTAAATTTTAAAAATTTATCCAAAACTTTCCGGACCAAAAACATACATGTTAAATATAATTATTAAAAACTAGAAATTACAAGAATCAAAACTATAATTTAAAATTGAAAAAACTAAAATAGTTATTATTTTAAAGGGCAAATTGAAAAAATATATATATATTAAGTTTACAGCGGTTTTTTTGCTAACGTGACGCTGACATGACTTGATAACTTGACACAATGTCAAAATCGAAAAAAAAAATTGATATGTAGTGACTTAATTGCAAAAAAAGAAACACAATGTCAAATTTGAATTTTTATAAAAACTTGGTGTTTTTTGTAACTTGTAGATAGTGCATTAAAATTGGTATATACTAAGAAAATTATAGCTTTCTAAATACTATACAAAGAAAATTATACTAAATGAAAAAAAACATATTTATGTTTCGAAAAGCTCAATAATACTTTTAAAAGTATGCTTTTACTTTTAAAAAACATAAAAATATATTTGTACTTTTAAAAAATCATAGAAAACGATTTAAAATATGTTATATTTTCATCGTTATATAAAATCGTATACGTTTTTTTATGTTTAAAATCGTATAAATTGACAAATATGTTTAAAAAAAGTTTTCTTGTACAATGATATTAGCAATGTTTTGTATAATATTAGCAATGTTTAAAAAAACATTTTATTAAACATAATTGTCGGCTTATACAGTTTTAAACATAAAAAAAATTATACGATTTTATATAACGGTGAAAATATAACATATTTCAAATCGCTTTTAAAAGTACAAATATATTTTTACGTTTGTTAGAAGTAAAAGCATATTAGTAAAAGTATTACTATCCTTTTAGAAACATAAATATGTTTTTTTGGTTTATTTTCAAGTGTTAGTAGTTTTCCTGCTATAGAGTGACACTACAATAATGTTCTTATTGACACAAAGTCCCAACCACGAACTTCTTGGTTCGACCATTTCTTACCATATCTAGTGGACAATAATGCATTATTAGTATTTTAGACCGCATCAACGACCGTGACGTGTTAGAGCTTCGGTCTGAAGACACTGTTGTCTTATCTACTTATATTGCTAATGCATTCACTCTTTTGACCATATCCCAAGCTACAGCTGTCACAGTGAATCTACAATCCAAATAAGATACTGATGACTAGCTTCTTTGGACCTGGTTCTTTAGTCAGGATGCAGTTCTCTTCTTCATCACAATCCTTTGATATGCTACCCTATCTTGATTACCATTGACTTCTGTTGTCAATTTTGGATGCTTCATTCGAGTGCCTAAGTGTAACACCAAGATACTCTTTATATGTAAAAATAATAAAAAGGGTAAATTGGTCATTTTACCTTAGAAGGGTAATTTGGTCTTTTGGACAGAAAAGGATTTGGTTTGTAATAATATTTTGAGATTTGGACTTAAAATGTTATAAATATAAGTTTTTGTCATAAAATTTGACAAAAGTGGCAAAAGTTCAAGAAATGGAACTCCAGGGGCTAAACTGTAAATTCTGGAGGTATAAAAAGGGGAAAAGTTTCTCCACATGTGCGGACGAATTGAGAAGCATCGGGAGAGGGTTTTCCTGTGCAATTCTCTGCAGAATTTTGGAGTTTCTTGAAGATTTAAGCGAGGAATCTGATTAGTACTTGGAATTGGAAGTTTCAAGTGATTAAAGGTTAGTAGTTATGCCTTTAACTTAAGTTTTTGTGTGTTCTTCAAGAGAGGAACTTGATGACCGAAATTCCAGTCAAGATCCATGAAGTTTTATGACTTTAATATTCCAATAAGTCATGTGATAAGAACATATCTCAAAAATATGAAAGTAGGTTGCTATTGTTAAGGAATTTAGATTTTGATCAAGAACCCTAGATTATGAGTTCTTATGATCAAACTGATTCCAATGGTTTATAATGAGTTCCAGATGTTATGTTGATTGAAATAAATCAGTAGAAGCAATTATAACTTGGTAATTTCGATTTTGGACCAAAATTGTGACAAACGGGAAATTCTTAAAATGAATTGGAATCACCAATTCCATTGTTTAAAACTTGATATTAATGAAGGGTTTTGGTCCTGGAACAATTCCCAGTGGTTAAGTCATGTATTAAGGGCTTAAAATGGGAAAAATTGGGGATTTGTAGCATAAAAATCGGATTTCTGGTCTGTTCCCAGGAGATCGGGTCGCGATCTCTTAAAGATCGGGCCGCGATCTAGATCGGGTCGCGATCTCTAAGGAGATCAGGTCCCGATCTCCGCCAGCAACAAAAAAAAATTCAGCATTCTGTTAAGAGAAGCTTTGAAATTCCAATTTTGGAATTTGATGCTAGACTTGTCCGTTTGACCTCAAATTTTAAACATAGGTCTAACATGGTGTGAAACTTCATGGAAAATTATCAAAATGAGAATACGACCTCCCGAAGGTACTGTAGTAGAATACGCGTATTTTGGGAAGTGTATTAAATTTTTTATAACGATGGTTATTGCTCGAAAATGATTGGAAATGGTGTTATATTAGACTCTTATGCATTAGAGTTAATTAAAGTGATTGTTAACCTATAATCATTGTGTATACAAATGAATATATAGGTACGGGACAAATTGTCGTAGCGCGTACAAAAAGGCAAGAACCAACAGGAACTAGTTGTAGCGATCATCAAGGTGAGTAATCTCACTTATATCTGATGTGATAAGTGTTGGGTGAACAGTTGCAGATGGAAACAGTTTTGGGGACGAATTTGACAGCTTTAATGATGAAATAAAAGACAATACCAGATAAGCCGTGCGTCTAAAAAAGACAAGAACGGAGCTGTGAGTCAACAATACGACAATACCAGATAAGCCGTGAGTCTGCTATAGACAAGAACGGAGCTGTGAGTCAACTATAAAAAGGCAATACCGGATAAGTCGTGAGTCGTTGATATGGCAAGAACGGAGCCGTGAGTCTAGGCAAAAGCAGGGCAAACCCATGAGCCATATGCGATCATATGTTATGAGATAATGCATATTTGATTTGTATAGAGATTTTATTCTTATACATATTGTTGCAGATTTGATTACTCATTGGGCTTTATAGCTCACAGTGTTTATTTGATATGTCCCTGCAGGTGAGCGTGACCCCGCTAAGGGGAAAGACAAAGTCCGTGACTAGGGACTAAGTAATGTTGAAGTAGCAGCCCGGCTTGAAGGATGTATAATACTAGTATATTGTAATCCTTGATACTCTTGTGCCTGTTTGTATTAACTAATACCCCTTTGGATATGGTTTTGAATGTAAAATATGGGTTTGAAAAATAAAAAAATTTTATGGGGTGTTTTGTTAATAAGCCGGGTGTTACACTAAGTCAAGAAGTATCTTCTGATCTGGACGAGGTGTGACCTGCTGATCTGATACTCTTCCTTCCAACCATTCTCTGATCCACTTGGAGCGACATCAATACCCTCCAGGGAAAACACCTAACACATGATACAACTTCTAACTGCTGATCTTTTGGAAAGTCATGGATAATTCCTTAACGTCCTTTAGAATATGAATGAGTAAGTTTGCACAGTTGTGAACTGAAAATCTGTAATCAATGGTTCTCTAGAAAGTCGTGATTCCCAAAGCATATTTTGATCAATTTTCCAAAAATCATTTTCATTTAACTCTTCGAATGCAATAAACTTTAAAACTAAAATATTAAAAAATGTTTGAGTCTTTATTAGAAGGTCTTAAAAACTCTACTTGCTTGGAGACAAGCAAGACACAATTGTGGGATGTTTGATAACACTTAGTAATGTCAAGCATTATAGTCGTTATTGAGCCGGGATTTAGCTTAATTATATTTCTAATACAACCAATATCACTCACTTTTAGTGCCAAGGGCTTGTTTCGTGCTTTAGTGTAAATACATAAGGGTGGCAATTGGGTCGGGTTCGGGTTGGCGGGTTAGAAAGGCCAACCCAAACACGACCCATATAAATATTCGGGTTGGCGGGTTGGCAGGTAACCCGGACACACCCGTGTAACCCGTTTAATTATACGGGTTGGTGGGTTGGCGTGTCAGTTTCGGGTTGGTGGGTTATATATGGGTTGGCGGGTCATAAGCGGGTTGTCGGGTCACGGGTTGGCTGGTCATATGCGGGTTGGCGGGTCATTTTCAGCTTCGTTTTTTATTTTTATTGAAAATAATAAATATCTATATATCTTATAATAGAAGCATTTTTCCTATCACCACATTCATTTGAAACTCCCAACCTTTCAACTTCCTTTTTAATTTGAAGTTTTTTCCTTTATCCCACATTGCTTCACATACATATATGATCATTTATCTTTCTCTTATATAAATATATAATACAATGCATTTGCTTCATTTCTCCATCAAACTTGATCTTTCAAGTCTATTATTAGTTAGTGATCATTTTATCATAAAACATGCTTTTATTGCAAGTTTTAAAAAAATTTTCTATTTAGTTTCAACTATATAAAAAGTATTGAAACTCAAAAATTAAAATTAAAATTAAAATTACTAAAACATTTAAAATTTTGACTAGGTTGGAAGTTATAGTATGTCGTTTTTAAAAAGTGACACCGGTATAAACATTTTTCGATTCACCAAGATGTATATACGTAGAGATTTTAAAATTGCTTAAAACCTTTAAAAACTTGACTAGGTTGGAAGTTTATAGTACATTGTTTGTAAAAAGTGACACCGGTGTAAACATTTTTCAATTCACCAATATGTATATACGTACAAATTTCCAATTGTTAACATTTTAACCATCAATTATAAAGGAGATTATTCAAAACAATGTGGTTTAACATTAATATTGATCATAATATGACTTTCAAAGTCTAATATTAATTACATATCATATTATCGTACAAACATGTTTTCTCAAAGTGATAAAGGCTTCTATTTATAGGTTTCAGTTTCAAAAAATATTAAAACTCAAAATGAAGATGAATATTGCAAAAAAACTTTTGAAAACTTGCTAGGTTACAAGTTTAAAGTATTTCGTAAAATAGTGACAAAGATGTTGCGTTGCACATATATAACCTTTAATTTTCCCTTATATGGTACCACTTTTTAGGTTCTCTTATCAATCTTTAGTGTACCATTGTTTTCA
Organism: Cichorium intybus; assembly: GCA_023525715.1. Classification (NCBI taxonomy): domain Eukaryota; kingdom Viridiplantae; phylum Streptophyta; class Magnoliopsida; order Asterales; family Asteraceae; genus Cichorium; species Cichorium intybus. The sequence goes on from CM042010.1 coordinate 4,184,229, forward strand.
AAGTCTATTGTTAATTAGTGTTTTTATCTCAAAGTTTCAACAACTATCCTATTTTGTTTTAACTTCAAAAATCATTTAAACTAAAAGATGAATATTTAAAAGAGTTAAAAACTATTAAAAAATCAATTGAGTTGCAAGTGCATAGTAAGTCGTGTGCCACAGTTCAATGTGTGATGACAATGTTTTAAACATTTTATTTTGCTTTCATAAGATTGATGCACATGAAACTTTTAAAAGGTAATCATTTAAAGTTCAAAAAAATTTGTTTATATAAATATTATAATAGATGTTATTTAATCAATTTTTATCATATACCACATTAATTTGAATTTATTAGAAAAAATCGTATCATAGTGGACATCGGTGAGTACCCGTCGAAATTTTAGGAAAATGGTCTTAAAACTGAAACCAAATGTTCCTGGAATGTTGCAACTGATTCCTAATTTGGTTATAATCAAAAACACAAAAGAACAAAGATATTAGAGAAATGATTTTAGCCACTCTACTTATAGATGTTTTCTTTTTTTTTGAAATTTGTATCTAAAGCTATGTGGGATGAGAAATATATTAGTGTATTTACTTATAGATTTTTGATTTCTCTTCATTTGTGTTCTTAAGCGGTGTGGGATGAGAAAATGACACAAAATAACACATTATAAAGAAAAATTTGATCCCAGATCGTCATGATAAACCAACCCAAGAAGCATTTTTATTCTATAAATAAAGGTCTCCCTCAAATTAAAATAATTATATAGATCATTATATATTTTTTATTGTTGGAAACATTTCCAAATAGTAAAGTTCAAGAAAATATATAGTTAAAATTTTATTATTTTTTAATGAAATTGAGCTTTAAATATTTAGCAAGTCGATCCGAGATGAGATATGGATTCGTTCATCAAGTTGCACAAAATCGCATGCATTGTGTTGAATAATACAATTTTGAACTTTTATTTATTATGCAATATCATTTGTCAAAAATGACGATTTCTAATTTTCTCAGAGGTCATTCAATAAATATACTTCGAGTATTCTAACTATATTTATTTTTTATTATAAATGAAGTCATTCAAATCAATATGGTTCAATATAAATGATTTATCTTTTACCACATCAATTTGAGGTTTTTTTATCTCGCATTGTTTCACATACACATATGACATTTTATCTTTCTCATATATAATACAATTAATTTACTTTCATTATTTAGAAAAGAGCATACTATTAATTTAAATTAAATATTTGAAATTAAAACATGACCAAATACACAATCTTTAAATTGATTTTAAAATAGATAAAAGTAAAATTAAATTTGAAATTTTACAATAACTTTATCCAAACACAAATTGTTGGTAGACTACCAAACTTATGTGGTTTGAGATAACTATTTATCTTAAACCATATTAATTTGATTTTTATTTGATACATTGTATTTATTCATTAAAATTATTAAAATTCGTTGTCTTCCAAATTTATGACACATGTATGTATTATCATATAATTAAAAATAATGAAAATATTTTTCTATATAATTTTTTTAATTTGGGATTAACTAGCATGTATTTGTTTATATTCTAACTAATTTTTTCCCTGCGCAACGCGCGGGCATTCGTCTAGTTAAAATATATGTGTATATATATACGGGTTGGCGGGTCAACCCGCGAACCCAACTAATGACCCGAACACGACCCATATAATAAACGGGTTGGCGAGTTAACGGGTTGACGGGTCAAAAATCTCGACCCAAACCCGTTTATTTTCGTGTCGGGTTCGTGTCGTGTCGGGGGTCGTGTCGAGAATTGCCACCCCTATAAATACATGGTAAAAAGTGTATAAATTGGCAAAGTTGGAAACAAAGCTGAATTCAATTCGAAATGACACGCACGGTGCATACAAAGGTGGGACGCGATGCAGACAAGTGTCTAACCCAGGTGAAGATTCAAAATTCAAAGTGCGAACAACAGGGGATAAGGTTGACCCGCACCACGTACGTCACCTACCCGCTATGAGTAGAGGCCAAATCCGCAGCTATAAATAGAGGCTCCCACTTCGTGATTCGGGAGCGAAGATCTGACCTTTGAGAGACACTCAGGCATCTTTGATTCAGAATTTCGTAGCTTTTTAGTAGAATTCAATAGTTTGGCTAGTTCCATTGTTTCACGTTTTTCGATTTTCATTTTGTTCTTGTGCGATCGAGGGTTCTGACCTGTAGAACACCATCGACCACAGAAATCAGATTGGTTCCTGTTTTCAGAAGCATTTGGCTCTGATTCAGGTTTAGTTTAATGCAAGTTACATTCTGTTATATTTTATCATAATTTGATGTTTTCGATATCGATCATTGTTCATGATTCATTGTTTCTGATTTAGTTACTTTTGATTTTTTTGAGTCGATCTCTGAATCGGATTTGTTTAGTTGATTAGTTGTGATTGGCTACTTTAGTAGAGATAGATAGTTTTAATTTCGGTTTTCGTATTTTCGGGATCAAGCGTATAAATGGTAGTTGTCTATTGAGTGACACTATAAATCGGTCATATTTTGACACAAAGTGCCAACCACGAACTCCTTGGTTCGACCATTGCTTACCACTAGCTAGTGGACTAGTAAGGTTATATTTTGTATTTTTGACCGCATTAACGACTGCGACGTGTCAAATCCTTCCTTCTCATTTCTTAACTTTCGGTTAGAATCTGTCACCTCGGTAGGGTTTGACGCTGTGACATCTGACACTCGTGTTGAGTCTTGGGAACTTCTGTAAGTGACCTAAGATGGCCTCTTGTCTGTAAGATTATTGTACTTCTTAGACATTTTTCATTGAAGAGACGTGTCAAACACCACTTTCTCTTTCTGAGACAATAGATGGTTTGCCCCTAACCCATAAAAGGTCAACCCCTTAGCCTACAAGCCATTAACTACCTCTAACTACTAACTCTATGCATATAATTCATCAAGATAGAGACTTTATGCCTTAAAGAGGTCCAAAACATATAGAACAAACTGGATCTAGGCTGTAGACAACTTCTTGGCACCACCATTCTCCTTATTCTTTTCTTGGAAACCTTCAAAAGCAATGAAATGAAGATAGAACAATAATAGGGAGGCTATAACTTGAATTAGGGTTTCTCTAAGGCTAGGAGGCTCATAAAAGAGACAACCCTAGGGTTTAGTGTCCTTATATAGGGTCCAAGGCTCGAGACCTAGGGTTTTACACTTACGACGCGTCGCACCACTAAGCATGCTTGACAGCCTCGCTATTAGCCATACGTCGCATGTAGACTTAAACCTCCTTTGTGTCGCTACTACCATAAGGATACCGTATATATATATATATATATATATATATATATATATATATATATATATATATATATATATATATATATATATATATATATATATATATATATATATATATATATATATATATATATATATATATATATATATATATATATATATATATAAGCGAAGTGCCGTTTCTCCAACAATGTTTATGATTTAAAATTTTTAAAACTTTTATGTTAATACTTGGGACATGGGCCTTACAGTATGAAAATGCATTAAAGAATTTACACTATAAAATAGTTTAGGGACATGTATTACGGTAAACTCACCTTAGTGTCAACTAAAAAGCAAACAATAATCCTTATGATATCATTGTGTCTGGAAATGTCAAATCCTAGACTTCATCTTCTCTTTCATACATTTCCTATGTGATCAAACGTATAAAAATAAATATGTGATAAAATGATATCACATTTACTCAAACTTAACTATGGTCTTGTCCAATTGTTAAACTTATATTTATGTGAGGACTAAGTTTAATTGTCTAGTCTATAGATCATCTTAAGCGACTCATGATGTTTAAATCGTTGTCACTTCCTACATTAACTAAAGTGTTGCCCAAAAGACATCAAATATTTAAAATACGGGGTTTTAGATAAAATCCATCTTAATTTTTATGTTATTTCGAATAATAGATTTAAATCGCATCTTTAATAAATAATTGATTAACTCGAATTAAATAATAAGATTTAAATCCATTTAGTAAATTGATGAGCCCAAATACATAAGTCCAAATTAAAAAATCTAGTAGTATTGAGCTCATTTGCAAAAAGCCCAATCAGATGAGCGTATAGTAAATAAATAGTCTATCGCTAATCAACGCAGCTCAAAACGTGTTGCTCCGCCCCCATGCTGAAGCCGATGGAGGGTACATCACCAATGGAGAATGGTCATACCACCTTGACACCACGAGTACACCACCATATAAAAGCCTGCTGCAACATCATACCTCTGTACCCTCCCATCATACCTTAGAAACATGCACTACACACATAAAAAACCCGTCTGAAAAAATGTTCCCATTTTTCTAAGCAACAATACCTGCATTCTGTTGTCCTTACCTTCCTCTCAAACTATAGTTATTTATTTGAATTTAGATCAGATTTACCAAATTGTGAGTACTCTCAAATGAAGAATTACATATTTGCCCTTTTAAGAAACGTTAAATTTAATGTAGTTGACAATATCATTAACTGTATACGCATTTCTATCAATCTAATTCTTACCATCTAAATGTTATGAAAGACTATCAACTAGTGTAAGTTATTAATGTAATTTGTATACAATCTTAACATAAACCTTCTATATACCCTAAACATACATGTTACATATAATTATTAAAAACTAGAAATTACAAGAATCAAAACTGTAACTTAAAAATTGAAAAAACTAAAAATGTTATTATTTTAAATTAAAAACTAGAATGACTCAATAAATAATAACTTTGTTTCCGGACCATTAATAAAGATATATAATTTTATCATCTTTCCTCTATAACAAAAGAAAGCTCAAATACACATGACATCTTTTTAAACCATCATTTTGCCACATGGCATTGTATATTAATCCACAGTTTATTTTCCCGCTCAAGCTCTTTATTCGTTTCATATTCATATCCTTGATATGAATCCCTTAAAATCAGGAACAATCTTCGCCTTTTACATCATATATTTTCGGCCTATCTTCTACCCTCCTCCTATCTTCTACGCTCCTCAATTTACACCATATTTTTTGTTCATCACCTATCACTCCTATCTCTCTCAAATTTCGTCGTCAATTTCTTCTTCTTTTTTAAAATCAAATCACCCAACCATAAATATTGATCGATTCAACCTTTCAGCTCCATCTGATTGCCCCCGAAGTCACAACTTGAATCCTAGATATCGACACCTTTACTCATCTGCAAATTACTCACCATCTCTCTACAAATCGATTAATTCCTAAACCGAAAAGGAAAAGTTTTGTTGTTCCTTGCACTGTAGAAGACAAAGAACCTTATATCGCCTACTAACCGCCAACGCACATGAATCCGCCATCGCCTACCAGCCACCAACGCACCATCTTGCACAAACCTACCATCGTGATTTCTAGCCTACATCAATGAACCCTATATCGCAAACTCTTTTCTCTGAAAAACCCTAAGCTGCCGACCATCATCAACCACCCTATTCTGGTCACAGATCTAAGTTTTATTTCAGGGAAAAATACATGACGCTGGTTCAAGGGAAACGCCCAATTTTCAGAATGAATATCAGGTATCTCTTAATCCTAAAGCATCTTCAACCCAATTTCAAAAATCGAAACCACAGAAGCAAGTCACAGATCTAAGTTTTATTCATCCTTAATTAGTGGAGGCAAGTCCAGTTTGAAATTTTCCTACTTTTCTCATTTGGTGGCTAGATGATTCGGTTGAATATTCCATGTTTACCTTTTTCATGTGTGGTTTGTGACATTCAGGCCTCAATTATTGTTTAATTAATGATTTTACAGGTACATTTGTTGCTATGAAGGTAAGACTTCACAAGCTCCCTACCACATGTCGATCATAGTCTAACCATTGAGTGGACGTGAATCCATAAATACCTATTAAAAAGTTCTAATGATATTTTTTAGTTCAATAGTATCATTGATCTTATTTTGGTTTTATGATTTCAGGATTTCAATAGCTTCTGTGTATACAACTTAAGCTCCACAATTCGTCTTCCTATTTATTTTGTGAGGTAAGCAAAGTGGGATGCTATAACAAACACATGTTTATTTCGGATGAGAAAATACCCCATTTTGTTTTCTTGAAAAAGTTCAAGAAATGAGCATGTGGCGGACATACAAGAATATATGAATGGTGGTGTGAATAATTGTTGTATAGTGGTTTTTTTAATAACACCTGGCTTTAAATCTTAGATCATAATGTAGTTTTGCTGCCAATATAATAGTGGCGCATTTAGCAATATGCTGACATGTATACCGTCTGATTTCTTGGCACATTTTAGTAGAAATTTATCAAAGATTTGGCTGTTCAAGTTGCCCTTTGTCTTTATTTCTAAAAACCACTACAGGTAGTTAGTTGTAAGATCTTATATCCTCAACGACACTGCCTTTTCTCATGAAACCATGTTTTTCTTTGATTTCATAACTTTTTTTTTTCATTTTCCAATTTTGATGTTGAGGAAATCCATTCATGGGTTTTGATTGTTGTTTGTGTTTCTGTTGGTTTTCACAAAACCTATTTATGGTGACCGAACCCATCATGGCTTCAGGTTCTTTGGTTTTTTCTTTAAAGAGTAGAATTTTTTTTATTCTTAGTCATATTTGTGCTTTGGTTTACTTTAATTCCTTCATAACTATGTCACCAATCCTTTTCTTTTATACTAACATGCTTTACAGGAGTCGTGGTATCAGAAGAAGGACAAAATCGACAATAGTTGGTGTAGGTACTTTCGTATTTATAACCCTGTTAAGTTCGTGCTAAATGGAAGATATAGCAACATACCTTCATATTTAAATTGTACAAAGTAAACCCTGTTAAGTTGGTGTAGGTACTTTCGTATTTTTGAATTGATTTTGTTGGTTATTTAATAAGTTTGAGTGATCTATTATTGTAGGATTCATCTTGAAGGATTTGACTTGGAATACCTCAATGGTTTACTTGGAACACCAGTTACTTGGAATGCCCTAATGATTTGAGGTGGAACAAAGGGGAAGATGCAGCAACAGACACATGATAGGAGGTTAAAGAAAATATGACAAAGGACCAAAGTTTAAATTAAACATGTGTATTATAGGAAAAAAGGACCAAAATTGAAAAAAATATTAAATACTTTTATTTCATCTCCTGATTGAATAACTGTATACTTATTAGTCTCAGTTTTGTATATACAGGTGTGGTTGGATAATATCTCATGTTTTTAAGTCTAAATTTGGCAATGATAGCGTGCTACTTTCATTAACTTAATTATATTAACATCCTACTTTTAAATGCCAATTTATTTTCATAAACCCGTGTCACAAATTGGTTGGCATATAATATTTTGAACGGTCGTTCTTAAGCAAGTTCTTAATTTTATGTAACCAATATCGGTTCTTCAATTAGTTTGATTGCATATTTTTACTGCAAAATCAATATTGGTTTGGTACTTAAATCAATGAATCTTTGATAACAAATATATAATTTTTTCATAGGTTCTTGAATTAAGTTTGATTGCAAATTTTCATTTGTTCAACCAATTTGGTTTCCTACTTGAATACGTGCATGTTATAAATGAATATTGGTTAGCAATTAGGTACTTTGAATTTTTACACAGGTACTTCAACTAATTTAGTTTGATTGCAATTTTTTGAATGCAAATATATAATTTTTATGCAGGTAACAATTCAGCGATTAGTAATTAATTTAGTATATGTTGTAGCAATGTCCTTTCATTGATTTATTTATAGCTTCACGTAACCGTTACACGAAAATAAATAACATGCGAGCATGATCATGAAACTTTCATTGTCAGCACATTTGTAATTAATTTAGTGTTTATTTAAAATGTCAGCACATATCAACAATCTAATCAAAATAAATGGTCATCGGACTTAGAACATCGGCAATATAGAGAGCATGATCATGAAACTTTCATTGTTTTCCGAGTTCCATACTTAACGGAAAGAAATTTATAGTTTTAATTCTACTTATTTATCATTTTATTATAACTAATAATGTTTTAACTTACAAAAATAAAATTTCAAAACAAATAATACCCGATTAAGATTATAATAGAAAAAATATTTTCAAGTTATTTTTGGGAAATACAATTGTGATTTGATTAAAATAAAATGTTTTTATTGTTATATTGGTTTTTTATTTGTTAATCGTATACCACACGGGTTTATAAACTAGTAAATATATAATACAATGATTATTCTATTATGTATGTATAAAATTTAGGCCACAGTCATGAATAACCTTTCCGTTTATGTATTTTTATGATTGGTCCTTTAAAGAATCTCCAACTTCCCATTTTAATATTTTTATGATTAACCTCTTAAGAATATCCAAAGAATCATTCTAAAACCAAATCCGCGTAGTATTCATAATGTAACAAACCAAGCATCAAATTGTGAAAACAAAACATCCAAATGCCAATTTGCTTGCTTTCATCAGCAAATTCCAAGTAAAATCATTATAAAAAAACTCATATAAAATCACGTGTCATTATGCACAAATTAGAAACATAATTATAAATTTAAATTCATTTGAAGTGCAAATTCCATACATTAAAGACTTCTCCCGTATTAGTCAACGTGCAAATTCCAATGACAACAATCTCGCTTAAGTAGTGCTTTCCCCCTCCACCATTATGAAGGAGGCGATGAAACTCAAAACCGACCCGAAAAGTTTGATCGAATTTAGTTTTCCAATTAAAACTTTATGGCCCCTGAAGAATGAAATAAAAAATATAAAAGTAAAAGTTGTCATTTTACATAGACTTGATTACTAGAGGTTAAGTTAGACTGTTAAAACTCGAAAATGATACACAAAAATCTTTTTTTAAAGACATTTCAGGTAATTAAATTATTACAGGGACTGGGTGTATAATACTTCATAAGTCTTAGGACGATATAGTTAAGGAAACATATAATAGGTGTGAGAATTAAACTCTTAATATATCATCGGGTCTAAAATGTAACTCTCCAGTCTCCAGGGTCAACTTTACAAATGGTCATGTAAGACGGCGACATGAGCAACTAATGGGACTTGTTCGTATTCAATCAAGAGTGCTCCAACCCCACTTGTTACTAAGCCCTTTTCTCACTGATCAACACTCGATTCATCGTCTTCAACAGCATCATCGGCTCAATTTCAACAAACGCAAATTCGTCAGACTCAATTTTGCAACAGTTAGAGCGATTTCGACATCATCATCATCCGCCATGGTCAAAGCTATAAGGGTTCATGAACTTGGTGGTCCTGAGGTCTTCCTCCCTCTTACTTTACTTCCCTTTCCTAATTCAAAACCTTTTTGAAACACAACTTAACTGCCCGATTGAAGTTTCGATGATTGATTGCATCTGTAACGTTCTAGAATATTTAATCGGCGATTGTTGATTTAAGTGTTGATGCATTCGATTTCCGATTCAATTAAATGATTATATTCAGCCTAGTATACCTGTCCTTCCATTACGTTATCCGTTTAGTTTGATTTGTTGTCTTAATTTTTGTAATGATTGCCGATCAGCAAATGAAGCTTTCTGATTCCGATCAGCAAATGAAGCTTTCTGATTACAAATTAAATCAAATCCTTACAGGTCCTAAAATGGGAGGACGTTGAAATAGGAGAGCCAAAAGACGGAGAGATTCGAGTGAGGAACAAAGCCATCGGGGTAAACTTCATCGATATTTATTTCCGTCAAGGTGTCTACAAGGCAGCTTTAATGCCATTCACACCAGGTATGGAGGCGGTTGGAGTTGTAACAGCTGTAGGTCCCGGACTAACCGGCCTGCAAGTTGGAGATGTTGTTGCTTACGCCGGAAACCCCATGGGAGCATACGCTGAAGAACAGATACTCCCTGCAGAAAAAGTTGTACCCGTCCCTTCTTCCGTTGACCCCACTGTAGCAGCTTCCGTCATGCTAAAAGGAATGACCGCTCAATTCCTCCTCCGCCGTTGCTTTAAGGTTGAAAGTGGGCATACAGTTCTCATTCACGCAGCCGCCGGTGGAGTTGGATCGTTACTATGTCAATGGGCAAATGCATTGGAGCTACTGTAATCGGAACCGTTTCAACCACAGAGAAAGCCACACAAGCTAAAGAAGATGGATGCCACCATGTTATTGTCACCAAACAAGAAGCTTTCGTTGAACGTGTTACAGAGATTATATCGGGTCAAGGGGTTGAAGTGGTGTATGATTCCGTTGGAAAAGACACCTTTCAGGTATTTGTTTTTAGATTTCACCTTTCTCATAGTTTTTATTTTGTTTCATCTTAAACAAGACCCAAAAATTGAACTTTTTGTTTTTATGTTTTAGGGGTCGTTAGCGTGTTTAAAGACACGTGGACACTTGGTGAGCTTTGGGCAGTCATCCGGTGCACCGGACCCCATACCTTTATCTGCACTTGCGGTCAAATCTCTGTACTTGACCAGGCCTTCTTTGATGCAATACACTGCCAAAAGAGATGAGTTACTTGAAGCTGCTGGTGAGGTTTTTGGTAATATTGCAAATGGGGTTTTACGGGTTCGGGTCAACCATAAGTACCCACTTTCTCAGGCGGGTCAAGCACATTCTGACCTTGAAAGCAGGAAGACCACAGGTTCCATTGTGTTGATACCTGATGGGGTTGAGCTTTGAGCTCATGAGGTGTGTTTTAATTAATTTCTGTTTGTATTTGGAAGGGTGATTGTTTTTATGGACCTTAATTAATTTCTGCATTGTTACTCCGAAACCAAAGCATTTATTAACAATTAACTGATTAAAATACTACTTGACCTTGATTTCTGTTTGGTTATTTGGTATATTGTCCTACAATGTTCTATTGTATGTCTACCGCAACATCTTCAATTTGTAACTTCCATCTTCCTTTAATGTTTGTTTTTAATCGGCAAAGATTCATAAGAATTTCTTTCTTATATTAAATATAAACACAATAGTACATATAGTTTATTAGAAGATGACAACTTGGATTGTTTTGGTAGTTACTTTTGAAAACAATGATAATCCACCGACGCATGTTTGGGCCATAAATAATAAAATATTAATAAGACATCAAGTTTTATCTTATCTAAAATCTAAATAGCTTATAAGTTATCCAACGATTTACATAAAAACCCTAACCCTACAATTAATTATATATAGCCGTCGTCTGTCCTCTTTCTGATCATCGACGCAAGTTACAACGTACCATCGTCTCCTCTACGCGAAGTTGTACTCCATCCCACTGCTCCGTCTCCTTTCCTTCCACCATGAAGAAAGTAAAAGTAGCTTCAGCAGTTGATATGGAGAACTTTCCATGCGACGTTTTATCAAATATATTCTTCCGTTTATTAGCGAAACAGCTTGCACAAATGCGATGCGTATGTAAAACTTGGAATGCTCTCTTATCTGAATCCTCTTTTATAAAAACTCACCTCCATCATTCAATCCATAACAAGGATGAGATTCTTTTGTTCTTTCAGAAGTTAGTTTTAGACTGTTTTACTCATAGTCTGTCCGATATATTAACAGCACGCCACTCTCGTTCCCCCAGTCTCGAACACATTAAACTCAGCAGACTTAAATTCCCAGTTAATCCCCAACATAAAGAAAAGCCTTTAATCGATGTCGTTGGGTCCGTGAATGGCTTAAGGACTTTGATCGATGTCATTGGGTCCGTGAATGGCTTAATATGCTATGCGTACGCATCAAATGGTGATTATTTCATGTGCATTTGGAATCCTTCTCTCTCCGCCTCGTTAATTCTCCCGCCATCCAACTATGGTTATCGTATGCCGTTTGGCGGTTGTTATAGTCTGGCGTTTGGTTTTGATCCCAAAACCGATGATTACGTAGTTGTTAAGCCTTTAAGCAAAAAACGAACACAGCAAGGTGAGGTTTATAGCATGAGAAAGGGCTCATGGGAGGTAATATCTCAAAGGCTTCCTTCCCACATCAAAGCTTTCATCCCCCAAAACCCAGTTTGTGTAAATGGCCATATTCATTGGCTTTGTGTTACTGAATTGGAGGTTCAGCCACAACCACAAACAATACTTGCATTTGATTTGGGTGCGATGACATACACTGAGATATCTCTTCCAGATTCTGTACTACATTACCATCAATACCGCCATCAATACCGCTTTAATACGTTGGGAGTTTTTAATGGAAAGCTTTGCCTGATGTCGCGCGATCATGGAGATAAAGATGGGCATTGTGATGTGTGGGTGATGGATGATGATGAATCATGGGTGAAACATCAAGTCTTTTCCCAGTTTAGTCCTCGTATAAGGCCATATGGATTCACATCATGCAATGAGTTTCTTTTTCAAGTTAGTTTTCGTGGTCTTTTTGCTTTGCATGATCCGATTGCAGCCGAGCCTAAATTCTTCAAGATTAGGATGAGACGAGATCATGATAGATTAATAATTTTCGAGTATGTAGACAGTCTTGTTTGGATAGCACCTGCCAACTGTCAATTGAATTATTGAATGGCTGGCTAGTTGACTACGTTATATCATCGATCATCTTAAAGGGGAAGATTACTAAGAAGCCTTTATCTAGTTTTAAGTATTTTGTTTAGTTTTAATTATTTTTATCTAGGTTTAAGTATTTTTTTTCTAGTTTTATGTAATTTTCTATTTCAATCTAATGAAATATTAGTTTTTAAATTTAATTTATGTTGATATTGTTTATATACAAACAAAACTTAATTGCTAAAACAAAAATAAATTAAAAAGGAAAAAGAAGTTAAAATAAAAAACGTTTCTGGCACCATCCTTGAAAGAAACAAACATGGGAAACGATTCTGACAGCCTAGGTAGTGACTACGTGACACTGCTGCCTTTACCTTTTAGTACATTTGTTACATCTACGTTTTCTATTCTCATATAACTATCGATACTAATGTATGATTATCGATCTCGGTTAAATGCCAATTCTGATTATAAAAATCGTTTTGACAAAAGGTTTGTAGATTATATTATGTGGAGTTTCTATTTGATTTTTTTTGGGTTTTGCATCTTTTATAAATTTATTTATTTATTTATTTATTATTATTATTATTATTATTATTATTATTATTATTATTATTTCTTTTGCATTTAGGTTCATGTTTTGGATTTTGATTAAACTGTAAAACATCTGGATTGCATATTGCATAGTATGTATGTGGTCTCCACACTATGAAGGCAGTTAAGATATTTGGGCACATTTAAGCCATTTGCCTCAACTCGCTCATTCCAATATACACATTAATATACAAGTTTTGCTTTAAAGCTAACAGCTTAATAAATTGTAATGAAACTGATAATTTTCTTATCTTTCTGAGAGGCTAGTGGGAGTGGCTTGGCAACGTCAATACGGTTCGACAAACACTATGCTAAAGCCGAGTTTCATGCCATCTGTGGTATCATCTTGTCGAGTCTCTCATATCTCTTCAATCAGATTCTTTCCACACTCTCTTCTCTATCTGTTCTTCCTGTCTTCTCCATTGGCATGGCACCACCCTCTTGTTGTGGTATGAATGTGGTAAATCATAGTGGTGCTATGACAAAAGTGTCACCACTCGTAGTAGCCTTATTAAAATTTTTTAATTTGAATGCCACTTTTATTTTATTTTTTAATGTTATTTTATTTTTATATCATTTTCATTTTATATATTTTAAGTTTAATTTAATGAAATATTCTTTTTTTAATAGTGAAATATTTATAAAAAAAGGTGTGGCGTTGTAAGGAACGTATGCTCACTAAAGAGAAATGGATATGTGGATGCTGAGGTGGCACGAATATAGAGCTTGAGATGTGGGGATATGTTGTGAGTATGCCTTAAGCATGCCTGATAGCGTCGTTGTTAGCTATATCATGCATACTTAAACGCTCATTCACGTCGCTACCACCATAAGGATAACATCGCACTGCACTTCACACATGAGAACACAGTGGACTCGTCTAAAAAACCATGAGCTCTACCGGAGCTCATTGCTTCCATCATCAACTGGGTGAACCCGTACTCATCTCCCGACTGAAGCCCACCAACATCCCCACTTCACAATTCCTCATTCCCTCACTACAACTCGCTAAAGGAGTTGGAACCCCGCTGTGTCAGTGATGAATTAAGCCGACAGCTCTCTCTCTCTCTCTCTCTCTCTCTCTCCTGATCGCTTTTCTCACTAGAACACCTACCCGACATTTCCGATCCCAAAACACCTACCCGACATTTCCGTTCCCAAAACACCTACCCGACAATATCATGCAGACTTAAACGCTCATTCACGTCGCTACCACCATAAGGATAACATCGAACTGCACTACACACATGAGAACACAGTGGACTCGTCTAAAAAACCCATGAGCTCTACCGGAGGTCATTGCTTCCATCATCAACTGGGTGAACCTGTACACATCTCCCGACTGAAGCCCACCAATATCCCCACTTCACAATTCCTCATTCCCTCATTACAACTCGCTAAAGGAGTTGGAACCCCGCTGTGTCGGTGACGAATTAAACTGACAACTCTCTCTCTCTCTCTCTCTCTCTCTCTCTCTCTATTGAACACCTACCCGACATTTCCGTTCCCACCTTCTTAGGTTCTGATGGATGCTCACGGTAGGGTTGTCAAATTCTCTCACACACACAATAGAGGAATGCTCCCATTTTTCTAAACAACAATACTTGCATTTGTTGTCTTTTTGACAATTTATTAGTCAACCTTCCTCTCAAACTATAGTCATTTATTTGAATTTAGATATTATTTACCGAATTATGGGTACTATTTGTCTTTCTAAGAATGGACGGAAGCGGGTCCATCGTACACCGCGGGCTCCTACGTGGCACAGGAAATTCGTGCGGGTATACCTTCCCGGTTTGGTAGGTTGTCTGCGGGCTGCGGTTTATTTTTTTTAATTAATTTTTTTATTTAGTGTAATTAATATATTCAATTTAGTTTAATTTAATAATATTAATTATTTAAATTAAAAAAGTGAGTGGTAGTTAGGGATGAGCATATGGACCGAACCGAAAACCAATCGAAATCGAACCCAACCAGGACCGAATATACATATTCGGTTCGGTTTTTAATAATGTTAATTCGGTTTCGGTCCGGTCCCCGAACCATCTTTACCCCTAACACTACTCTTGAACATGAAAAAACAAATCAAACAAAAAGCCGACATAATCGAACTGAATCGGAACAGAGTATACGTATTCAGTTCGGTTTTCGGTTAAAAAAATCCTCATTCGGTTTCGGTCTGGTTCGGTTTATTTTTGGACCATGCTCATCCCTAATGGTAGTGTGAGAGTTTACCATTTCCAATATTTAAGAGGGTGAGGGTTTATTGAGGTGGTGCTTAGGTGAAGTAAAAAGCAAGTGTTAGTGTGGTGTTATTACCCTCCAACTCCTTTTGGTCTAAGAATCGTAAATTTAATGTTGTTGACAATATCATTAACTATATCCGCATTTCCATCAATCCAATTCTTAATTACCATCTAAATGTTATGAAAGTCTGTAAGTTATTAGTGTAATGTGTATACAATCTTAACATAAACCTACTATTTTCTTAATTGATATATAAATTAATTATTACCTTATTTTATTTATTTATTATGTATTGTTTATTTATTTACTTATTTATATTTGCAAAGTGTTAAATTTTAAAATTTTATCCAAAACTTTCCGGACCATAAACATACATGTTACATATAATTATTAAAAACTAGAAATTACAAGAATCAAAACTATAATTTAAAATTGAAAAAACTAAAATGGTTATTATTTTAAAGGGTAAATTGAAAAAAAAAAATACTTATTAAGTTTATAGAAAATTTCGGTTTTAATATTGTGTTTTTTTTTTTTTTTTTTTGCAATTAAGTCACTAAGTTTTTTAATTAGTTGCAATTTTGACAATTTGACTGGTCAACTAGGTTGTCTGCTAACGTGGCATGATGACATATCAGTTTTTTTACTGACGTGGCATGATGACGTGTCAGTTTTTTGCTAACGTGACGCTAACATGACTTGATGACTTGACACAATGTCAAAATCGAAAAAAATTGATATGTAGTGACTTAATTGCGAAAAAAGAAACACAATGTCAAATTTGAATTTTTATAAAAACTTGGTATCTTTTGTAACTTGTAGACAGTGCATTAAAATTGGTATATACTAAGAAAATTATAGCTTTCTAAATACTTTACTAAGAAACTTATACGAAATAAAAAAAACATATTTATGTTTCTAAAAACACAATAATACTTTTAAAAGTATGCTTTTACTTTTAAAAAAAATAAAAATATATTTGTACTTTTAAAAAATCATAGAAAACGATTTAAAATATGTTGTATTTTCGTCGTTGTATAAAATCGTATATGTTTTTTATGTTTAAAACCGTATAAACTTGCAAATATGTTTAAAAATGTTTTCTTTTACAATGATATTAGCAATGTTTTCTTATACGATGATCATGTGTCAAGTAAGTTACCACATTTTATATTTTTTTTCTTTTTTGACATTGTATCAAGTAATCATGTCATGTCAGTGTCACGTCAACAAAAAACCGATATGTCACCATGCCACGTCAGCGGACAACTTAGTTGACCGGTCAAATGGTCAAAATTATAACAAATTGGGAAACTTAGTGATTTAATTGCAAATAATAATAATAATAATAATAATAATAATAATAATAATAATAATAATAATAACAGAATGTTAAAATCGAAATTTTCTAAAAATTTAGTGTATTTTTTGCAATTTACCTATTTTAAACTAAAAACTACAATGACTAATTATATAATAACTTTATTTCCCGACCTTTAATAAAGATATATAATTTTAGAGTAGTGTTATACGTACCCATATTTCATTTTGTACCCTCTAATAGCTATCAAATGAAAAAGAGTTTTATTAAATTAATTATATAATCAATAAACCCCCTAATTTGACTAGTTGATTTGTTTTATTTCATTTTTTCTTTTGTTGTCTTTTCCTTTATTATTATTATTATTATTATTAAATTATATTATTCATATTAGCTTTAAGAAAATTATAATCATTCGTGTTTATTGATAATCCAATGCCCCGTTTTTGTCGTTCGAATTTATACAATTGTCTATAACTCAAGTGGTTGTATGTGAAATTTATTATTTATAAAATCCTTCGAGTTTATGCCATTTGTAGGTAATCAAAATTCACGTCATTTTTAGCCGAAAACCGCCATTCTCGATCCGTCGACCCAGTCGTACACCATCTCCATTTGTCCAGGCTTGTGCGTTTGTACGAATCAGAACATGTTGGTGAATGAGATACATTTTATATTGTTTGACTAAATGTTTATTTTCGACTAAATGTTTATTTTCGTTATCGAGATAACGCACCATGCAATTGTAATATTGGACCAAACTTTGCATTATATTATTATTTATATTGTTACTTTTTATGCATTTGTTCGAATTTAACAAAATCGTTTTTTATATTAGTATTTATATTGATAAAATTATAAACCTCGTTCATTGTATCATAATTATTTGAAAAAAAAAACTATGGTTTATTGTTACTAAAACGTAAAAATTATGAAAGCTAAATTATTATTGTTACGGTGATCTTTTATTATTGTTACGGTGATCTTTTAAATCGTATAAGTCCTTCGTTGAGTTTCTCTAGATCAGGTTCTGCATATGTGAATATTGGTTGCAAATGTCTGACACTACTATTCTCATCGCTAATAGATATCGTTTTTTGTTATTTTTCTAAGTAATGGTGATTCTTCAACATGGTTCCCACTTCGGTGTGGCGCGCAACGGCGCAAGACATCCCAAATCCGCAATATGTCGTTATCGTCAACGTTTACGATAACCATTATGTGATTGTTGATTAATTACAAGGAGCATATCAAATGCCTCCTATTTTGTCCAGGCTTGTGCGTGCATACATATTAGAATATTCGGTTAAATGGGGAACATTGTATGCTGCTCGAATAAATGCTTATATTCGTTATCAAGATAATGTACCACGTAATTGTAATATTGTACCATTTATTATCCCTGTTTAATAAAGACAAACTTTGCTTTAATATTATTATTATTTATATTGATATATTTTATACATTCATTCAAATTTGACATAATTGTTTTGATATAATTTGACATAATTTTTTAAATTATAAACTTCATTTGGTGTATCATAAATTGCTTTAAAAAACTATTGTTTTTGCTACTAAAACATAAAATTTATAAAAGCTAAATTTATTACTATTGTTTTTCTTTTAATAATTAATAATAATAATAATAATAATATAATAATAAACAAATCAAATATTATTAATAAAAGAAATAAAACAACAAATAAACAAAATTGGCAAAAAAACACCCTTAAATCAGGGGTAAAAAAACAAACCAGAAAAGTATGTATAGATTAATGATTATTATGGATGTATAAAAATTAGGTTACATTCCTTAATAACCTTCCCATTTATGTATTTTTATGATTGGACATTTTAAAGAAGACAAAACTGCAAAATTGGTTGCTGTGGTTTGTTAAAAACCGTGGATTGGGTCCAAAAGGTTTCCAACTTGTACTGGAGGTCCAAAATCAGGAATTTTCCGTGATTTGGTCCCTTACGCACTTGAAATGACTAAATTACCCTTTTAATTTCTTTTTTCATTTTTAATATCTATTTTAATTTATTTTGTATTAAAAATAAAAGAAAACACCCAACTACCCCCTCACATCATCGGTCTCCTCTCTCCCTCTCTCTTTCTATCTTTTTATCCCCCTCCCCCACATACACACACACACACTCTCTCTCTCTCTCATTACAACCCTTTATTCATCGGAAAAGCTACATCACAAAAACCAGCCATGGTTTGATGAACCCAATTACGCATAAATTCGCCTTTGTCGAGCCATGGTCAAAGGTTTCTAGTCTCGTTAAAGTCAATATTTCCACCAGTGAGAAAACATCATCGCGCCTCTCGTCTTCACATTTCCCATATCGGTATCTAGTCTATTTGTAACACTAACCCAAAAACATTGACCCAGATCGGTACCAGAAGACAAAAGAAAAGACGAAGGAGCAATGGGTGGAAGCGGGCTTAAGAACTATTCAACCGTATGAATAGATCCGAGCATTCGGTTTTAGTCAGTTCATAGTGAGTCGATGATTTCATTTAACTTTCAACAAATTTCTGATTTCATTCGGTTACGAGCTTTGTATGCCACCGGTAAGCAGATTTTTGATGTATCTTGATCTGGGTTTTGTTGAAAATATTTGGGGGTTATTATCTTTACAGTGAGATTATCGTGTTTCATAAATAAAGGATTATAGTTGTTTCCTCGTCTTTCAGCACCAAAGAACGTCTCAAGAAGATGAAAGGACGCCGGAGGAAAGGAAGGGGGAGTTCGTTCGGTAACAGTTGTCGCCGGAGAAGATGAAAGGACACCGGAGGAAAGGAGAGTGTGGGTTGGTTACTGGAAGAAATGAAGTCGAGGTTGGGATTTCAAGTTTTAATCTCGGTTTATGCTTTTGAATTCCCGTTTTAATTTCGGTTTAAGGTTTCAATTTCATAGTGGCTGAGATGAGTTTGGATTTGAAGGTCTTTATGAGATGATCCTGTTGAGGAGTCAAACTCAACAAATAAATTGAGATATAAAATATGTGAACGTGCTAACCTATGAATATCTCGTTCGCCAATTTTCAAGAGATCTTTTGGATCAACCATGTGAAACTGATTATTATTCAGATGAATCACAGTAGTAGAAGTCGCTGCATCGTATACCCAAAACTCCATGGTATTGAGAGAGCCATCTGGTAAAGGCTTGGAAATAGGAACTGACTTGACTTTAGCAATGGGAGGCCACATGACGTTTACCATGGTCTTGTGTGTACGAGGGTTAATGACACCCTTAGCTTTCTTTGTGAAAGAGGAGGCAGTCTTCATCCCAGCAAAGCCCTGCTTAGCTTGATCTTCTAGAAATCTCTTGAAAAATAAAGCCATGGGGTCATTGGATGGATTATGGAAAGGAGCTTGAATTAGTTTAGTCAGATCAACCTTCATCCATGACATAAAGTCAACTTTCTTCTTGTAGTATTCCACGTTTCCACTTTTCCTCTTTACAACCCGCATTTCTTTGTCAGCGTCATACCCCCACACTCTTATGCCAGAATGATCTCCATATTTGTCAGAAAACCGTTTTCTCACATCTTGAACAAACATCTCCGATAGATTAAATGAGACCACATTTTTATCAGAGTTCTTCATGATCAGCAAATCACCCTTTGGTGGTCTCTGTTGATCCATCCTCCTCTGTTTCTCTTGTCTTTCTTCGGTTGTACTTGGACCAGAAGACAAGTATTGATCAATGTTTTCGTCAGGGGCAGGTCGAGCAGCTCTTTCACTTGAGGACTATAGAGCTGGATCAGCATGACTTGAGCCAGAAGTAACACCTTTGTTTCCTTCATCTCCTAAAGATTGGAATTCATCACCAAATTTCTAAAACAAGCGTTGCTTCAGATCAAAATACAAAGCAGTCAATCCACCAAGATTAGCTTAAAGCTCGGAAATCATTGCATCTTTCACAGAGTTGTCTTTCTCGAGCTCACTGACTCAGATGTCCTACTTTCCAATCAGCAAATACTTTTTGGTAGAATCTTGTTCCAATTGAAAGACTCTGTTCTGAAGCTTGTTCTGAAGCTGGGCAACATCAACGAGTTCAGATTCAGGTAGTTTGCTTTTGCCCTTGGAGATGTCCACCATAGATGGAAAGGATGAACTTCCAGCAGCTTGAAATATGTTTGAAGGTGTCACTTCTTCTTCAACACCTTTGCTTCCTTCAAGAATAGGGCTTCAAACATCTTGATCCATGGGAATGTATTCATTGTTCATTGAATGGGCTCTGAATATCTTGAATGACAGGACTGGGCTCAGTTGGTGTAGGTGTTTCTTGAACTGGGTCTGGGATGTACACTCCTGGCCTTGGATCTTTTTGTTTGCGTTTCCTTTGAATTAAGGCGGGAGCAGATTCTTCTTGATCACTTTCAACGAGGTCATTGATGACAGCAACACCTAATTGAGGAGGATTTAATGCAGGTTGCTGTAATATTTCAGTCATGGTTTAACCCTGCTGTGGGACAGAAGTACCTTGTTGAATAAGGCCTTCAAGCACTTGTTCCGTTAACTGATTTTCTTCAGTCGCTTGATTCTCTTCCGTCGCTGGAGTCTCTTCGTCATCAAGAATTACAATCTATTCAATTGAAAATTGAAACTTGGGCTGAGAACTTTCCAAGTTTGTCTCTGTTACAGGTGCTTCTGATGCCTCTTCTCTCTCAGAAAATCTTCCAAACTTCACCAATTCTTTCAACCCTTGATACACAACTTTTGCAGGCTTCCTTGATTGTTTCATGAGTCCAAAAGTGATAGGAGCCAAGGCTTTTACATCCTGAGTATTAGGCATCCTTTCGATTTGAGGATACCTTTCGTTGAAAATCATTTGAAGAAACCTGGGGTACATAAAAAACAGGTCCTTCTTCATTCCTTGGAGGTTGCTCTGCATTTCTTCAAAGACATATCTTGATAAGTTGTAATCCCAATCCATAGCAAGAGCAACAATGGAGGAGGTCACAGTCTGACTGATCTCATCAGATCCTCCCTTCCTTCTAGAAATAAAGCTCAAGTGTATGCTAGGAATCTCCAGTAAGGTGGCACCAGCTTCTTCATAGTGGGAGGATAAGATCCTTCATAGCACATTTTCTCCAATGCCTCATTGACACGATCAGCAGCAAATTCAGTTGGGAATCCAGGTGCATCACCAAATTCAAGCACCTCTCGAATTGTATGCATAGAGATAATCACTTTCACTCATTTCACGGTTGATTCCACAGTGCCAGCTCCATCCGCTCCTTGTTTGTTGATCGTAGGATTTTTCCAGAAATCAGTTATCATATCCTTGTGGATGACTGGATTGACACGAAGGGCTTGCGAGATATGGCATGAATTAAGCCCCGTGATCCTTGACTGGAACTCCTTGTGGGCAGTAGGTGGATCCAGCAGGTAACCAGCAATGTTGTGGGAGTCCACGAATTTCAGAGATGAGGATTCACCCATTTTATCTACAACAAACTGACCAAGTGAGAAATAATTTAAAATAAATTAATTTTCCTTAATAAAATTAATTTCTCAATTTGATTTTCTTAATAAATTAATTTTCTCGATTAATTTGTCGTGAAAGGCGATTTCGATCAAATTCAAGGTCAAAGCAGTCAAAGTTGTGAGATTTCGGTCAAATGCGGATGATTTCGGTCAAAGTTGGACGATCTCGGTCAAAGTTGGCTGATTTCAGTCAACGCTGGTCGATTTCGGTCAACTTTGTCGATTTCGGTCCAAGTCAGTCGATTTCGATCGGGTCAGGTCGGGTTCAGTCGGATCTCGGTCAAAACCGGGTCCAACCGAAGACCCGATGACGTCATCAGAAGCCTTCGACGAAACCCTTCTCAAAATACCCTAATTATGGTGTGAAGAGGGACGCCGTAATCACAACATAATGGTCATTAAGGTAGATAAACATTTATCAATTTCAGTCTTATGAAATTCATAGATCTGTGAGATTCATTAAACTGTTTAATGGCATGTTTAATCTCGGATATGCTCTACTGTTTGTGACTGGGATGCCGAGGATCACAAACTAGATGTGAATAACCATGTAAATGTGCTCAGTAACCTCAATGTCATTTATCATCTCTAATTGATGTGTCGGTTTACCACACACGCTCCATCAACAATGATAAATCATGATAAACCCATTACCACTCTTTATGAGCCCCTATTAGTGTGCCGGTTAACCACACACACTCCACTAATGTCTCATAAAGTGTAATGTGCAATTTCATGGATTAGCATCTATTTCACATTTTTCCTAAAGTAACTAGATTTTGGATTTTATAAGACTGTTCTAGTACTTTAATTAAAACCATTATACTTTTAATGAGATTAAGCGGTCCCATCAAACCAGTTTGGCTAACAACCCTCCACTGATCAAGAGAGCGGCGGGTGAGAGTGGACACCCATTAGACCGCCATTTTATAGGCAGTCTCCTTATACCCTCCTTATAGATCAGCTTCGTAAATGAGGCCTACTTTTGATTTGACTAACCAATTATCTTATACATATAAGATGTATTTTAAACCTTTTAAAATATTTCTGGTTTAATCTTTTAATTTTTCACAATTAACTATTAATTTTAAAATTAAATTTAAACATTTAAATGATTTAATTTATCATTTAATTAAACAATTAATTAAATTAATTAAATCTAGATAGACATCACAAATTAATCAAATTAATTTAATCCTATCTTAAACCCATATATCTCGAAAATAGCATTTAAGTGGGTTTAAGGAATCCATTTATTAAATAATCACAATTACCAAAAAATAAGAAACCTTCCAAAACCCTAGCATGGAAATCGCAGATAAGGGGGAGGTGGCTAGGTTTTCAAAAACCCTAGCCCATAATCGATCATGTCCATCTTTTAGGGTTTAGTTTCTATAAACTCTAATTTTTAATGATAACAATTATAGCAATTCAAAAAGAAAAACAGCCAAATTGCTCTGATACCACTATAAGGTGTCCTGCAATCTATGAACTAAAACCCTAAGTTCACATGCAACCTAGATTAGATCTATGTTTTCTAACTTTGAACACATAATAAAATCCCTAAAGGCCAACAAAATTTCTATAGAAAATAATTAAGAAAACTAACATTTAGTTTTAATCTTGAAGCCAAGCAGCACAAGTGTCCTGCATCAAATGAGATCACACCCAGGGAGCAGGAGGAAGGGGACAAAATTCCAGAGAGACAGAGAGATCAAAAGTGGCAGAGGTTTTAGGGTTCCCAGGGATCCCTATTTATAGCCTCCAGGTGGTGACAGTCAAAACCCTAGACAAGCTCAAATCTGGATAAGCCTTTTATCAATTAGACCAAGCCTTTTAAACGCTTATTAGGGTTTCAAAATTATGGATAACCTTCTCCATAATTTCGCCACCTGCTTTACAACCTAGCCAGTTATCACTCAACTATTGAGTAATTACAAAACTAGTTCTTGTACCTTTAATTAATTAAATTAATCACTAAATTAATTCCATTTAATTCTAGATTAATTTCTAATTAATTAATATAGTTTTTAATTAATATATTATCATTTTAATATATTAATAAACTATTTATTTTATTTCTATTGATTTATTAAACACTTAATAAATCAATATTTCTCTCTCTCTACTGAATTTCTACGAAACCTCTAGCTATGAGGGCAACCCAAATGGACTTTGCTTCAATTAATAAGATAAATGCAAATTATAAGTCATGGCTTAGACACCTAATCCAACAACATTTGGCTCATCGAAAAAATCATCAAATTCTCATTTTGTTATCTTTTTCCCGATCGTTTACTTTTACTTCCTATTTCAAGCACTATAATCTAAAGAAAAATTCACATTACAAATACCGTTGATGCGAAAAACTTATTTTTCAACTTCATATTTGAATCACAAACTCAATTTGAATAGAAAGCTTTTCAACCACAAGAATGATTTTTTTGAGAAAAACTACTAATATAGCAATTATTTCAAGAAAAATATACATTGCAATATTTGAATCATAAACTCTACAACCACGTAAAAGATTTTTGATAAAAGACTATTAACATTGTTGTCTTTGTGTATGTATGTACGTGGTGTGTGTGTGTGTGTGTGTGTATATATATATATATATATATATATATATATATATATATATATATATATATATATATATATATATATATATATATAATACTCTGATATAGGCATTCTAAACTAATATGGTTAGACATATTATGTTATCTCATACCATAATGATTTGAAACATAAATGACTCTTCATATTTCCTAAATTAATAGCATTTACTAGAAACTTTTTGTATTCCTCTCATTTATACATGTTGTTACTATATGAGTATATCTTTCTCATAAAAACATTCATGTTTTTCAATGTTTGTGATTAAAATATGAAGAGTAGAATAAATGAGAAAATACACTAAATGTATGTTGATTTTATATATTGTTAAAATCGTTTTTAATTTTTTCTTGAAATTGGTTTTACATTCTTTATATGAGTTAGGTGTGCTTCATTTATTTTTTTAATGCAAATGTTATAATAGTTATTTTGGTACTTTTTGTTATTAAAAATTTGTAGTATTTAATTTTCCGTAGTATTTGTTGTTCATAAGTTTGTAATATATAAAATCATAAAATTGTTTGTACAAATTTTTTTATAATTTTGGAGGGTTTGATGTGGTTAATTAAATGAAACAATATAATACAATTATTCGATTTTTTTTACTTATGTTTTTTCGGTTGTAGTTGGTCAAAGTTTTTGTAGAAACTTGAAAAGTCATAATTTTTAAACAATATTTCTTTGTAACTAAAAAACTTTTTTACTTATATTAGTTCATTACCAATAACTCGAAAAAAATTCCACAATAAATATTTCAACTATAGTATGATTTTCTTTTCTTATTTTAACCATTATCAGATGAAAATTTCTTATTGTTTATTTATTATGATAAAAACTAATTAATTAATTATTTTTTGATTTTTTAGAAAGAATGTCTTAATATAAGATAATTCATTAGTGATAAATAAACATTTTGATTTCTTATATGTAATTGTTATTTCATAGTTGATGACAATGTCTTAAATATTTTTTAATAAAACACATATAATATTATTCTAACTACATAATTTTGTTCGTTACGCGGAGGTTCGACTAGTTAGGAAATAATTTTACGTAGCAAAAGTAGGGAAGATTTGCTGTCAATCGGTAACTTAATTAATGCACATGGAAGTGCAGTTACTGGGTAACGTGTTTTTGGTACAAAGATACATGTGACGTTAGTGTTGCTACATTAACGTAGTTAATTTTGTGTGTTGTGTCGACTTTATTATAATGGTATCATAATTATCATTTTTGTGTGGGTTTGCACTAATCGTGAAGGATGGTATCTTTGGTTTCCATATGGATGGCAAGTGATGAGAAAGTATTGACATAGGCGCGTGAATATAATAGACTACATATATCAGATCCTATATTGAACTCGCACCACTATTTTCACATTTTCTATCGATCTTTGCTATATTTTTTATTTGAACAGCAATTTTTATTAAAAAGAAACCAGCGGGAAGCTGGAACAAAAGCAAACAATCAAAGTACAAACCTAACAACTAACGATGAAAATATCATACTATACCAAGTAAACAAACACAAGCAATAACCGAACCAAGAACACTAAAACAGTCCACACACAACAACGCCAAACTAGAGGGGCCACAATCTATGAGAGCCAACTGCGAAACCAATGTCAAAGCACACAAAAAAAAATACTCCTCATTCTTATACAAAAAAAAAAAAACACCAACAGCTTTCATTGTGGTTGGGCCCCGTTCACAATATAGGTAACAAGCTGCTTTCCTGTCATCGGGATGCAGGTATGGCGTTTTGCCCTACCATGGGTACAACTCTCATACATGATATCTACCATGTGGACCAAATTGTTGCATGTCGTGCACCAGCCACGGCTTTCAGTTAGTAGTGGTCTCCATCCAGCTGAAAATTAAAACATAAAAAGTTATTACTTTAATTTGATTTGTATAGGGAAATCTCCATTAAAGTCCCAATATTTTGGTTCAGTTTATGAAAAAAATCCCAAATTAAATTTTATTAACAAAAAAGTCCCAATTTATTTTTCATTAACAAAAAAGGACAGAAACTACATGTTTTATCTTCAATAAAGTCCTAATATTTTCGCACAATTTACAGAAAAGTCCCAACATTATCCGATTTTCTGTCCTTTTTTGTTAAATAAAAATTAATCTGAGACTTTTTCGTTAACAAAAATTAATTTGGGACTTTTTCATAAACTGAGCCAAAATATAGGGACTTTATTGGAGATTTCCCATTTGTTTATTCTACTATTTACTTTATAAGTTATAAATTTAAAGTCAAAAAAAATTAAAAAAATAAAAATTATCACCGTAATTTAGTGTGTATTTCTGTTTCGACGTCCTGTCATCATCATTGTTATTAGCCTGAATACCCGGCGAAAATATCGCAGAATGCTTTTTCAAAAGCTCCTTCCACAAATCCTCTTTTCTTGCTTCATCATTCCACATTCTACATTGTGCACGTTTCATCAATATTATGTTGGTATAAAATCTTGAATGTACTATATACCAAAGAATATTTTCTGAAGAACGAACAAATAATTAACGGTGCCTTTGGTTGCGGAAAACTGTTTTTCATTTTTCATTTTCCATTTTCAGAAAAACGGAGTGGAGTTTTCATTTTCATTTTCAATAGAAAACGTGTTTGGTTAATTTAATTGAGTTTTCGTTTTCCCTTTTAAAAGTTAGAATACTCGTTTGGATGTGTATTTTCTGTAAGTTTTCACTCTCTATTTTTTTATTTCAAATAATACAATATAACACCTATTTGAACACCTACACTCACCCACCACCCATCACCTACCGTCCATACACGTCCCCACCCCTACCTACCCCCACTCCACCCTCCACACCCACCCTACCTACCTCTACCCTACCCTACCAACCTACCTTACCCTACGCTTCACACTCAACTCAAAACCCCACTTCCTACCTACCCCCACACCCTTACCCCTAGGTAGGGGTATAGGGTGGGTGGGTAGGGTGGGGTTGAGTGGAGATGGGAAGGGATTAGGTGGTGTGGGTGGGGTTGGGTGGGGTGGGGTGGGTTGGGTAGGGTGGGGTGGGTGGGTGGGGTGTGGTGGGTATAGGTGGGTAGGGGTTGGGTAGGATGGGTGGGGTTGTATAGGTTAAGGTAAGGGTTGGCAGGGGTAGGTAGGGTGGGGTGGAGTGGAGATGGGTAGGGTGGGGTGGGTCAGACTGGATAGGGGGTATGGGTGGGTGTAGTGGGGTAGGGTATGGTGTGTAGGGATGGGGTGGGTGGGGTGGAGGTGGGTAGGGTAGGGGTGGGTAGGGTAGGGTGGGTAGGGGTGTGGTGGGTAGGTTTGGTTGGATTAGGTAAGGGTGGATGGGGTGGGTAAGGTAGCTGGGGTGGAGGGGTGGATGAGTAAGGTTGGTTAAGGTAAGACTGGGTTGGGGTGGGTAGGGTGGGTGGGGTAGGTGAGGCTGGGTAGGGGCTTTGGGTTGGGGTTAGAGTAGGGTGTGTAGGGGTGGGTAGGGGTTAGGTAGGGTGGTTGGATAGGGTGGATATGGGTGGGGTGGGGTGGGGTGGAAGTGGGTAGGGTTGGGTGGAAGTGGGTAGGGGTTGGGTGAGGTTGGATAGGGTAGGGGTTGCGGTGGGTTGCGTAAGATGGGTGGAGTGGGGTAAGGGTTAGGATGGGTTGGGTGGATATGTATGTAGGTATTGTATTCTTGAAAAAATATGGAAATAGAAACTTTGGAAAACAACAATTTTGAGTTTTGCAAGTTCTATGTAATTTTGGAAAACGGAAAATTTTCATTTTTTAGAAAAGTTTTGGAAAATTTGATTAACCAAACGCGTTTTCTAACTTTTCATTTTTTTTGAAGTTTTTTTGGGAAAACTAGAAAAATTTTCTTAACCAAACGCACCCTAATTCTCTTTTTTCCATACTTTGCAATTTATATTATTGTGTAATTAATGTAACATAAAAAATTAACTTACTTTGATGTTTGGGAGAGGTTAAGGAAACTTTGTATGTCCATATACCCTACGATAATACCAAAGCATAGCCGCATGCGATTTTCATCCACACTCGAAACTGCAACATCTGAAAAATAAATTTAAGTCAATATCTTTGTAATTTTATACACAAATGTTGAATGAATTAATAATTAATGTTTTGAAAACCGGACCGGAGATCGAACCGACCATCTTACTAGTTCGATGATTCAATTGGTTCGACCAATCTAAAAAAGCATTATATATATATATATATATATATATATATATATATATATATATATATATATATATATATATATATATATATATATATATATATATATATATATATATATATATATATATATATATATATATATATATATAGGGTCGAGATCATGAGAGAACCTAAAAAAAACCTAGGAACATAGGAACTTTTTTTTCTACACAATATTTTAAAAAAAAAATTGCATCCAATTTTTTTATTTAAAGCGTCTAAGAGATTTCTAAACCCTAAACCCTAAACCCTAAACCCTAAACACTAAACCTAAACCCTAAACCCTAAACCCATATGAAAAAAAAAATTATTTTTTTGCATCCAATTTTTTTATTTAAAGTGTCTAAGAGATTTCTAAACCCTAAACCCTAAAACTAAACCCTAAACCCTAAACCCGAAACCATAAACCCTAAACCTTAAACCCTAAACCCTATACCTAAACCCTAAACCTAAACCCTAAACCCTAAACCCTAAACCCATATGAAAAAAAATTAAAAAAATGATTTTTTTTGAAATTTTTTTTTGATATCTTCTAGATGCATCATAACAAAAATTTTGGTATATATTTTTTTGAAAAATATTGTGTAGAAAAAAAGTTTATAAAATGGGTTCTTAGGTTCCTAGGTTTTTTTATGTTCTCAATTGAACTTTACTATATATATATATATATATATATATATATATATATATATATATATATATATATATATATATATATATATATATATATATATCTATATATATATATATATATATATATATATATATATATATATATATATATATATATATATATATATATATATATATATATATATATATATATATATATAGAGTAAAGTTCAATTGAGAACCTAAAAAAGCCTAGGAACCTAAGAACCCATTTTATGAACTTTTTTTCTACACAATATTTTTCAAAAAAAAATATACCAAAATTTTTGTTATGATGCATCTAGAAGATATCAAAAAAAAATTTCAAAAAAAAATCATTTTTTTAATTTTTTTTTCATATTGGTTTAGGGTTTAGGGTTTAGGGTTTAGGGTTTAGGTATAGGGTTTAGGTATAGGGTTTAGGGTTTAAGGTTTAGGGTTTAGGGTTTAGGGTTTAGTTTTAGGGTTTAGGGTTTAGAAATCTCTTAGACACTTTAAATAAAAAAATTGGATGCAAAAAAATCATTTTTTTTTATTTTTTTTCACATGGGTTTAGGGTTTAGGGTTTAGGTTTAGGGTTTAGGGTTTAGAAATCTCTTAGACGCTTTAAATAAAAAAACTGGATGCAATTTTTTTTTTAAAATATTGTGTAGAAAAAAGTTCCTAGGTTCCTAGGTTTTTTTAGGTTCTCTCATGATCTCGACCCTATATATATATATATATATATATATATATATATATATATATATATATATATATATATATATATATATATATATATATATATATATATATATATATATATATATAGATTTAGGATCTTTTGAGAACCAACTTCACCCCGAGAACCCGAGAATTCCCAACTCCTTTTGGATCAATCATATATCTCCTAAACCGGTATTTTTTTTCAAAAAACCGACCCCATAGGCTTTTTAGACGCTTAAAATGGGCCTAGGGCGCTGGAAAAAATTTCTGAAAAAACGACTTCAAGTTTTTTTATGGATGCATTTGTAACACATATTTTAGGCGTTTTGTGAAAAAAAATTTGAAAAAAAGAGTACGTATAAAAAAGTTTGTACATGTACAAAATTTTTTTTGCACATGTTCAAATTTTCCAAAAAACTATAAAAAGGTCATTTTTCGAGTTTTTTTTTTTCCGAATATGCTTATATTTGAGCGTTTTAGAGGCCCCAATTTTTGGTTTTTCGAAAATGTTGACCGTTTGGGAGTTCTCGGGGCTCCCTTGGTTCTCAAAAGATTCAGACTATATATATATATATATATATATATATATATATATATATATATATATATATATATATATATATATATATATATATATATATATATATATATATATATATATATATATATATATATATATAAATGAGTGTTTTGTAGATGGATTTATGAGTTTGAAGTTTGCGTTTTATCAAAAATTATTTGAAAAAATCTTTTGAGAATCTTACAAGTTTTTTTTGACAAATATGATTTTTTTCTGAAAGATGACAAAAGTTTTTTGTCCCACATCGATGTGTAAATAGGAAGTAAATGAGAGTTCAAGGACTATAAAAATGGGGTGGGAGCAGCCCTTTCAAGTATCTTTGTGCTTAAGGCAAATACGCGGATGGAAACGTGAATTGCTGAAAGTGAGAGGATCTTATTTGGCAGTTTAAAGTTTTGAATTCTTAATTACAAACCGGTAGGTTTAATTGTACCGGTTTTGACCGGTTCTAATTGAACCGACCGGTTTTTTCCTGTTCCTTCCGGTTTTCAAAATAATGTTAAAAGTATAAGAAAATTTTAAATGATTATTACCTCTGT
Source organism: Cichorium intybus (assembly GCA_023525715.1). Taxonomy (NCBI): domain Eukaryota; kingdom Viridiplantae; phylum Streptophyta; class Magnoliopsida; order Asterales; family Asteraceae; genus Cichorium; species Cichorium intybus. The sequence goes on from CM042010.1 coordinate 4,215,714, forward strand.
AATTTTGTCTCCCTGCCCGTCTCCCTGCCCGCTTTCTCTTTTTGAGTGCAATTTTTATAGCATGAGCAAGATCTTTCAGTTTTGATTTGAGAATTTTGCCATTGTCACCTGGAAGGTATACGTTGTTGACAAAATTCTGGAGACTATTATTAGCAGCATCTGCAGCATCCACGGATTTCTTGTTTTTCATCCTAAAAATATAAAAAACGAATTATAACATTTAAAATTAACAACATACCCATGTCAAAAACAAATAAACATTATCAAATAAAATATAAACACAAATATTTCTTGTTTTTCATCCTAAAAATATAAAAAATGAATAATAACATTTAAAATTAACAACTTATACCCATGTCAAAAACAAATAAACATATCAAATAGAATATAATAATAAATTAAATAAACCATTGTTACCTTTGTAAATTTTCAAAAACAACATAGAAATCCTCAATAAGCCTGTCTTTGACGTCTTTGTGAAGTCTCAAAAATGCTTTACGAGTGATGAGAAATCCTAACTCCTTGCAGGTGTCGGGAAAATATTTTTCCGATCGGGAGCGTTCGCGTATCCTCAACGTAAGATAACGACGTAAAGCGGTATCCATTTAACCTGTGGAAGTTAAATAAACAAAAATTAGCAAATATGTTGTTTTTTAATATAAATGTTATCATAGATGTTTTAAGATTTTTATGTTATTAAAAATTGTAATATTAATTTTCTTTCGTGTTGTTTGTTATTTGTTATATATATTGTATAAAGATAAATATATTTGTTATTCATCACATACATACACACACATTATATATATATATATATATATATATATATATATATATATATATATATATATATATATATATATATATATATATATATATATATATATATATATATATATATATATATATATATATATATATATATATATATATATATATATATATATATGTGTGTGTGTGTGTGTGTGTGTGTGTGTGTGTGTGTGTGTGTGTGTGTGTGTGTGTGTGTGTGTGTGTGTGTGTGTGTGTGTGTGTGTGTGTGTGTGTGTGTGTGTGTGTGTACACTTTCACACAACTTATAACGGTCGATTTTAGAGGTGCACATTCAGAATCGGTTTTTTTCAAAATCGAAAAAAAACAGAAACCGATTTTTAGTAACCGGTTTTTCATTCAAAACGGAATCGGTTTTTTACCCCGATTTTTTAATAGGTTAATAGAACCGAACCGGTTTTTTAATAGGTTAACTCAATTCCATTTTTAAAAAACGGCCAAAATCGGTTATGTTTTAACCAAAACCGGTTTTTAAAAAACCGGAACGGATTTAAAACCGGCTTTTGTGCACCTCTAGTCGATACTCCATCAATTGAATGTGATAGATGATTAATGATTTACAATTATGATTAAAAAGTATTTGTTATTATTTATTTATTAATATGTTAATTTAATAATCACAAAACCCTTCATATTACTTTAATTTATAAATCTAAATATCAAATTAGAAACATTAAATCAAATCAACATCCTAAAATTTAATATTTACGTATATTCGTTCAACACAATTAATTATTTTAGATATCAAAATATTATTTTTCTTAATAATAAGTACCCCACCTATCAATTGAATAAATAAGTAAAACATCTATGTTTTAGACCAACAATAATTTGGGCTAAATTAGTAAAATGAAACTTTACAGCTTAAATTTAATTCAAATATTCATTAACTAAACGAATACATTAAATATAACATCTGTGTTTTATTATCTCCTTGTAAATTTCTACTCTATGTCAATATACATCTTAGGCATTCTTATTTCATTCAATAAGGATTTATACATTCACCCACCATTTTTGACGTTTAAATTATCTATATTAAATTAAAGAGGACAATTTGATAAATTTATCAGTAGAAATCGCTTATCCTAGAAATACACTCTGTTATTAATTAATAAACTAATTATACACTCTGTTATTAAATAATAAACTTATTATTTTGTTTAAATACCGTATTAACACGTAATGTTAATAGTGCAAATGATTAAATGGGTTATTGTATTTTCCCAAAAGGGTATTTCGGTACTTCTTAAGAAAAGAACAATTTTTCCTTAGAAGGGGCATTTTAGTACTTTGGTAAATAAGACAATTACAATCTAGAGAAGGACATCTTTGTAATTTTATACAAGGAGACAATATTCTATGTTCCATTGAGGGCACAAAGGTAATTCACCAAATGCATGCGTGTTTGAGAGAGAGAGAGAGAGAGAGAGAGAGAGAGAGTATGAGAAAATGGTGACTCCGACGACCGTGTAGCCGTGTTAGGATCCTCCGATGAGCTCGGGGGTGGAAGCAAGGTTGTGAGGAGGATCTTTTTCTTAATAGTCATATGTAGTATTTTTAATAATATTTTTTATATAATTTAATTTATCTAAATAAATTGAGTAGATAATAAATAAATATAAATATAAAACACTCGGAATGTAAAATGCTTATTTTGAAAATATAAAGAAGTAAAAAGAGAAAATATAAAAATTCAACTGATATAATATTAAAACTAATGTGTGATGTGATATGATCACTCTCTAATCAATTATGATGAGTTCGTGTATAAGAAATTGGAGTAATGCCAGTAGAATCCCCCTTATGGAAACAGAAAAAGCAAACTTCTAATTGTAATGCATGCAATGCAATGCCATGCCCTAATGGCATCACGATGGTTACACACACAGAACTTCCGAGTTCTTTTGGAGAGATGGATCAGAGATAACTTACTTTGTTCGCGCTACTTTTTTGATCGTTTCCGATGGCAAGCTTCCAATTTCACAGTAAATCTGCAAAAGTTTTACATAAGAATTAAAACAATATAAAAAGGACTGCATATTATTGATGTGAGATCGTCAAATCCTACACATATGATCAACGATGATGCTACTTAATTTATCTACCGAAATATGGAAAATTAAAACATACATCATGTGCTTAGGGTTTTGCGTCAGATTATAAAACGAAATCCATATGTAAAATTCATTCTAAATCAACTTACGCTGATCATTCATTGATAAATTCTTACATCGCATACAAATGTACTCGTGCATGTTGTAAACTTCATTCAAAAGCAACTTAATCGAAACAAGAAGATAAGAGCAGACGCTGATTCACTGACAAATTCTTATATCGCATACAAATGTACTCGTGCATGTTGTAAACTTCATTCAAAAACAACTTAATCGAAACAAGAAGATATGAGCAGACGCTGATTCACTGAGAAATTCTTACATCGCATACAAATGTACTCGTGCATGTTTGTATGTATTTGTGTGAAATTACCAATACTATAACACACGATATAGATATTCAGCCGAAGATAATAAGCAGGAAAAGCAAAGGAATCAAGTGTTAAATGATATGCAGATTTGACTAAAAGATGAACTTCGAGCTCATTGACTCCATAGATTTATTCGATAATAGAAAGGTATAGAAGAAATTCAACACGAAAGCTACATTTTATAGCTTACCTTTTGAATCGGTGCTGGTTAATCGAAAATTAACACTTGTTCTTCGGGGAGAATCATCGTAGAAAGAACGATTGCAGAATTGAAAAGAAACTTAAACCGCCACGATCATAGTTTCTGCGTATCTTTTGTCAGTGCTTCTAGAGAGAGAGAGAGACAGAGAGAGAATGCAATTCCGTTTAAGATCTTGGAGAGAGAAAGTGAGAAGCGCATACGTGCCGCACCGGACGTCTTCTTGTAAAAACACGGATGGCTTTGATTTCTAACATGTAAATTTACAGCCATGCCCTTCCACTGCTATTGCATTTTTTTTTTTTGTTTATCATATGTCTTGTTATTTGTCCAAAAACTCGGTAAACAAGTTTTTTGTTGATCATATGTCTTGTTATTTGTCCAAAAACTCGGTAAACAAGTTTTTTTGGCTTTTGTATTCATAACTAGAAGATCACGATGCGCGGAAATCCTGAACATAATGTGACAATATAAATAGTTTAGAAATTGAAAAATATTTAGGGCATCAGAATTGCGGGAACCCTGAACATATTGTGACAATGTAAATAGTTTAAAAATCGAAAAATATTTAGGGCATCGGTCCGACGAAAAATGATATATAAAAACTATACATAAACATGTACTTTTGGTTTGTGAAGACGAATATATAAAAAAAGATTTTCTTTTTGGTTTCTCAAAATTCTACGCACGAAATCCAATATATAACCGATTGGAAATCAAATTTGTAACAAAAATCATTTACTAACAATAGAATTTTTTTTACATAATCACATAAAAAATGATGTAAAAACAAATAAATGCTAATAAAATCTTAAATACAAACGTAGATATAAAAAATGAAAAATAAACTATAAAATAAGTAATTTTGTTAAAACAATTTCATTAAAAACAAAGTTGTAAAAAATATACAAAAGGTTATAAAAGAAATTTAAAAAACATAAAAATATGCATAAAAATTTATAATCAAATGTTAATAATAATGATGATAATAATTTTCAAAATAGATTTAATTTAGAGTTTAAAGAAAACATGCAAATATTGTAATAATAACAAGGAAGGAAGGCCGCGCATTGCTGCGGTTATGAGGATAAATATGAAAAACGGATATGGGGAAATAATTTGGACAACGAATATAATAAAAGAAAAACGATTTGTAAAATAAAAAAAAAATAAAAACAAATATACAAAACCCAAAAAAAAGTTGCAATCTTACGTAAAATCTAAAAAACACAGTGGATTTAAAAAATAAGTATCTAAAAAACTAAATTTGCATAAAAAAACCCAACGATAAATGTAAAAATAGAAAACGGATATCACTGAATATAAAAATTGGCCAAAAGTGCAAATGGAAAAAATGATACATTCTTAGTGTATGGTGCATATTAGCATAGGTTGGGGGTGTATTTTAGAAGGCCTCTATGGCAAATTGGCCACAATTTTATATATATATATATATATATATATATATATATATATATATATATATATATATATATATATATATATATATATATATATATTTGTTATTAAAAAGATAAACTGTGGGGTGAAAGAAAAAATTTGTAGGGTGTTCACTATTTTAATATACATGCAGCAAAAAACCACAAATAAAGAAAATAATGAATTAATAAAAGAGAAAATTACACGGATGGTCCCTGTGGTATGGGGTTACCTACGCGCCTAGTCCCTAAAGTAATTTTTTAACTCGGACGGTCCCCAAGATTTCAATTTGTTACGCGTCTGGTCCCTAACCTCACCATCCGTCAAATTGGGTGTTAAATGTGGGGGTAATTTCGTCTTTTCTATAAACAATTCCAATATCCCGCCATATAGAAGAGGAACGGACGAATTTTTTTACGCATAACGATCATTCGACCATCGGACATAGAATCGTACTCCAAAACCCTTAATCAGTCTGCGTGAAAACCCTAGAAGGAGAAGGTCGACGATCACGATGGTTACTTGGAGGATACGCGCAAAAATGGCAGAAATTGACGTTGACACTACATACGGTATGCACACACTAACGTGATTAAAGTTTGAAACTTTCCATCGTTTTCACAGTAAGATTAATTTGTTCCTCCTACGTTCAATCATCAGGTGGTCATCCCACTGTATTTTCAATCCTATTGCACCATGGTGGGAAGTTTACAGATTTCCCAGGGAGAAGGTATGTGAATGGACAACAGCATTTCATCGACTTGGTAGACATCGACACATTTTGTGTTCATGACATTGACGAAATTATGGATAATCTTGGTTATGTCGGAGAAGAGGTAACGAAGCTGTATTATCATTTTCAAAGACCATTGGGCGATTTAGATTTTGGACTGTTTGCACTAGCTTCTGATGCTGACATACGCCATTTGGCTACATTTGTAGCCCAACATAAGTTAATCAATGTGTATACGGAACATGGGGAAACCAAGTTGCATACGTATTCAATGTCCCCTAACCCATCTAAGGTGCGTATCGTTGAACTTCATGAGTCTTCGTTTAAGTCAAAAAGGATGTTATTGAATTGGTATGATAATGTTGAAGCCCCAGTGGAAAATGAACCCCCCCCAGTGCAAAATGAACCACCCTCCCCCATCCCACCCCCAGTGGAAAAGGAACCCCCTCCAGTGGAAAAGGAACCCCCAAATACGATTCAGCATGATAGTTGTGTTTCTGAATTTGATCGTGAAGATGGCAGCAACAGTGGTGATGGGGATGGTAGTGAAAGTGATGATCTAGAAGGTAGTGAAAGTGAGGACAGTGATTTTGTTGTTGATGAAGATAACTTAATAGATGATGTCGAAGTGGACATGAGAGATTTCCACATGAACATTGACGAAGATGTTGAATGGAGTGGAGGTGCATCAAAGCCAATGGTTTCTGAAGTGACAGAAGAAGAACACATTGAAGTAATTGATACTGAGGTTTACGTGTCGGATTCTGCATCAGATGATGGAAACGAGGGCCCAAGGAAGAAAGGAATCAAGAACTTAAGGAGGGCACATGAGAATGCCAATGCGTTGGTTCCTGAGCCATTCTATTTACATCAGACATTCACTTCATCAACGGAATTTAAAAAAAAAGTGAAGCTCCATGCAATAGAGACTAGAAGGCAAATAGAGTTTGAGAAAAATGATAGAAATAGGGTCAGGGCTGTGTGCAAGGGATCCATACCAAGCTTAGGTCAACTCAAGGCAGGTGGGACCAGTCAACAAGAAGTCAATGAGGAAAATGAAGAAAGAACATGTCCATGGGTTCTTTATATTAGCAAGTGGAAAAATGATCGAGAGTGGCAAGTGAAAACCTACATCAAGGAACACCATTGTCTTCAAACAAGGACTGTAAAAGCACTTGATTACAAGTTTCTTTCTAAGGAGATTTTACATCAGGTGGAAACAAACCCCCATATTCCTATTAGGGCTTTAAGGGATCAACTACAACGTCAATACAAGGTCGATATTTCGAAGATGAAAGCATTTAGGGCAAGAAGTGCAGCCATAGATATTGTTAAGGGCGATTATGCGAGTCAATACACGATTTTGCGAGATTATTTGTTAGAGGTGCAGAAACGTAACCCGGATACCACTATCAAACTTGATGTTGAATGTGAACCCAATCCAGCACTTGAGACGAGGACATTCAGACGTGTCTATGTTTGTCTTGGTGCTTTGAAGAAAGGATTTGCAGCAGGGAAACGAGACTTTTTGGGTCTTGATGGTGCTTTTATGAAAGGTCCCTTTCCTGGACAGATTTTGACTGCTGTGGTAAGCTTCTTTGTCTTAAATTGTTGCATACTTTGTTGGTAATAATTCTTCCCTAATTTGTATGTGGGTTTTAATAGGCTTTAGATGGTAATAATGGTGTATACCCCTTGGCATATGCTATTGTGGAAGCAGAGAATCTAGACTCGTGGACATGGTTTTTAACCAACTTGGGGGACGATTTAGGTTTGACAAGTAACTCGAATTTCACGTTTATAACTGATAGACAAAAGGTACTTGATTTGTCAATTAAATTTTAAAGTAGTATTTATTCTTGAATTCTCAAAGTTTATACACAATATCATGTTGATTTGTAGGGTGTACTTCCAGCTATTGCAAAGTTGTTTCCTTGCGCTGAAAATCGGTACTGTCTGCGACACATTCACGAGAATATGAAGTTACGTTGGAGAGGAAAGGAGTTCAAGGACCTTTTATGGAAATGTGCCACAACTTGTAATGTCCAAGAATTTCACAAAAGCATGCAAGAACTTAAAAACCTGAACAAAGACACTTTTGAATGGCTGAATAAAATACCTGCTCAACATTGGGCTAGGTCCCACTTCTCAAGTAGAGCTCACTGTGATGCTTTGCTAAACAACTTATGTGAATGCTTCAACAGCAAGCTAGAGGAAGGTCGTGATTCACCAATTATCACATGTATTGAATTCATCCGTGAATATATATTGAAGAAAATCGTGAATGTTGACAAAGCTATTGCTAAAGCCACAGGCCCCTTGACTCCAACAGCAACAAAGACTCTCGAAAAGATAAAAACCGAAGCAGAAGACTATATTGCTACTTTTTGTGGTAATGGGAAGTACCAAGTTAGTGGACCTTGGCAGGACCAATGTGCTGTTGATGTGACTAACCAAATATGTTCATGCAAGAAATGGGAGTTAACGGGAATTCCTTGCAAACATGGTGTTGCTGCTATTTGGGACATGAGGAAAAACAACAGGAATGTGGGTCTTCCAGAAACTTTTGTTCACGAATGCTATTGGTTAACCACCTGGAAGGAAATGTACTCTTTCAAACTTGAACCAATCAACGGGAAGAGCATGTGGGAGAAGTCACCCTGTCCCACTACCTTGCTACCTCCCAAACATCGTACCACAATTGGTAGGCCCAAAAAGAAAAGAAAGAAGTCAGCTTTGGAAGTTGACGAATTGGTGAGAGGAAATAGAGTGTCTAGAGTCCATAAATCTGTTCGTTGTAACAAATGTGGAAATGCAGGTCACAATTCAAGGACTTGCAAAGGGCAAAAAGCAACTGGTAGTGGAGAAGCAAAAGGGAAAGGGAAAAAAAAAATTTGATGGTCAAAGTGATTATGAAAGTGTATTTTGTTTTAGAAACTGTCTTTTGTTAATGGTTGCTTAAAAATCTTGATGGTTGCTTGTAATAGAAACTGTCTTTTGTTAATGGTTGCTTAAAATACTTGTAATAGCAACCAAGTATATTGTTTCTTCTTGTAATAGCATTGAACTATTGGATATGGTTGTTCGTATGACATGGAGTGTTTTATGATGTTTCTTTGACTGTGCAATGACATATAGTGTTTTCTTTGTTTGACAACACTTGTAATAGCAACCAAGTTCGTCAATATTCCTTTTAATAGCAACCAACTTTGTGGTTTTCTAGTACAATAACTTTGTTTGACAAAGTTATTGTTTGACAACTGCATTAATCCATTTTCTCTTACAATAACTTTGTTTGACAACACTTGTAATAGCAACCAAGTTCGTGAATATTCCTTTTAATAGCAACCAACTTTGGTACATTCCCTTTTCATTAACAATACATAAGGTAACTTATCTTAACTGCATTCATTAACAATACATAATCCTTTTTCATTAACAATACACAAGGTAAGTTAATTTAAGTGCATTCATTACTCCAAACCAAGTTCATTACAATCAAAAGATTACCTTCGCTTCAAAGGACTACATTCGACACTAGTAACATACAATCAAGCTATTACAATCAACCAACCACAACTGATCAAACTAACACCTACAACTTGTACACAAGTATCCCTAAAAACAGAACCCAACTGATAATTAGCCATATTTTGAGATATCGATTTTCAATTTCAAGCTCCTTCACGTATCGGTTTTGGAATTCGAGTTTGTAACGAGAATTTTCTTCATCTACCCAACCAATAAACCCACACCGTGCTCCCTGACATTTCAAAACACAATTGATTAGGCATACTAAACAATTAGGGTTACGATTGAAAAAAATATAATTTTACTTCACCATACCATTTTCGAACATGCATAGAACGGCCTACCAGGGTTTTTCTTTGTCCGGGATGTTCGTATTATCGCCACAGCTCCACAATCGCACGCCACCATACCCATTACACTTCTGCTTCGATCGCGATTGGATTTGAGGACCAATTGCGTCGTATACGTTGTTATATGTTCTTTGTTCATGGAAAAGACGAAATTACCCCCGCATTTAACACCCAATTTGACGGATGGTGAGGTTAGGGACCAGGCGCGTAACAAATTGAAATCTTGGGGACCGTCCGAGTTAAAAAATTACTTTAGGGACTAGGCGCGTAGGTAACCCCATACCACAGGGACCATCCGTGTAATTTTCTCTTAATAAAAATAAAGAAATCAATAAAAGAAAGAAAAAAGACCGAAAGAAGCAAACATAGCTGGCTGATTTGTATATTTATCTAGAATAACTCTTTTATAAATGGCTAATAACATAAAAACCATTATACTTTGGTCAAAATCCGGTTTAAGCACTATATTTTTTTTTTGTTCTAAAAAAACCACTCATATTTTCAAAAAAAAAAATCGTAAAAACCACTTTATTTTAGAAAAGATACATTGCGACCACTATAACAAATTAAAGTCATGATTGTATGTTGCTAAATCGGAACACTTCTTACCCCCGTCGTATTCATAATTTAGTGGATTCACTTGGACACTCTATGCATTAACAACGTGGCCGAAGAGTTGTAGTTACGAAAACTAAGATTATATGTAGACAACATTATGTATAATTTTCACTGTAATGAAGTTCCGATATTTGCTTAAAATATCGATATGAAACTTTTCACATAATCTTTCGATGAAAAAAATCGTTAAATGTCATAAAATAAAATGAACAGTGGTCAATATGATTTTTTTTGAAAGTATAATTGGTTTTTATGGAACAAAAAGAAACATAGTGGTTAAACCAGAATTTTGCTCAAATTACGGTGGTTTTTATGTTATTAACCCTTTTATAAACAAACATTGGCTTGGGTCGGGTCTACGTTGGATAGTCGGGTCGGATCGTGAGAATTCGCGTTTTTCTAAAAATTAACTACTGTTTGTAGATGACAGGGTTTGTGCGTAGATTACTCAACAGTACATGTAACAAGCGCGCTTACCAACTGGGTTGGATTTGTTTCTCTTGTATTTTGCCAAGTAAAACGATTAAAAAAAGAATAAAACAGTGTTCACGCGATGCAAAATGTTAGAGATATATAATTGTATATATACATGATCCTTGTATTAATATTATTATAGCAAAATTATATTATTAACATATTAAATCATTTTTATAAATAAAAGTGAGGTGTCGTGGAACAAAATGCGTTCTACTCTTTGGAAGAGATATTGTCTTGATGACTCAATAACATCAAAATCAATGAAAACAATGTAACTTTAGAGACTGAGGTGTTTGATATAATAAAATTTGAGAACCAAGGAAATGATTTATTTTTTTTAGAAATATATAAAAAGGAAGAAAATTTCGTCTTTATCCTTATAAACTTTCATAATTACGGTTATATTTTTATAAATTTCAAATTACATGTATATCCTTGTAAACATGGAGAATTTTGTCTATATCCTTATAAACTTGCATAATTACCTTTATATTCTTGTAAAATTTCAAATTATATATATATATATATATATATATATATATATATATATATATATATATATATATATCCTTAGAAAACATATAAACTTATATATATACTCAAATACTTAATTGAATTAAAATTATTATCTTTTAAAAAAATTAAAAAACATCTTTTAAGTTGACTTTATGTTATCAATCTTGGTTGACTTTATAAAGGATTTTGGATTTGGGACTCTCACTCTGTACAATTAATTAATATCTAGGACAGGATTTTGGATTGGTACCTGCTTCATATCGATGGAAGCTCCAAACTAGTGTGTTCAATCTGTTATCGATTAACATCTTGAAAGTAGCTATTAATGGCTTGTGGAATTTGGTTGATAAAATACGATCTTATCCGACTTTAAAAGAAATCAACACGTATCCCTTGATGCATAAATTACTCAAGGAATAGATGATAAAGAAAATCTTGGAAGTCAAGCTTTCCCCAGTGAACATAAAGAATAAGTTATTGATACACGCTTATGGTTCACCAACAAAAACCCAAAAAAGCCCAGTAACATTTTGTTGAATTATTAAGCTAGACTTTGTAAATCTATTAGTGTTAGGTATTAGTTGTGTGACAGCATGTGACGGGTTACATGACAGTTATTAGTCAGTCCTAGGAAATAACCCTCAAACTATGAAGGGGTATGATGTTTGGGATGATAGTCACGATGGTTGCACTGCTTATATATACATATCTAAACTAATGTAAAGTTGGATGTACCGGAAATATCAACTGATTAATTAGAGTTTTGGTCCCAAATTCAAAATTCGACATGGAGCTATGATTGTTCCATAGTCGAGATTTATTTTATCAACTAAAATTCCACAATCCATTAATAGCTACTTTCAAGATGCTGATCGATAACAGATTGAACACACTTGTTTGCTTTCATCGATCCGACGCAGATACCAAATCCAAAATCTCGTCCTAGATATATAATTAATTGTACAGAGTGAGAGTCCCAAATCCAAAATTCAATATGAAGTCAACCAAGATTGATAATATAAAGTCAACTTAAAATGTCTTTTAATTTAAAAAAATACTAATTTTAATTAAATTAAGTATTTAAGTATATATATGTATAATTTAAAATTTTACAAGAATATAAAGGTAATTATGAAAGTTTATTAGGATATAGACGGAATTCTCCCTTTTTACAAAGATATACATGTAATTTGAATTTTACAAAAATATAACCGTAATTATAAAAATAAAGACGAAATTCTCCTTTTTATATATTTCTAATAAAAATAAATCATTTCCTTCGTTCTCATATTTTTTATTATATCAAACACGTGAGTCTTTAAAGTTACATTGCTTTCATCGATTTTGATGTTATTGAGTCACCACGACAATATCTCTTCCAAAGAGTGAGGCTTTACATTTAAGTATCTTCATAATTAACATTTTAGAAATCAAGAATGATGAACTTTATATTGATGTTTATTTGTAACACCAACGAAAGGTAAGATGATTTTTAAAGTGGGTAGTTTACGCATTTTGTTCCACGACGTTCATCAGTTTAAATCAGTGATTAATTTACTCAAAATCATTAAAACGAATGTATTTGGAAATTCATGTTAATACAATGATCCAAAAGCTTATTGCTTTTTAGATCTCTATTATATGTAAAAAATGATTTAATATGTTACTAATATAATTTTGCTATAATAATATTAATACAAGGATCATGTATATATAAATTATGAATAAAAAAGCAAAAAAGAACTTGTTTACGGAGTTTTTGCCAAATAACACGACATATGATCAACAAAAAAGGCAATAGCAGTGGAAGGGTATAGCTGTAAATTTACATGGTAGAAATCAAGGCCATCCGTGTTTTTACAAGAACACGTGAGGTCCGGCACGTATGCTTCTCACTTTCTCTCTCCAAGATTTTACAACGGAATTGCATATTCTCTCTCTCTCTCTCTCTCTCTCTCTCTCTCTCTCTCTGGAAGCACTGAGAAAAGATACGCAGAAACCTTCATCTTTATGATCGTGGCGGTGTAAGTAAACCCTTCATCGTTTTCCTTTCCAATTCTTCAATCCTTCTTTCTACATTGATTCTCCCCGAAGAACAAGTATTCATTTTCGATTAACCTGCAGCGATTCAAAAGGTAAGCTATAAAATGTAGCTTTTGTGTTGACTTTCTGATACCTTTATATTTTCGAATAAATCTATGGAGTCACTAGCTCCAACTTCATCTTTTAGTCAAATCTGCATATCATTTAACACTTGATTCCTTTTGCTTTTCCTGCTTATTCTTTTCTGCTGAATATCTATATCATGTGCTCTATGTATTGGTAATTTCACAAATACATACAAACACGCATACATTTGTATGCGATGTAAGAATTTCTCAGTGAATCAGCGTCTGCTCATTTCTTCTTGTTTCTATTAAGTTGCTTTTGAATGAAGTTTACAGATGGATTTCGTTTTATCTAACGCGCAAAACCCTAAGCACACAATATATGTTTTAATTTTTCATATTTCGGTAGATAAATCACTAAAGTTATCAAAAACTCATTGTTTTTTATGGATAAAAAGTAGTATCATCGTTGATCATATGTGTAGGATTTGACGATCACATCAATAATATGCAGTCCTTTTTATATTGTTTTTAATTCGTATGTAAAACTTTTTCAGCTTTACTGTGAAAATGGAAACTTACCATCGGAAACGATCAAAAAGAGCCACCATTAGCGCGAACAACGTACGTTCTCTCTCCCTCTCCAAAAGAACTCGGAAATTCTGTGTTTGTGAAACCATCGTGATGCCATTAGGGCATGGCATTGCACTGCATGCATTACAATCAGAAGTTTGCCCTTTCTGTTTCCATAATCCCTTTTGTTTTTTTTTTTTTTTTCTCTCTCCAAACTCTAGCCTACGCTCTTTTACCTCACGCGCCATATCTTGTTTCATCCTATTGTGCTACAAACAAAACCAAAATTCAAAGAAAGAAAGAAAACAGATCTAGCATTGTCATAACCAAATGAACAATGTCGTAAATATACTATACATGTATGTATCATTGTCACTGAGGAGAGAGATGCAATATTCTGTACTGAAAAGCATTAGTGGATGCAGGAGATAATGAGCTTGAAAAGGCAAGAAATAACCAGCGTACTAGACGGCGCACAAGCACAGACCTCACCTTTGGCCAGGCAATTCCTGCTTGAAAGAAACTGTATAATTTCAAACTTATCCTTTTCGCATTACCACTTCTAGATCCAAACTCTTCCTTCCTTCCTTTCTCGATTATCGATAATGGCTTCTCATGATTTCATGTTTGAAGCAGATGAAGTCTCAGAAGAAGACGTCGAACTGGGCTCCGTTTACGAGATCTACCACAAAAACCTCCCTCCTAGAACTCCTGTTCAACTGAGATCCATTCGTGTTGTTATGGTAATCATATCAATCACTTCAAAATAAATGATTAGATCAATTTATGGTTTCCTTTGACTGATGAATATGATATTTAATTTTCAGGTGAGTGAGAAGACAGATCTGAACGTCGCGATTAGGTATCCGAGCATTCTGTCATTACGCACTTATTTCAGCCATGGAATCACGGAGATGTATCCAGCTCTAGATGAAAAGTTCGTGATGGGAATAAAACTCGCCGGGAAAGTGCTTTTCCGGCAAGTTCCATCTCAGGAGTTCGCCGAGAAGAAGCATTTGCAGGATTTCTGGCTGGTGAACCCAAACTCTCAAGCTGGGTCGGGTCATGTTGTTATGAAGATTGAAGAGATCGGACTGGCGAGAGAACTGAAGAACAATGAGATGGTAAGGTGGGGTGTTAGAAGACAAGTTATGTTTATTGGGAGACACAAAGATATGAGCAAAACGACGCAGTCTTCTTCAAGCTTCGTTCATGGCGAAGAAGAATTGATCAAAGATCAACCAGATGTTAACAATGGTGGATTCGAAGACGAAGAGGAAGAAGTTGATGACGAAGATGATAATCTTAAAAGAAGGTTGAAAAGAAATTTGCGAAAAAGAAAGCGTGTGAAGCAAGGAAACAACCAGTTATGGCTGGTTAATAAGAAACCGATGAACAAATGCAAGAAATTAGGGCTCATTAAAGACCCCACAGAAAGATGGTCAAAGGAGAGGTATCTGGCGGCGGAGCTCAGTCTCCTAGAAGCTATGAAGGAAAAGAAGGCGATGATTGGGAATCCGATTACCAGACCTGCACTTCGAGTTGAAGCTCGAAAGAGGATAGGTGACACTGGTCTCTTAGATCACCTTCTGAAACACGTGGCAAACAAGGTGGCGCCAGGTGGCGATTTAAGGTTTCGAAGGTCACATAATGCTGACGGTGCGATGGAGTACTGGCTTGAAAGTGCGGATCTTCTTAAAATTAGAAAAGACGCCGGAGTTAGTGACCCGTTTTGGACTCCGCCGCCTGGTTGGAAGCCCGGTGACTCTCCCATCCAGGACCCGATCATGGCAAAAGAACTCAATTATCTCAAAGAAGAAATCTCAACTATCAAAAGGTAAATTGGATTCACTATACAAAAATAAAATGTTAATTACTTTTACGTTTTTATAAGAATGGTTGTGGTTTCTTGTAGGGATCAGTTTCTATCTAAGAAGCAGTTTGAGGAAGACATGGCGAATCTGAGAAAGTACGTAAAAAGAACATGATAAGATATTTCTTATTATTATTGACTGATTGATATATTTTTATTTAGATGATTAATTGTGTTTATGAATTAACAGGGAGATTATTGAGTTAATTTCGAAGAATAAGGAAGATCAAAGTAAAGCTATTGTGGTATCTGAAGGTGTTGACGCGAGTCCAAAGAAATCCATCAATTTCTGTAATTCGTTGCTTCCTTCAGAGTCTGATGTAAATGATCACTCACTCCTCTCAAGGGTATAATTGTAATTTTCTCTGTAATGGTATAATAACTCTTTGTTTTGTTTACTCATGTTTTGTTTTTTTTGGCAGGAAGAATGCAAGAAAGAAATGTCGGTCATTTTGAAGAAGGTAGAGGTGAGTCATGCATCCAATTAAATGTTATTTGAATTATCTACGAGTAAAAAGCAGTTAATATGCCTAATTAAGAAGTTACACATATAATATGTTGTGAGATTATGAATTGGCCGTTTTTTTTGGTATATGCAATGTTTGATCATACGTGGAGAGACAATTAGTTGATTTAGATATTGATTGCTGCATTATTTTCTTTCAATAAATTTGCTGCACTTTGACTTAAATTGACAGAATGTTTAACAAGAGTTTAAACTTAATAATTAATTACCTAAAATGCTCATGATAGTTAGACTAAAAATTAGAAAATTTTGTTAATCTAAACCACTTTTATGAATTGCTGATAGATAACTAATATAGATTTGGACCTACATATATATTACAACGAAGATACTACTGCATTTAAAATATAAGAGTATGCGATTTGCAAAATTGATTTTGCAATAATTTTTAAACTTTTTGTGGATATAAATTAAAAAGGAGATCCTCAATTTATCTATTTTGTAATATAAGGATTCAATAAAAAAACAGAACACTTTTTTTAAGTTATTTGTGAAAGAAAGGTTTTTGGTTATATCGTGTGACTGACCGATGATGGTAGAGCTGGAGCATGCATGCATGCACATGCATTGTAAGAGAACATTAATTAATCCAAGACAAAAATAAAATATTTGACTTATAATTTTGTCTGTATATGTCTATGGTTTGATACGATGCGTACGGCATAGTACATATATCTGAAACATGGTATTAAAACATTTGGAATATATATATATTTATATATATATACAGGCAGAGACAACCAGGATGACAGGTGGCAGGGAAGAATTAATTAATATCCAAACAGTAACAACCACCGATGATGCTGCTCAAAAACCAAAAGAAGGTAGTGATCAGAAGACATCTGAAGGTGAACGGAAAGTAGCACCACCACCTGCAGGTGAAGGAAAGGCAGCGAAAATTGAGAGGCTGAAAAGTGGGTTCAGACTTTGCAGACCACAGGGTACTTTCCTGTGGCCAAATATGGTGAACAACCCCGCCACCACCACCACCACCTCCTGTACTTCTTCTCAGGTTGTCGTTCAGGTGGAAGACCTATTAGTGGTCCCAACTCCACCATCTGTTAACTCCTCAACCCCACCACAGCTACCATACACCCACCACTACCTTAACCCTGCTTCTCCAGTAAAGCCTGTACCCGAGAGACGCGCCGTCACTGTCACCGTTTCCACCCATCCACAGGTGGATACCGGAGGAAATAACTATTCCTCTACCACCACCACTACAACAACCACCACCACCGGCAACAAAACCACCACCCTCATCAACCTCAATGACATCCCGGCCAATCCATCTGCTCAACAGACTGTTACCACCACCACTATCATGCCAAATACCGTCAGTCTCTCTCTCTCTCTCTCTCTCTCTCTCTCTCTTAATTAATTATAGAATATTAATTAATTTGTTTCATGGGGTGAAGAGTGAAGCACACGGAGCAAATTTTCCGGCGAAGAGCCATGAACAGAAATGGAAGAGGTCATCATCTTCGGTGGCGTCATCGTGCTTGTCCAACACAGTAACTCCGGCAGCTTGGCTATCAGACTCTAACAGGCATCAACAATGGTGATGGACTTTCTTGGTTTAGATAAAACAAAAACACTACTATACTTAGGCTAATTCTATAATTAGCTAGCTAGCTGCATACATTAGCGAAATAGAAAGATTGAGAGATATATTGCATGTATCTCAAAAATACATTTTTGGGTTTTTGGAGTGGTTACTAACCACATTTTGGGTACTCATGATTCTATACATATGTCACTCCTACTGTTTCTTAATCACATCCATCGTTAAAAGTTTCAAACAAAACCTTTCTAGGCTTTTCATGTTTTTTTATGTTATTGAAAATTAATTGACAAAACACCATACAACTATTTATGCCCCGACTATTTATATTTATATATCATGACCTAAGATATCATTATATATAATGCCTAATTTAATGTTGGTATACTGAGATACGGTGCTCATGATAACCCGTATATATAGAACAGTTTAATGTTTGATTAAATTACAAAAACTTTTACTTGATTCAGTTGTACCTTTCATATATTACTTTTAATTTAATTACACTATTTCTTATAATAATCAACATGTTTGAAATTAAAATAATATAGACACATATGATGCTATATAAAGGAGTAAAGGACTACTATTGGTTTAATTATATATTTTTCTATGAATCTAAGTATATTAAGTAATATATGTCCTGATTTCTTATACAATTATAAATTACATATAATTATATTAAAGTTAAATTTTACATGTTAAATACGACATAAACGTTAAAACTAACTGGTTTTTAGGTTAGCGTCGATACCTATTTAACATATAAAATTCAACTTTAGAGACCTCTTGAGCAAAAAAAAACTTCAATGACCAATTTGGAAAAAAAAACATCAAACTTGGTTGTGCTACAGTGACAATAACCCTTTGTATTAGGGGTGAGCAAAAACCGAACCGCAACAAAGAAAAAAACCCGGAAAACCCGCATTAAGCGAAACCAAAACAAACACCGAACATGCGGTTTTTATTTTGCAAAAACCGAAAATTTTCAGTGCGGTGCGGTTTTTATTTTTACAAAAACCGCAAAAAAAACCCGCACCGCTTATAGGAACCGAACTGCAAACCACAATATAAACTAAATCGCACCCCGTATTTTATATTAAAATAATAAGTAATCATATATATAAATAACTATTATCTAACTATTATTTTATTGAAAGTTAAAGAAAATTGTGAAGCTGGATTACGAATATACAATTACGAATAGTGTTCCAAAAAAATCCCCTTTTAGTCGTTCACTACTTCCCACTTCAGACCGTACTTTCGTCTCTCTGTAGTGTTTAAAAATACATTGAACTCTTTAAAGTATGTTATTGTAATTTGACATTTTAAGATTGTATTGGTTAAGTATTTACTTTAATGGTTTGATAGTCTTTACCACTTCTTTTAAAACTGCAAAAAAAAAAAACCGCACCAATGGCACGCGGTTAATAACCGCAAAACCACACCGCATTAAAAACCCCACAGTTCAGTTATTTTGTAGGAAAAACAGCATTTGGAGTTTGCGCCGCGGTTATTATCAAAATGGGTCCGTCATCTCTGAGTTTCATAGAAGAATTTAATAGCCCGAATATATTAAATAGGTTCGTCATCTCGGAGTTTCACCGGAGTCGATTTCCTGCTACGACTATGTACATAGTTGGAGACAGGAAAGACTGTCCGACGTTGAGTCCTAGCCCTCCGTTACTTCGGCGAGTTAGAAGAAATGCTGGTAAGCGATCCTGTTTAACCCGGTTATCGTTCTTCGTGGACCCACAGGCACACCAGAAGAACCCAATAGTGCTACAGAGGAGTCCAGCACCAACAGATAATAGAGATTTGAGACGGAGAGAGCAAGATTGAGACCGACTATGGTCTTTGTGGTTGCCATAGATCACCGAAGTTTTTTTTCCCCGAATTGGTCACTGAAGTTTTTTTTTTTTTTTTGCGCAATAGGTCACTAAAGTTGAATATACATGTTAAATAGGTCCCAACGTTAACCTGAAAACCAGTTAGTTTTAACATCGGGGACCTATTTAACATTTAAAATTCAACTTTAGTGACCTATTGTGCAAAAAAAAAATCAGTGACCAATTTGGAAAAAAAATATCAAATTTGGGTGTGTTATAGTGACAATAACCCAATTATATTGGTATATGATGTGATATCTGATCTCCGAGAGGTCTCGGATAGATGGTTGCCACTAGAAGGATCTAGAATCACAATCACAAAGAAAGAAACGATGTCAGTCGCTTTTCAGAAAGAAATTTTGGGAAGGCGCTATGACGATCAAGTTAGTTTTCTTGAGGAGGAAGATAGTGAATAGTGAGAGTCAAGGAAAGTGATCCTTTCTCCTGAGGTGTCTCTGGCCTTATATAGTAGTCCTGTTGTAGGTCTCGATTTTAGCGAAACGGAGTGTCAGCCTGGTAGACGGCAACGACGCTCATTGGAGGATCGTCTTCTCTTTCTTCCATCTAAGTTGTGATTGGCTTAGATGGAAACTTCATAATGACATGAGCATTACATTTGTTGCTTAAGGGCATTGCTTTTCTTGCAGTATGACTAAGGCGGTAAGATACAATCATTCCTACGTGGGTTGGTTGGTGTAGAGCATTATTGCTTAGCAGTATAGTTGTTGAGGAGCCTGACAGCAAGGCTACATGGAAGCTATGCAAAGTTGATTAGCAACTGGGTATGATGGACCGACTGGCAGTCAGGAGTTTGATGACTTGGTAGCATAGGTGCTGCCAAGGCCTTGGGATTTGCATCTTCTATTATATTTGACGTATCTTAGACGTTATCAAGTCCCTCGGTCTCAAAGTCATGTCGTTTTCATAGACTAGCTTTCATGTTCTAGGCTTATAGGAGTGTAAGGTGTCGTGCTCTAAGCCTAGAGAGTTGTTTTGACCTACGGCTGACGTGGCCGATTTTGCAGGGGTGTCAGTTGCAATATTATGGCAATCTTTTTGAATTTCCTACCCATCTGATTGCTTTCCTTATATAATTTCTTCTTCGACTTTGCTCCTACGTTCCATTTCTTGTCATTTTGTTTTTTCTTTTCGCTCTCCAAAAATCTTTTCGTTCGTCATGGGTTTTGTCGCTGGTGTTGAACCAACTGTTTAACAGTTCGAGGCGTTCTAAGAATGATATGACTTTCAGCTTGAGGACGATTTCCTTTTTCCAACCGATGACACCTTGTTCTCCTCTCCCCCCGAGGGCAAAGTTGGGATTTTTGTCAAAACCTTCAATACTCATTACCGGCTAACGACGATAGACTTTACCGATGAGGTCCTAAGACGGAATGGGTGTAGCATTAGTCAATTTAATTACCTCGAATGTAATATCTTGATTTTTAGTTAATTATTATTTAGCTATTTAAATTACTTTTAAATCCATTTTAGATTATAATAATACAATTAATAACAAAGGGTATAAATAAATGAATGAATTATACTAATTAAATAAATACTAATAAAAGGGGGCAATTTAGAATTAAATGGCAAAAATGTTATAAATTATGTGAGGGGCCTAAAGAGAAAATAATAAAAACTTGTTATGCCAAACTTTTGAGTCAAGGGGCTATACATGTCATTATGGGAAGGATGAAGGGCTTTATTGTAAAACTTGGAAATTGCACACTTATCACTTAGGATGGGGAGGGAGTGTGCGGCCGATCAATCCTCTCCATTCTTCATGCACATCGTTATCCTTTCCACCCTAAAAGCCTTTTACCGATTGTTTTCTTTGTTGTGCGACTTAACCCAAGAAGGAGGGAAGGCGCCATGAAAGAGGGAGAGTCGGGAAAGAGAGAAAGCGCCTGAGAGAGTGTGACAGTCGTGAGGTGATCGTGGTGGAATTGTTGCCGGAATCTTTTGCTCACGTGGTTTCCGATATAAGGAGGGTGGCGGTGGTGCTTGGTGTTTCCCGTGGCTTGAAGTGTAAGTGTTTGTTTTGTCAGTTCTTATTCCTACCATGCAACACCACTGTCGGCAACCCAAGGTCGTCGGTTGATCGTCTCATGACCACCATCGGACCACCATCTTGTGATGGTTGTGGTTTGTTATTTCTTATTAGCCCTTTAAAGCTTCTATGTCTATGTTGTCTTTCATTTTCTAGTTAATCATTTTGGTGTGTGTGTAGGGGGTTGAACCATCGTGTGGCCACCCTACCACCACCATGTCACCACCACCTTTTAGTGGTTGTAATGTACTCTAATGTCCAACCCTATGGCTGATTCCTTGACACTTAGTGGGTTAAGATGCAACTAAACCCTAAATGTCAAGTTATCATTTCATGCGGAAAAAATCTAGTTTGATGATCTTCTGAGTTAAGTTGGGTCTGACACTTGTTTATCCTAGTTTAGAACTCATATTTCTTTGATCTAAAGTACTTAATTATTTGTATTTTTAAGGGTTGAGATGGAAAGAGAACTTAAAAATAAGTTAATTAATGTTGTAAGGTCGGGTATTCACCATAAATTCCACAAAATTCATTCGGGGGTAAGGTCAGAGCCTGTGGCTTGGGTTGGACGTCTAGTTTCTTCTATCTAAGGGCCTTAACCTGATATCAACTTTAAGTATAGTAAAAGCTGCAATCTTTGCAGACTGGTCCAGAAAGTTGGCTGATTTTATTAGTCAACTTGTAAAATTTGCAATAAATCAACCGAGTGCCTTATGAGTGTGTAATATCATTATTAAAAGAATGGGTTTAAGGGGGTGGGGAAGTTAGCTCATGAACAAACCGTTATGTCGAACTTAAAGATAAAAATAAATATTATATAAGTGTTATTAAGTAACAGTTGAGGTGTCGTCTAGGTACTGGCTATTGGAATCATATGTAGGTTGCTTAGTGGTAGAAGTTCATCCTAGCTCACACTATTTGTAATGCTCAGCTGTACTACTTAGTTGCATTGTTCATACATTTTACTATCATGTGAGTTACACTAACTTATATATTATGTTGACCATGCATGTTAAGTGTGACTTGTTCATTGTGTTTCATGTTATGGGATCACGTAGAATTGGTCAGGGGTAATTGGTCAAGACAACCCTCCGTGGGAATTGACCAGATTATACGAAAATTCCACCAGAAATAAAGAAAATCTTTTTAACATACTCAAGAATATTCCTAGCAAGAATTATCTAGTAAAAAGCGATATTATATATATGGAAAAAAATACAGATAGAAAATATTTGTGTAAAATTATTAAAAATATTAAGGTTGAACCTAATAAGGACCAATAATGGATAAAATTCATAATAATGGTCTTTTTTATCTTCCGATTGATTCAAATTCCCAAATAAATAACAAAAAGGTATTTTTTTTGATTGGATGGGAATGAATGAAAAAATCTTAATATTAAATTACCCCATATCAAATTCGAAAGTTTTTTTCTTTCCAGAGTTTGTGATACTTTATCATAAATATAAAGAGAAACCTTGGTTTATCCCAAGCAAATTACTTCTTTTAAATTTGAATATAAATCCCAATTTTAGTGATTAGTGAAAATAAAAATATTAACGGAAAGCAAGAAGAGGATATTTTAAATTTTAGCCCATCAAATTCAAAACAATATTTTGAATTAAAGAATGAAAACAATATTGAAGAATATTTTTTATAATCGATCGAAAAACTAAAAATATTCTTTAAATGAGATTTTCCTTTACAATTAAGATGGGCTGGACGTTTGAATGAATTGAATAATAAACTGATGAATAATATCCAGATACATGGTCTCTTGCTTAACATGATAAATGTAAGAAAAATTAGTATATCCTATATTCAAAAGAAAGAAATTAATCTGGATATAATGAGTAGGCGTTTAAATCTTACACAATTAATCAAAAACAGAATGTTAATTATGGAACCTGCCCGCCTATCTCTAAAAAATGACTGACAATTTTTTATGTATCAAATCATAGGTATTTCATTGGTTCATAAAAGTAAGCACCAAAGTAATCAAAGATACCGAAAACAAAAAAATCTTTCTAAAATTACAGACAAAAATAATTATGATTTGCTTGTTCCTGAAAATTTTTTATCGTCTAGACGTCGTAGAGAATTGAGAATTCTCATTTCTTTCAATTTGAATTTAAAGAATAACAATAGTGTGGATAAAAATACATTAATTTACAAGGAGAACAAGATAAAAAACTGGAGTCAATTTTTGGATGAAAGAAGTACTAATAATTATGTGTTATGTGTTATGTTTTATAGGCTATGTGTCAAGTGCTATGTTCTTACACGTTATGTGATAAGTTTTTCAACCATGTATGAGATTGATACTATGTGTGAGTCATGTGTATGCTCACTAAGCTTTGTGCTTACCCGTTGTTATTAATCTTTTCCAAGACCCTCCAGGGTTTATAGATGAAAAAAACCGGTGTAACTACAGGCGGCTCACATTCTCATCATTTTATTTTTCATTATGATATTATGATTGTAACCAGGGTTAATACTTTCGAGGTTCTTTTTAAATGTACTTTGATTTGGTTTAGAATTTAATAATAGGTCATTTATTATTTATTTTAAAAAATTGGGTCCTTACACTGAATGTTGTTAACAAATTGGTGGCGTTAGAGATGCTTTGTTGTTCTCAATATATTCTTCTGAATTTGTATGTCTTTAACCATTACTTTAGGTTTTCTACATCTAGTGATAACTACACCTTCCACACCCATCGAAATAGGCAGGTGCTTGTCCCTGAGCCTAAGAACTCTCCCAAGAATTGGCAAGACAAGTGGCTTTAGGTTAACGCCTCCTGTGTGAGTGTGGGTTATTTTCATTGTAAGCATGTTTCACATCAAATTCTCAAGCTATACCCTCGTAATCAGCAGTTTTCAAGTGATTCCTAAGGAGTTCCCAGAGCATATACTCGCTAGAGGGGGGATGAGCATATTGTGAAGGTTTTCAACAGTTTTCGTCGTTTTGAAAGGTATGTTGTTCCTATTATTCTCCCCCTTTTTCGTGAGGAGAAAACTGGTTTTGATATTTGATTTATCCCTTGTGTAAGTGTTTCATAGCTGGTAAGATTCGAGGATGACTTAGGAAAAATGGAAAGGGAAGTTGGAATACAGGGAGCTGGATTTGCTTGAGAAGCTCCCACCTCCATTTATATTTACGAACCTAATATGATTGTGAAAACTCAAAACTTGCAAGAGCAGGAAAGAATGATTGTAGAAGGTAATAAGTTCCTATAGGTGTCGTGGGTGAATACGTCTGTGTCTGGTTTGCCGAAAGAGGATAAAGTTGGTTGTCTAAGATCGTTAAAGATTGCAAGGAGGGGATCATTAGTGGTTTGGGTAAGTTATAAGGTAAAAGCAAGATGATGTGGAGTGTCGTTGGTACCATCGCGGATGTGTGTGGGGCGAATATGGGTAACCATGTTAAAAGGAAGATGTTGTTGAGCAATTTGTGTTGGGATGTGCCAACTAGTAAAGAAAATGATTTAAAAGCAAAAAAATAAGCCTTACTTTGGTAAAGAAAGAAGCTCAGAAGTGAGACACAGTTATGGTTTAAAAAATTTGAGAATTTCATAGCCGATGTTAAGCACATTGCAATTGAAATCACCCGCAACAAGAGATGTATGAAAGGATGTGTCCCTAATTATCGTTCACGATACAGATTAAGCAAAAATATGATGAAAAGAATCAATGATATGCGTTAACTTCATGCTAAAAGAGTGTTCTCAAACGGGCAATTTGTTGAACTTTTCCAGATAATGGTAGGATCCTACGAACAACTGGTTTAGTATGTGATAAAAAATTTCAAAGAGTTTCAAACGTGATTTGGGAATTATTTTACCTTGAAGTTCAGCAAGTGGTAAATTGCGGGCAGACAAGGCCGGTGTAAGGCAGACGATGGCAAGGAGATATTGCGATTACCCTAGCTTGTTCAATCTTCGAGTCTTGGCTTGCTCATTATTGATCGTTTGAAGCGATAGAACCCTAGACCAGTTGATCATTAGGGCTGAAGTTGAAGCGATGGTGAACTCTAGACTGGGAAAAGCAGGAAGGTTACATGATGAATTGTGAGGACCGAATGATTTCAAAACTGACCGTTGGCTATCTAGCTAGGGAAATAAAGGGAATAAAATTAAGATGCCACATTTTTTTATAAAATGAAATAAAATTGTATTTCATGTTTTTTTTTTCTTTTTGGATTATGACATTAAAAGATGATACATATTTTTGTGTGTCGTAAATGTTATAAAAAATGACACATGTTTACGACATATAATTATGTATGTCGTAAATCCTGCTGTTTTTAAAAAAGATGGCATATTTTTGTATGGCATACATTTTTGTACATCATAAAATTAGTGAGTCATAGTTCATGTGTCATTAAATGTCAATTTTGCTACCAGTGAGTCCTATTAAATTGGAATGGAAAACACAACTTATTGTATACATGAGTGTAACGATGCAAGTCTATATCGTATGTCCTTGAAGCATTTGGCCTCTTTCTACTTGGATACACTCCTTGTATGGATCAACCGCATCACCAGTAAGAAATGCAACGCCATTCGATGGAACAAATTTCTTTATTTTTAACCAAAACAACGTACTTATATTTTGTAACCAAAACAACAACAAAGTTATCGTTAAAAGAAAAATATTTGTCGAAATAAAACCAAAACAACATACTTTTAGTAGGCATAATAAAAATAAAATAAAAACATAATTACAATCCATATCATCAAAAGCTAATGTTATGCAATGCAAAACATTTTAAAACAAATACAACCCCTCATGCAAAGTCTATGAGGAGAATGTTATCGTTATAGTAAGATCATAACCAAAACATGTCGGCCAAGCTTATAAATATGATCATGATCGACACTTACATGCCTGACTCTAAATTACTAAGGTCGTGATCAATACCCATGGATCTGGCTGAGACTATGATCACGATCAACACTTGCGAGATCGACTAACAACTACAATCAAAAGTACAATAATGGAAAGCAAGAAAGAGCTCCTAAGTTTCTCTTCAAACAAGCCTTGGCCTACATCAGCTGTGTCTTTCTTCGACTTCTCATCCTTGCCCATGGGCCGAACCAATTCATTCACGATCTTTGTTATTTTCTCTACTATTTCAATCGCTTTCTCCTTTGTATTAACAAAGATCCATCGAAGAACTTGTGTAACTGGATTTGAGTCGTCAACACTATCCTCCGAGCACTCAGAAATGCTCTTACCTGTTGCAAGTAAACCATATTGTTCCTTAAGCTAGAATATTTCACAAGAAAATTGCTTAATTAAAAGAAACAAAGGTCGTATATCATGGTTCAAATAGTCAACCAGTCTAAAACAAAAATAGCGAAAAACAAAGTATTTTAGTTCGTACAAACCTTCATTAAATGACTCACGAAGCTCACGTACCACCTCATTGTTCATAACAGCGTCCCAAACAGCCTTGTCAGATGACAACGAAATCACCATTCTCTACACCATCAAACTAAAACAAAATCAAGAACCATTTTTAGACAAAAACAAATTTTTTATATTCTACTCAAAGGAACGTGATTCTTTCTGGTAACTGGCTTTCATTTGTGTACGTAGTACGGGTTTGTTTAGATTTCATCGAAGGATTGGATGGAATTTATAATATGTATGATCGTACCTGAACTGAAGGCTCGGTCTGTAATAGATCGAAAGCATCATAAACTCTTGTGATCGATCCAGGATCATGCAATCGCTGCAAAGATGGCTCAATCCAATCTAACTCGGATCCAGATTTGTGAAAACCAGTCGGACCTATAATCTTTTCGATTCCATCTTCGTACGTACCATGTGTACTCCTATTCTCGATTATATATCGGATCAAGAACCCAAATGTTCACAAAATGGAACTCGAGTTTATACACAGAAATAAAACAAATAATATGAAAATGATTACTTACTCTTGGAGAGAAGAGACTGCATGATGAACCTCGTCTTTGGATGGAACTCCGCCAAATACAAAATCATCGTAAAGCGCTCGATTTAAACTCTCCCCTTCGTCACTTCCGCCGTCGTGGATGTATTCCCAGTCGAACTCGTCACTGGCGGTCGGTGAAGACGAGAACGTCCAGTTGGGTGCCGCCGGGACATGTTGGTGGTTGAGATGAGAGCAAGTTGAGGAGGGGTTAGCGTTGGATGAGAGATAAAGGGTGGAGTTGATGGTTTGCTTACGTATACGGTTACTGGTGGTTCTTGTGGTGGTTGTGGTGGAATGTGAATAGGGTTCTTGGGACGCACCACCACCGAGGCCAGCCCTGACGACTCTGTGAACCGTCTTGATCATCTCTCCACCGCCTCTGCCTCCACCTCCGCCGCTGCCCATTCCCGGCCCAAACGACCGCCTCATCTGGAACGAGTATCTCGTTGACTGATTCCGTCTATGATGTGGGATTATAATCACTCTTGGGGTTTGTAAATATGTACGAGGATAAATATTTTGCTAGAAATTCCCTCTATGATGTGTGATTATATTTATATAGATTGCGTAATTGTTTTAATATTTTTTATCATGTGATTATACATAGTTAAATAATCGAGATTATATTAAATTCAATATATTAATTATCTAAAATGAAATGAAATTACACATCTCTCTCTCTCTCTCTCTCTCTCTCTCTCTCTCTCTCTCTCTCTCTCTCTCTCTCTCTCTCTCTCTCTCTCTCTCTCTCTCTCTCTCTCTCTCTCTCTCTAAGCGTTTTTTTTTTCCTCAGGAACATTTATATCATTTTATCTACAAGTTGCTTACACGATAAGGATTTTATCAGCAATTATAATATAGTAGAAATATCACAATTTCGAACAATTAAATAAAGACAAAATTACAGTTTTGGTCCTTAATGTATAGTTAATTTTTCAAGTTGGGACAAACTATACGAAAATCACGGTTTGGGTCACTAATGTTTGCGAAAAACTACAAATAGGTACCTGGTCAGGTAAAAAGACTAAATTGCCCTTTTTAATTTCTTTTTTCTTTTTCTTTAAATTTATTATGTAACTTTAATAATAAAAATAAAAGAAAATACCTCCACCACCCATATCTCTCTCTCTCGTCTCTCTCTCTCTCTCTTATTTAACTTTAATGCTATCACTCTTACTTACTGATGCTCGGTTGTTACAACAATGGTAATATTACTTTCATCTGTAAATAACCATAATAAAACAAACAAATGAAGAAGATCTGAAGTGTTGGTCTCTGTCACTTGCGACCCCTTATCATCCCCACCACCTCTCTTGTGTCGTCTCCACCGTCGTTCACCACCGTCTCTGCCACCTGAAAATTTCATCGATCGACTTCAGTGAAAGGAAATTGACGAATTGAAAAGGGATATAGTGGGAGTAGTGACGAGAGAACGAGGGGTTAATGATTGGTGAGGTATGTGTTCAATCATGGATGTCTTTATATACGTGATTTTGAGGACTACCCTTTCTGTAAATAACCATATTAGAGGATGAGCTTAAGTTTTGGGTAGCATGTGGATTTTCCGCTGATTTGAAGTGTAAGCTTCCGTCAGAAGATCTGTACGTGTTGGTCTCTGTCACTTGCGATGAGGATCTCGCCGCCGTCGTGGAGGAGTACGATCAAGTTTCTCCAGACGCGAAGATCAGAGCCGTTCTTTGTTCTAGCAAATCGTTGAAGACAATCTCTCCTGTTCCATCCGTTGAATCCCTCGTTGATTTTTCAGCCTCGAAACCGCCGCCGTATCCTGTGGTCACTAATTCCGCCGTCTGGAAAGGAAAGCAACAATGCCAGGCGTTTGATTTTTCAGCGTACAAGCTCCCTCACTATCCTCTTGCCGAATCTTTCCATGATAATCCACCGTCGTCGTCCCGGTTCAAAGGCCTTACAAACCCTGTGACTACAGAAACGAAACAAAAGACGAAAAAAATAGGGAAAAAAGCTTGTTAAACTTGCATACAAACTTGAACGTAACAGAGCCCACACAAAGTTTAACAAATGGGTCTTGATTGCTTTGCATCAAATTCAAACTAGTTTATTATAGTTTAATGATTCCTTTGTTAACACAGATGGATTAACACTGTCTCTGCTCAAATATGGTGGTTGTGAAGAGAGAGAGATATGGTGGGGGTGGGGATGGGGTGTATTTTCTTTTATTTTTATTATTAAAGTTAAATAATAAATTTAAAGAAAAAGAAAAAATAAATTTAAAAGGGCAATTTAGTATTTTTACCTGACTTAGGTACCCATTTGTAGTTTTTCGCAAACATTAATGACTCAAACCGTAATTTTTATATAGTTTATCCCAACTTGAAAAATTAGATATGCATTAGGGACCAAAACTGTAATTTTGTGTTAAATGATTAAGTGATTGATAAGTACTAAATAAATTTATTTGTCTTATATATGAAGTCTAGTTGGTTAACATTAAAACAAGAGTAAATTACAGAAAGAGTCCCTGTGGTTTGGAGGTACTTACAAAAAGAGTCCTACTTTTGATATTTCACTTTATGGGTCCTCAAAGTTTCATTTAGCTTGCAAAAGGAGTCCTTGGCCATATAAAAAGACCAATTTACTCTTTTTAATTTCTTTTTCATTTTTCTTTTATACATGGTTTATTAAATCAATTTAAAAAAGAAAAAAAAAACAAAAGCTTCGATAAGACACTGAATCGTAAATCCTAGTTCTTCTTCTCCATTCCGATTCCATTACGATAGAATCTACTGAATCACGATTTTAGATTTCTGGTTAAACAAATCGTTAGGTAACCCTAGTTCCTCTTCTCCATTCCGATTTCCTCTAATCCATCTGGATCGCAAATTAAATTCTCGGAGGTAATTTCTTCAGCGGCGAGAGGAGTACCCTGAATTCGCAACATCAAAAGCTTCGATTCTCACACAAATTTAACCATTAGTTGTTGAAATTCTCTCACATTAATGTCGATTAAGCAAGTTTTCCGAAACCTGAAATAGGAACCCACCACCAAATTGAGGATTTCACATCCATGGTGTCGTTAACAGCGAAGAGGGTTGAGAGAGAGAGAGAGAGAGATACCGGAGATTGGGTTGGGAACAAGAAAAACTAAAATCCATCGACATTTCCAGAAAAACTAAAATCCAATTCGACACCAAACCGCAAAATAATGGTGCTTCTGGTATCAATCATGGATCTCCTCGCCTCCCTTTGTCAACTGTCGTCGTACGCCGCCCCATCACCGCCGTCAGCGGTGGTTTTCATTACTGACACTGCTTTTCCGGTGGAACCGAACCCACAGCAGTAATGGCTCCTTCCATGACCGACCTGCTTCCCTTCTCTTGCAGCAGATCTCGCTTCTGATCCAGTCTTTCTCCTTCTCGATTCCTCGATTTCTAGATCTCATGATTTCTCTTTCTTCTCTTGCTTCTAGATTCCTGATTTGGGGTCTTGTGGTTGCGTGATTGCGTTTAATCGGGAGAGGACAACGTTTCCGGGATGCGAAAGAATGGTTGAAACATTTTTTCCCTTTTGTTAAATTGATTTAATAAACAATGTATTAAAAGAAAAATGAAAAAGAAATTAAAAAATATAAATTGGTCTTTTTACCTGGCCAATGACTCTTTTTGCAAGCTAAATGAAACTTTGAGAACCTATAAAGTGAAATCTCAAAAATAGGACTCTTTTTGTAAGTACCCCCCAAACCACAAGGACTCTTTCTGTAATTTACTCTTAAAACAATATTGATACATCTAAAATATTTGGATGTATCTCTCAAATAAGTCTTAAAACGGGTTGGAGTGAACTATTTAGATAGTACGATTTATCAATATTTTTTAAATATATTTATATAAAACATTTTACTTGTTAAATTAATTTTGTGTATTTAATATCATACTGAATAATCTGATAATTCAATTGTTTTTACTTTTAGTCGATTAGCATCTATGATGTGAACATTAACTTAAATTTTTTGAGTATCTTCGGTTTATCGGTTAATAAAATTGTTTTCACAAATTGAGTAAGTATTCTTTATGATTAACAATCGTAACTTATGTTATTCACAAAATTAATAAATAAAAATTTATCTATGCCACGTTTTAATGTATACTATGAAGTTAGCTTGAAAGAATAAAAGTAGGAAGATAACGTTCCGTTTGGTTTCTGGCTGTGGTGATGATATCTAATTCGGCCTTTTGCTCTCACAACCAACCAATTTTGCGGCAACCTTCTGTTCCTCCTAGTGTTTGCTTGCCGTTTGTCCACCCTCGTTGTCGTAATTAACTACAGGTGTATTTATTATGAAAAAAAGGATAAAATTTGTCATACGACTCGTATCCAGAATTTTTTATAAAACAATTTTTTATAAGATAACCGATGAAATAGTAAAGAGTAATTGTATTGATTCCTACCTTTTATTTCCACTTTTATTCATATCCATGTGAAATTATGACAAGTGTCATATTTAATTAAACTAATAATATTTTAATATACATGTTATAATTTAACTTGGATAGAAAGATTAGTAGGAATAAAAAGTAGGAGCAAAAACAATTTCTCAATAATAAATTATATGAAGAGAAAATGATTCATAATAAATACTTAAAAGGTAGGCTTGTAGCCCAGCGGTACCGGTATTGTCCTCCCTCCTTGAGGTTGAAGGTTCAAGCCTCGTTAGAGGCATAGGTGGAAATTTATGTGTAATTTAGGAGTAGGTTAGATAGGATTATATTTGTCGTTCCGAAAAAAAAATACTTAAAAGAATCGCAATCAGCCTAACTAGCCAAGAAAATTATAAATGGGAAGGATTGATTGTACGAATCATTAATGCATATATTATGGGTGTGTTCGGTATCGAGCGTTTCGAAGCATTTGAGAGCTTCTATCTTCTAGCGTTTAAGATATAGTTGTAATAAAAATCAAAAGCTTCGTTCGGTAACACAAACTAAATTGAAGCGTTTATTTTAAACAAAACGCAACTATTTTAAAAATTAGTTGAAGTATCGTTTATAAATAAATAGATATCGGTCATTTGGTCTAGAATTGGATAAATAACCATGGCATTGGTATTTGTTTTATACAAATCTCTATAGTAGTTTAATTAAATTGTTAATTTTATATTCGTTTGTGTAAATTTTATTTTATATAACTATGTGTACAACTTTTTCATATATATACATCCGTTAAAATATTTATGTTTATCTATCTAGATGGAATCTTTTTTGTACGAGGCAAATTTAAATTTCAAAGGAACCCCATAGGCCAAAACGTGTCATTGTTATATTATAAACGTTGAGACATTCACAACCTGTATGTTTTGGGTGATGAATGATGTCCCTAAACCTCAAGGGTGCCATTAGCCCATTACTTGTGTATGGCATCCTTATTTTAGATCGATCAAATAATTCTTTGTTAACCAAAGACTTTGTGATCTAGCGGCACAGGCGAATGTCCGACCTCCTTGAGGTCTTGGGTTCAAATCACACTAGGAGATTAGATGGGTTAGGTTAAGATATAGGTATATAGGTGTTGTAATATTTGCCAGTTCAAAAAAAATCTTTGTTGGTTAATGTAACATCCTTAATTTAGGGCAAAAAATTTAATAAATGAAAAATAAAATAAAATTTTAATAACTATAATAATTAATGATAATAATAAAATGAACTTTACAAATTAGAAGAAATATTTAGTCTAAAGAGAATAATTATGGTAAAAATGGAATTTACTATAAGAAGTTCTAGAAGGGACCTTTTATGCAAAACTAGAACATTAGTGGCGGTGGGGAAGGACCTTATAGCAATTGTGAGAGAATTTGTAGTGCTGGAGTGACTATTTTGCAAATAAGGGAAACTTGAGGTTTTAGTTGGGGAAAAACCTCATTATTCTCTCATATCACGATTTTGGGAAGGAGAAGAAGGGTGAAGGCGATTTCAAGGGGAATTCAAGAGGTGGAACTCAATTTCCGAAAGATCTAAGTAGTTGCATCAATTCCTTGAAGATCTTAGGTAAGAAATCTAGTGTTCTTGTTGGAAACCCACATTTGGGGAAGAAATGAGTATAAATTCGAGTTCTAGGCTGGGGGAGATGAAATCTATGATCCCAATGGTGTATCTCACGAATTTTAGTAGATATCCTTCCATATTATGATTATTAAATACTTGGAGAACGATTATGGATGATAGTTGATTCATATGAACCCTAACTTTTGGGGAAAACCCATCTATGGGTGAATCCTTGGTGTTTGAGTCAACTCTTATCCTCCAATGTGTTTCTATGATGAGTTGAGTGATTCCTAATGATTCCAAGCCTTTGGAAGAAGGAATTCCCTTTGTTATTTACCAAGTG
Organism: Cichorium intybus; assembly: GCA_023525715.1. Lineage (NCBI taxonomy): Eukaryota > Viridiplantae > Streptophyta > Magnoliopsida > Asterales > Asteraceae > Cichorium > Cichorium intybus. The sequence goes on from CM042010.1 coordinate 4,249,798, forward strand.
AAAGAATGGAAATGGGTATTCCATGTTTGAAGGCTATGGAATAATGTTTTGATCAAAGCTTTGAATTGGTTCAATTGGGATGGTATTGGGTGGTTAAATTGAGTATAGTTATGTACAAATTGGGTTTGAATCATGTCTTTTTGATGTTTATGAGTTGGGGGAAGTGTTAGAACTTGAATTGGGTCAAAAGGGGGTGAAAAGGACAAAAAACGAAGTTACAGCAAGCGGTACACGACCCGTGTACTGGCACACGACCCGTGGTGTTTCTCGATGATCTACCCGTGGTGGACACCATAAAAGAAAAGAAGACTTTAGAATATATTGATGTGGTGCGGGATTTTCCCGAGGTGTTTCCCAATAATCTACCCGGTTTGCCACCGGATCCAAGTCGAGTTTCACATTGATTTGGTACCGGGAATCGCACCTTTGGCCAAGGCTCCATATTGATTGGCACCCGCGGAATTGAAAGAGTTGATGACTCAATTGCAAGAGCTTCTTGATAAGGGTTTCATTGGACCTAGCTCTTCCCCTTGGGGAGCTCCAATTTTGTTTGTGAAGAAAAAAGATGGTTCTATGAGAATGTGTATTGATTATCGGGATCTCAATAAGGTAACTATCAAGAATCGATATCTTTTACCTCATATTGATGACCTATATGACCAATTGCAAGGTGCGGGTTATTTTTCAAAAATTGATCTCGATCGGGTTATCATCAATTGAAAGTAAGAAATGAAGATGTGGAGAAGACGACTTTCCGAACAAGATATGAGAATTTTGAATTCTTGGTAATGCCTTTTGGGTTAACTAATGCACCCGCGGCTTTCATGGATCTTATGAAATCGGGTGTGCAAACAGTTTCTTGACAAGTTTGTGATCGTGTTTATTGATGATATCCTCATTTACTCAAAGACGGAGGCGGAATACAAAGAGCATTTGAAGTTGGTCCTTGAAACACTAAAAAGGGAGAAGTTGTATGCAAAGTTTTCTAAGTGTGAGTTTTGGATTGGAGAAGTTCAATTTCTTGGGCACGTGGTGAATAAAGATGGAATTAAAGTGGACCCGACAAAGATTGAGGTTAATGAAATGGGAGAAACCAAATAATCCAACCGAGATTAGAAGTTTCCTTGGCTTGGCGGGATATTATCGACGTTTTATAGAAGGATTTTCTAAGATTGTGTGTCCGTTGACTTCGTTGACCAAAAAGAATGAGAAATTTGTGTGGGTCGACAAGCAAGATGAGGCATTCGAATTGCTAAAGAAGAAGTTATGTGAAGCTCCTATTTTGTCCCTTCCGGAGGGCACCGAAGATTTTGCGGTTTATAGTGATGCATCGGGTTTGGGAATTGGGTATGTCCTTACCCAAAGAGGAAAAGTTATCGCTTATGCATCGCGACAATTAAAAGAGCACGAGTTGAATTATCCCACTCATGATAAGGAGTTGGCGACGGTGATCCATGCTTTGAAGATTTTGAGACATTACCTATATGTTACTCATGCAAACTTTTCACGGATCATCAAAGTTTGCAATATTTGTTTAGTCTGAAGGACTTGAACTCAAGGCAAGGGCGATGGATTGAAGTATTCAAGGATTATGATTGTGAAATCCTTATCATCCGGGGAAGGCAAATATTGTTGCAGATGCTTTGAGTTGGAAGGAAATTGGTGAGAAAATGAGAGTTAAAGCATTAAGAATTGAAGTGGTATCCACGGTTGTTGACATGTTGAAGAAAGTGCAAGAAAAGGCTCAAGAAGATGGCAACATTAAAGAAGAAAGACTTGGCAAGTCAGTAAAGTTTGAGGAAAATTTTCACGGGTTGAAGACATTTCAAGGACGCGTTTGGGTACCCTTATTTGGCAGAAAGAGGGAATTGATTCTCGACGAGGCTCATAAGACAAAGTATTCTATTCATCTCGGATGTACCAAGATGTACATGGATATGAAGCCCTTGTATTGGTGGCCGACCATAAAGGTGGACATTGCTAAGTATATTAGCAAGTGTTTGACGTGTTCATTAGTCAAAACCGATCATCAAAGACCTTATGGAGATCTTGAGCCGTTGGAAGTCCTGGAGTGGAAGTAGGAAAAGATCACCATGGATTTTGTTACCAAATTACCTCAAACAAGGAGCGGTCATGATATGATTTGGATCTAAGCATCTTTATCTTCCTACCCAATTGATTCTCAACTTTATTCTTAAACTCTTTGAACTTTTCAAAGGTTTCTGACTTATGCTTGATCAAGTAGATATATCCATATCTGCTATAATCGTCAGTAAAAGTCACATAGAACCTATTGGCATCCCTTGTGGTTTATTTGAAGGGTTCACTCTGTGTGTATGATATCCAACAGACCTTCACCTCTTTCACAAGACCCTATGAAGGGTGACTTTGTCATCTTGCCCAACAGACAAGATTCGCATACATCATCCGACTTGAGATCGAATGATTCCAACACTCCATCCTTTTGGAGTTGGGCGATGCGTTTCTTGTTGATGTGCCCAAGACGATAATGCCACAAGCATGCCTTTTCTACACCATTAGAAGAATCAATATGCAATACACTATTACCTAAATTGTCTACACAAGTTACAGTTTCATACACACCATCACAAGGTAAAGCTTCAAATATAAAGACACCATTCTTATAAACAGAAATTGAACCATTCAAATTATAAAAGAGTACTTAAAACCTTGTTTGAACAATGCATGAAATGAAATAATGTTTCTTGCCATATCTGGAAAATAGCAACAATTTAAAAGTTCTAAACTAACATCACTACTGAGCACTAAGCTATAAACCCCGATCTTGGTTACAGGTGACGATCGCCTATTGCCCATGATCTGGTTTATTCTCCCGTGCTCCACCTCCCTACTTTCCTTTAGGCCTTGCAAATCAGAACAAATGTGAAAACCACTTCCTGTGTCAAGGACCCAAGAACTAGAAGATGATGACTTTTTAGAGATAGTGTATATACCTGGTAACGATGGCTTCACTTTGCCATCCTTGTCCTGCAAGTATTTAGGGCAGCTTCTTTTCCAGTGGCCCTTCTCTTTGAAATAAAAGCAGCCGGCATCTTTGGGGTTCGAGACATGAGGAATGCCAGAAGGTCTAGGTCTCGGGCCATTACTGGATGACCCAGCTTGAACCTTGTCCTTCTAATTCTACTTGGGAGGACCATTCCTTTTCTTTCCTTTCCATTGTCTAATCGCCAAGACAGGAGAGTTTACAGAAGTTACACCTTTACCCTTGAGCCCGTCTTCTATAGTATGCAGCATGTTATGCAGCTCAGCCAATGAGGTCTGAGTGTTGTTCAAATGATATGCCAGTACAAACTGATCATAACAACTCGGCAAGGAGTTGAGGACCATATCAATCGCCAGCTCCTCATCGATCTGCATATTCAGCTTCTACAGCCTTTCCACATAACCTTGCATTATTTACACGTGAGTGCAGACAGACTCTCCGTCCTTCAGCCTACAGGTCATGAGGGCTCAAACTACTTCACATTTCTCGACACGAGCTCGCTTGCAGAACTTTTCCACAAGGTCCTTGTTCATATCATATGGCCAGTAGTCCTCGTAAAACCTTTGCAATTCGGGAACCATTGTAGCAATCATGATGCATGCCACTTTGGTCGCATCATCATAGTGTTTCTTGTATGAGGCATATTCCTCGGGAGTAGCGGTTTCGGGATCAACTTCGATAAGCTCCTTTTCAATGACATACTCTCTGTCCTCAAACCTTAGAGCCATTTTGATATTCATCATCCAGTCATTGTAGTTAGTGCCATCCAATGTCACTCGGGAACACAATGAGAGGATCGAAGTGATGTTATTGTTGGAGTGGGATGCGGGTGCGGAATGGGGAACAGAAGCATCAGCAGAAGACATCTATAAAAGAAGGTAGTTTTTAATTAGATATATATATTCCTTAATATTAACCCAATAATAATAATTAAGGCTAGGATCCAACTATATAATTTACAACTTAGAAGAGGGATGCCGTAATCTAATTGTAAATTTTATAAAGGTAGGTGAATGACGATTCACCAATTCTACCGCGGAAGATAATCATATTAAGTGAAATTCATAGATCTTTGAGATTTATTGAACTGTTCAATAGCATGTTTAATCTCGGACTATGCTCTTCCGTTTGTGACTGGGATGCCGAGGATCACAAACAAGATGTGAATAACCATGCAAATTAGCTTGGTAACCTCAACGTCAATTATCATCTCAAATTGATGTGCCGGTAAACCACACACGCTCCATCAACAATGATAAATTTGAGACACCCATTACAACTCTTTATGAGCCCATATTAGTGTGCCGGTAAACCACACACGCTCCACTAATGTCTCATAAAGTGTAATGTGCAAGTTCATGGATTAGCATATCTTTCACATTTTTTCCTAAAGCAACTAGATTTGGGATTTTTATAAAATTGGTTATAGTACTTTGATTAATAACATTATACTATTAATGAGATTAAGCGGTCCTATCAAACCCGTTCGTCTAACGACCCTCCACTGATCTAGAGAGCGGTGGGTGAGAGTGGACACCCATTTAACTGCCATTTTATAGGCAGTTTCCTTATATCATCCTTATAGACCAGCTTTGTGAATGAGGCGTACTAGCGATTTGACTGACCAATTCTTATACATATAGGTATTAACTTTTAATAGTAATATATAAGATGTATTTTAAACTTTTAAAATATTATTGGTTTAACCATTTAAATTTTCGAAAATTAACTATTAATTTAAATTTAAATTTAAACCTTAAATGATTTAATATTTATCCTTTAATTAAACAGTTAATTAAATAATTAAATCAGATAGGGGTCACAAATTAATCAAATTAATTTAATCTTATCCTTAACCCACTAGATTTCAAAAATCACACAAAAGGGTTTAAGGTTATCCATTTATTAATTCATCACAATTACCAAAAATAGAAAAACCTTCTAAAACCCTAAAGGCAAAATCGCAAATAAGGTGGGGAGGGGCTAGGGTTTCGAAAACCCTAACCCTAAAAATCGATTTGGCCTTTTTAGGGTTTAGTTTCTATAAACCCTAAATTTAAGGAATAATTATTACAACAATTCAAACAGAAAACAACCAAAAGCTCTGATACCACTGATAGGTTTTATGCAAAACAATAAACTTAAACCTTAAGTTCACATGCAACCTAGTTTGGATCTATGTTTCACTATTTGAACATATAATATAAACCCTAAGGCCAATCAAAAATTTACTAAAAGAAATAAAGAAGAAAAACTAACCTTTAATTGATTTCTTGAAAGCAAAGCACCACAAATGTCGTGCCTCAAATGGAATCACACCCAGCAGCAAGAAGTCAAAAATCCAGAGAGAGAACGAAGTGAAGTTGGCGTAGGAAATGGGGATCCAGGGGTCCCTATTTATAGTCTCCATCTGGTTACCAAATAAGCTTTAGAGATAAACCTTTTTGAATTCAAATCGAGATAAATCTTTTATCATTTAATTCAAACTCTTATTTATCCCTTTATCAATTTCGAAATTGAGGATATTAATATCCTTAAAATCGCCAACCACCATATGTCCTGGATTTTCTGCCAAACCTCTAGCTATAATTAATTCCAATTAATTATAGATTAATTTCTAATTAATTAATACTATTTCTAATTAATATATTATTAACATAATATATTAATAAACTATTTATTTTATTTCTATTGATTTATTAATCACATAATAAATCAATATTTCTCTCTTCTGGATTTTCTGCCAAACCTCTAGCGATGAGGGCAACCCAAATGGACTTTGCTACTATCAATCAGGTAAATACAAATTATTAGTCATGGCTTAGACACCTAATCCAACAGTCTCCCACATGGATAAGTCTATGGCTATAATTACCAGTTCACCTTCTAATTGATCAGCAAATTGTAGCTTCCAAAAAGCCGTTGCCTAACTCTGACCCAGTCAGTTCTGTCCATAGATAAGTGATCACATGATCCTCCATCCAACAAGATATTTCCGGAATTTTGAGACATGGATTAAGATCAATCTCATTCTGATACTCTGTTTCCCGATTTTTGATTTGCATATGACATTAAGACTTCTAATTGAACACATTAATTTAGTTCTGATTGGCCAACACTTTCAGTCAACTTCAAGATATGTTGCATGCGTGTGTGTTGGATTTTGGAGGAAGTTGGGATAGACACCTTCCTTTGATTGAGTTTTCTTACAACAATAGCTACCATTCATCTATAGAGATGGGCCCCTATGAAGCTTTTTATGGAAGAAGGTGTAGATCCCCTTCTTGTTGGTTGCAAGCGAGAGAAAAGGTTTTAGTGGGGCCTAACTTGATTCAAGAAACCGCGAAAAAGGTGGAAATAATTAGAGAACGGATGAGGGTGGCTCAAAGTAGACAAAAGAGTTATGCAAATTTGAATAATCGACCCATGACATTCCAAGAGGGAGATCAAGTATTCCTTAAGGTGTCACCTTGGAGAGGAATCATCCGTTTTGGGAAAAGAGGGAAGCTTAATCCAAGATATATTGGACCTTTAAATGTGTTGGAGAAGATTGGGAAGCAAGCTTAACGACTCGAGTTGCCGCCGGAGTTGAATGGAATTCACAATGTATTCCATGTGTGCTATCTTAAAAAGTGGCTTGCTGATAAAGTTGACTTTCTATCTTTAGAAGAAATCCCGGTGGATGAAAATAAGAGGCTTGTGGAAGAACCCGAGGAAATATTGGATAGGAAGGTTAAGAAGCTAAGGAAAAAGATGATTGACTTGGTACTTGTTAATTGGAAGCATTCTTCGGGGGCAAATCTTACATTGAAATGGAAGAGGAGATGCGGAAAAGATATCCACACCTTTTTGGATAGGCCGAGATTCTGAGGACGGAATCTTCTTAAGGGGGAGGTAATTGAAACATCCTTAATTTAGGGCAAAAAGTTTAATAAATGAAAAATAAAATAAAATTTTAATAACTATAATAATTAATGATAATAATATAATGAACTTTACAAATTAGAAGAAATATTTGGTCTAGAGTGAATAACTATGGTAAAAATGGAATTTACTATAAGAAGTTCTAGAAGGGGCTTTTATGCAAAACCAGAACATTAGTGGCGGTGGGGAAGGACCTTATAGCAATTGTGAGAGAATTTGTGGTGCTGGAGGGACTATTTTGCAAATAAGGGAAAAACTTGAGGTTTTAGTTTGGGAAAAACCCCATTATTCTCTCACATCACGGTTTTGGGAAGGAGAAGAAGGGTGAAGGCGATTTCAAGGGGAATTCAAGAGGTGGAACTCAATTTCTTAAAGATCTAAGTAGTTGCATCAATTCCTTGAAGATATTAGGTAAGAAATCTAGTGTTCTTGTTGGAAACCCACATTTAGGGAAGAAATGAGTATGGATTCGAGTTCTAGGTTGGGGGAGATGAAATCTATGATCCCAATGGTGTATCTCACGAATTTTAGTAGTTATCCTTCCATATTATGATTATTAAATACTTGGAGAACCATTGTGGATGATAGTTGATTCATATGAACCCTAACTTTTGGGGAAAACCCATCTATGGGTGAATCCTTGGTGTTTAAGTCAACTCTTAGCCTCCAATGTGTTTCTATGATGAGTTGAGTGATTCCTTTGGAAGAAGGAATTCCCTTTGTTATTTACCAAGTGAAAGAATGGAAATAGGTATTCCATGTTTGAAGGCTATGTAGTAGTGTTTTGATCAAAGCTTTGAATTGGTTCAATTGGGATGGTATTTGGTGGTTAAATTGAGTATAGTTATATACAAATTGGGTTTGAATCATGTATTTTTGATGTTTATGAATTGGGGGAAGTGTTAGAACTTGAATTGGGTCAAAAGGTGGTGAAAGGGACCAAAAATGAAGCTACAGCAAGTCGTACACGACCCGTATCAGTGGGTCTGTGCTTACTGTTTGGTCTGACACGACCCGTGTCAGAGGACATGACCCGTTTCAGGTGCAATCCAGATTTTTGGGTTTTGAGCTTTACGGTTTTGGCTTTGGGTTCTAAGGCTCAAGTCTACTTCTAGGCACTGTTTAACCAATAATTTACCCTTAATTAGTGAAGTTAAACTAGTCTTAGAGTCATGAGTAATGTTGAATATTCTTTATTGTAGGAAAAGAGTGATTGGAGTTTGAAGTGAAGAAGTAGCATTCAACCTAGTAGCGTGAGAATGTGAGTTATCGGGAGTACACATCCCTATTCTAATTTTTGTGTGTGTTCTCTCCTATTTTCTTGCATACCTCTTATGTGCTACTTGATGTATAAATTGTACGTGTGTATTGCATGAAAAAAGTCATTTCAAATATGTTTTCAAATAAAGGTTTTGATGTCGTTTTGAAAGATGTTTTGAGCATTCCTTTGTGTATTGCATTGCATATAGGATGGGATTGACCGTGAGACTCCTAGAGATGACTTGACATGTTTTGGGCTGGATAGCCACTTTTATGATGTTATACTCATGTAGAGGGCCTTTGAGCTGGATAGTTACCCTCAATGATGTCTTCGGATTGTTTCCGCATATAGGAAACCGCATGAGGGAGTTGCTACCCCTCATGAAGCTAGTATGATGGCCACTAGTCTTAGTTTAACCTACATGGGAATCGAGTAGTATCCTTTGTGCGTATTATTTGTGAACCTAGGTAGGTGCCATTTTTATGATATGGACATGGGATGGGATAGTTGCATTACATTCGCATACCTTTACTATCCATTTTGATTAAACTTTATGCTGTTTTAACTAAGTTTCAAAGCGTGTGAAAAACTATTTTTGGAGGTTATCTTGAGTGCTAAGATTATTCTCTCCACTCACAATGAGGTAGCCTCGGGTAACTCGCTAGGCATTTTCAATTGCCTAACCATTTTGATGTGCACTCAGGTTGAAGCTAGGAAGTTGGAGCGAGGCGAGGATATTTAGAAGACCATGGGATGTGTGGCCATTTAAACTATGTTGTGTTACTTGAATTATGATATCTCCTCGCTATACGTTCATTAAATCTTATAAAGATGTTTTGGGACCTATTTTCCGTAAATGATGATTTTATTTTTAATTAATATTCGAAACATGGTAAAGAAATGTTTTTATAATAATACCCTAGCGAGGGGTGTCACAATTAATTGTTTATTCACTTATTTGTATCAATTCTTTTAATTATAGACAATTTTTATAAATACCATTATAGGCTTATAGTCTGTGTTTTAACCATCCAAAATAATCTATCTATGATTTAAAGAAAATCTTCAGAAATGCTCATATGTTTTAGGCTCATTAATAATAAATATATGATGTTTTTTCTTAATATAGATTTATAAAAACAAACAACTTTTTTACATATTTCAGATTTTAACCAATAATATTCAGAAAAGTCCATATATTATGGGTTCATTAACAATAAAGCATGACTTTTTAACACAAAAAAAAAAATAAAAAAAATAAACAGCGAGTATTGTCTAATTCTAATTTTCCAATATTTTATCTACATTATGTGTGATTGTTTTATTATAATATTATCACATTCTTTTTTTCTGATAAATGATTTTTTGTTAATATAATCGTATTATATTTTCTATGTTTAACAGAAGTTATTGTGTTATTATAAACTTAATGCGTTTACTCTATCTGTATTATCTTATTGTTTTTCTCTATTTGACGTAGGTCGTGGCTTTTACTATAGGCTTACTATATTATCTCTACATGTATGAGGGATTATATTGTTATAATATTGTTGTATTATCTCTATATAATATAATGCATTATCTTACTGTAATCAATGTACCTGTAATCAATATACTTTCTCTAACAGATAAAGGATATTCTTTTTCTAAACAAAATTGTTTTTTATCAAGTTTTATGTTTCCTATAAAAATTTTTCTAACAAAAAAAACATTGATCAAAATGTTACAAAAAGAAGTCTATTAAGAAAAAACGATAAAAAAGTAATTGTTTTCAGACAAATAATAACTTTAATTAGATAGTAAGAATATATCAATATGTTAAATAGAGGTATTGACATTAATGACAACCAAAAAAGAAATTGTCTTACATAATAACCACCTTTTTATGGAATTTGAAAATAATCAAGAATTTCAAAAAATGCAATGTTTGAAATTGCTTTTCTATCAAAGAGTTGTTAAGAAAATCATTTTCTAACAAAGTTGTTACAAAATGATTTTTCTATAAACTTCTTTTCTCTCTCTTGCATCTTCTTCCTTACCATCACCCTCTAAGATCTTGATTTCTAATGATAAAGATTGTATTTTCTTTCTCGCCTCTCACATATTATTTCATCTTAAACATAACACAAATAACTACTTAAAATCTCATGAAGAAGTTTAGAAATCATAAACAAGTTTGGAACCCGACCACAAAAAACACGAAAGCAAGTTCAAATATCATAAAAAAGTTTGAAAATCTTGAACATGTTTAAAATTTTTAAACTACACATTTTAGAATCATATATGGATTTTCGAAACTACTGAAAAGAAAAGTAGTTTGAAATTTCGAACTACTCTTTTTCTGAAAAATCAATTTCCAAACTTGGCTTTTGTCAAAAAAAAAAAACAATTATAAAAATTTTGAAATTTGCAATTGTCAAAATTGTGGTTATGTCTCAAATTTCAAAGAGAGGTGGCTATTCGGTAAGGCTGAAGGGTGTGCTAGCCGGAGAGAACACGACCAGCCGAAGAGAGAGAAAGAGATTAGCCAATGAGAAGGAAGCATGTGGACAAATTTGCGTTATGGGAACGTCTTCTCGGAGACGCGTGAGGACGTGTGAGAACGGAAGATGGACGCGGTGTTTGGCCGCGTTCTTGGTGCCACCTCAGCCAAGACGCGGGTGTGCGTCCGGCACACCCTTCAGCCTAAGGCAATTTCTTTTTTTTGGTGGTCATTGATGTCAATATCTTTATTAAAATTACGGCAAGATAATATTATTTGTCAGCCAAACACGATATTATAAGATTATTTAAGATAGTACGCTATATCATATAGAAAGAGTATATTAATATAATTACAATAGTACATTATTCATGTAAAATACAAGGAATACAATAAAATAATATAAAGTAATACAATAATATTACAGTAAGATAACACGATTTATTAAAAAATATATACAATAAAAATATGATAAGCCGATAATCTTTTATCATTTTTTGTTAACAAATTCATAAATTATCAAATAAGCTTTTTAATAATAGAAACACTTTTAAAACCATAAATGGTGGGCTAAATCCAAATCCAACGATGGACAAACCAGTCATTCTACATTGGGCCGACATTGCTGCAGCCCAGGTCATTGCGGTCTTTTCGACTTTAGATCAAAGGGTTTCTAAAAAACCCTAATCCAGCCCCTTGCTTCATATTGTTACACCGAAATAGCAGCAATCTCTCTGCAGATCGAAGCCGGAAGCGAGGGCAGCAATGGGTAAAACGCCTCTCTTCTATCAATTTCTTCATGATTCATTTATAATTTATCGTAAATTGGATGTAATTTCGTTTATTTGCACGTAATAATCTGTTTAGTTTTCATTGTAACTTGTTGGATTGGATAATTAGCGTTTTGTTTAATTGAAATGTGTGATATCTGTTGCTCTAACAGGTGCTTACACCTACGTGTCGGAGTTATGGAGGAAGAAGCAGTCGGATGTGATGCGATTTATGCAGAGGGTGAGGTGCTGGGAATACCGCCAGCTCCCTTCCATTGTTAGGGTTACTCACCCTACTCGTCCAGATAAGGCTCGTCGTATGGGTTACAAAGCCAAACAGGTAGCCTCTCGATCGTTTTATCATTCACTCGCTTAATCGTTGTTAATTCTGTATAATGAGAAACTCATTCACTCGTCGATTGCTTAATCATTATAGCTCATAGCTCATTTTTTATGCTTAACTAGGGTTATGTGATTTATCGAGTACGTGTGAGGCGTGGTGGAAGAAAGAGGCCAGTTCCTAAAGGTATCGTGTACGGAAAGCCCACAAACCAGGGTGTGACCCAGCTGAAGTTTCAACGAAGCAAGAGATCCGTTGCTGAAGAACGAGCTGGAAGGAAATTGGGCGGTCTCAAGGTTCTCAACTCTTACTGGCTCAATGAGGTATTCATCTGATCTCTTTCATGGAGTTATTCTACAATTTGTGGGGCACTGATTACAATGTTGAATCATGAATGCAGGATTCGACCTACAAGTACTTTGAGGTGATCTTGGTGGATCCTGCTCATGCTGCTATCCGCAATGATCCAAGGATCAACTGGATCTGCAACCCTGTGCACAAACACAGAGAGCTCAGAGGATTGACATCTGCTGGTAAGAAGTACAGAGGACTGCGTGGAAAGGGACACTTGAACCACAAGGCACGTCCTTCAAGAAGGGCTACATGGAAGAGGAACAACACTTTGTCTCTTCGCCGTTATCGTTGATAAGTTATTGCTTACAGTGGCTTCTTCTTTTATTATGAACTTGCTTTTCTTTTGTGTTGTAGTGATATTAAATTTTGGTTTTTGAGAATTGAGACTAAGAGTTTTGATGGCAACTTGGCTTCATTGCAGCAATATCTTATTATGTTGAAATGCACTTTTTTGTTGAAATCTTTATAAAGTGCTTTAGTTTTTGAATGTTGATCAATTTATTAGAATTGTAATATCTGATTATGATTTGTCTTTGTCTTCAAACCTGTAACAACATCCACATCATATTAGCTCAACCAGTTGAATGCCACGTCAAATTGACATGGATGACATGTCATCACTTGGTCAATAGCTGGTTGTACACTCATACTCATATTGGTACAATTTAAACAAATTATCTAGTTGATAGCATGATTTTGTAAATAGTTACAAGTGACTAATTTGAACATATGGAATAATTAGTTACCTGTTACCCATCCATAACATGAGCTGTTTAAACAATCAACTGATTAAAATATTAAGCTCCTATGGCGTTTAATTAAATTGTGTGCTGCTTGTAGTTTGAATTTGTTCGATATTTGGTACATATGACTATCACTTGTCCAATTTAGTCATTAAGCCATAGAAGTTTTAATGGGAATGAGCTTGCCATTAATTTATATTTTTGGTTTTATTTGGCCATTGTTACTACTTGTAGCTGATGAACCAGTTTTCTTTGACAAATTTTTATCACACTATGTCCATGTGGCACACACATAACTTCCATGTGGTCTTTTTGTTTATTTTTCATTTTTTTTTTGGAAATCTAAAACTTCACTTTATGCTTTGCAAGATCATCATTGTAAGATCAGATCAGAAGATTCTACTAGTGAATTAGTCTTCAAATTTTCTCTCAAGGTCATAAGAAGATCCTAATAGTGAATTAGTCTTCAAATTTTTTCTCAAGGTCATGCTTTGTGCAATGCCTATTATAATTTAGTGTTGATTAAAACATTGATGGTAGAATCAAAATTAACTTATTAAGCATGAACCATAGATTTTGTAGCTAGAAAACCGCAACAATTATGAAGGAAACATAAACAAACAAGGTTATCATCACCATCCATTTATTAGAGACATAACACTTCAAAATGAATAACACGAGTGTCATGATGTTCTGCCTAGTGCGTTATGAAAAAAGAAGTGCTAATTGTTGATGAGATTTCTTCCTACAATGTTCAATTTCAAGTTGAATAGTCGAATTTTCCAGGCTTACTATATAACAAAGACTAAAGAGATGGAATCACATCATATTAAAATCTTAAAATCATAGTATAAATCTTGCTTCAGATAAATCTACTGTAATCGAGATCGTTTTTCACGAGTAGGATCTTAAAATCGTAATTTTTAATATCAAGGTCGGGATTCTAACAACCATGCTATATGTAGTATATATTTACATTCTAAATATTATAATTCTTTGATTGAAGAATTATAATATTTTTACGATAAGATTGAAGAACAAGAACAAATCCATTTTGTTACGATAAGATTGAAGAACAAGAACAAATCCATTTTTACGATAAGATTGAAGAACAAGAACAAATCCATTTTTATCTCAAATCAGTCCACATTTCATGTCAATAGACATGATACTATTTGATTTTGTTGGGTAATAAAGTTAGGGTTCTTGGTGTTTTTGTTGCATTGAAGAAGAAGAAGATTTCTTGGTATTTTTTGTTGCAATGAAGAAGATGTTGATTTCTTGATGGGGGACATGTGCATCCCAAACTAACCAAACGAAATGTTGGTTTTGAGTTGTAGCAATGTTTGTATCCCAAACTAAATAAACCCACATGTATAGGCATTTTTTTGTTGCAACCTTATACTTCAAATTAGTTCTTTTAAGAACATTGTGTTTTTTTTATAAAATTGTCTATGCTACATACTACATACTACATACTACATACTACATACTACATACTACATACTACATACTGGTAACAAAGTTAACTGGCAATATGAAATGAGATTATGACAACGTCAAAAGACATAGTTTGATATTTTCTATAAAGACCTTATATTTTTAAAATTGGCTAGTCTTTCTTTAATCGTGATAGTTCAAATGGTGATGTTATGATACACTTGTGCTCGTATAATGATCCCGTGCCAAATCATTACATATTGGGAACTTTCATTGGTAGAATTGGATCTAATGTCCAAATTTCGGGCAAGTTCATCATAATTTTTTCTTAATATTGCGAGTCGGGTGGATGTGCAACTTTTTTTTTCACAATTATAATGTTTTGTCGTATCAACCACCAAGATAGTCTAATGACGATAACTTGAGGCATTGAGCTATATCTTTACTTGTTCCTTTTGGTATTTATTTTCAAATAAAATCTCTACTTTATAAATGGAACTATTTATTGTGCCATTTAGTCATGGCTATTGCATTCCAACCGAGTCGAATCAAATTATCACAATCGTTAACAAATGACATCTAATGGAATGAAAGACTTCATGGGATAAACGATTCATTGGTCAGCTTTATGAAGTATAATGTAATACCCAAGAAGCAGGTTTGCATTTCTTATTGACTTGTAATAACATGTTGAGGGTGTTCAAGGCGTTTTACATTAGACATTGGTGTTTTTGGTAAAAGGACCAAAAATGTTAAAGTGAACAACGAATCAAATCTTGCGATTTGAGATGTTAAGGCATTATGTTGGTTATTAAATGTCCAGATTATGACTTAATATGGAGTTTGGATGCTAAGTTTGAAATTATAGGTGAAAGAGTGGGAAAATGGTGAAAAGTAAAAACCAGGCGAAGATTGAGAAGTTAGCAACGCTATGGGAGAAGTTAGCAACGTTAAGCTAAGGCTTAGCGACGCTAACCTTCGACCGACAAAATTCCATTTAGGGTTATTTCACTTAACCAGAAGTTTCGAAGAACAAACGAGTTTCATGGGAGTTTTGGAGTTCTAATCAGCAAATTGAGGTGAAATTCAAAGGGGTTTTACACCCAAATCAAGGATTAAGGTTAGTATACTCTTATATGTGTAAATTGCTAAGTAGTTGTAGCTTAATTGTGGTTTTTGGTTGATATAGGAGTTGTGAAGTTGAAGGTTTCATGTGTGTAATCAAATATGAAGTTGTATTCCTTAATCCCTTGGTGTTTAGAAGTTAAAAACGGAGATTCATGTGAAAAAACACATAAGGAAATGGCCTGTTCATAGTTAGCGGTGCTAACTATGAACATGTTAGCGACACTAACTTGTCTTGGTGGAAAAGTCTCATGAATTTTGTTGAATAAGCTGAGTTGGTGATATATGATGTCTAAGGAAGATTTAAACTTGTTCCCCTTTAGACAATAAGGTGTAAGAAGCTTGTAAATATCAAGTATAGTTTACTTTTGGAGCTTGGACTACAGGTGATAACTTTACTCAACTTTGACTAGTGTTATGTTGTATGTTGTGTTTTGTGTAGATGTATAATTGTGTATATCGCATGATGGTGTTAGATTTAATTACCTTGGTGAATAATAGTATGAATGACCTTATGTGTTGACATAGGTGAAACCTTAAAAGTAGTTGCTCCTAGATAGGAATGGTGTAATCGTATGTGGTTCTATTTGTTGGTGTGTTTTATATGATGTTCAAATGGTTGTATAACTATTTGTTTGCAACCATACGGTGTAATCAAAGATTGGTGATAACTCGATGTAACCGAACATTGGTGATAGATATTCGTGTTGGTGAAAAGCCCAAGATCCTTCGATGAATGTTTACAATTTAAGTGTTAATTTTATATGTGGTGTGTTTACACTACTGATGATTTTGGTGTTATGATATACTTTATTGGTATTGGTGTTCAGACGAAAAATGAACGGCGAGATCTAAACGTGTTGTTTGATTTCATAAATTTGTTGTAAACTTTACTTAGTTACAGTAGAGTTATTCACTAAGCATTTCGCTTACAGTGTTTTATTGCGGTGTTTTGCAGGAGTTAGGAGTACTAACGTCCGGCTGGATTGTCGATCGATCTGGAAGGTATTCATTGTCGCTTCCAAGACATCGAGTATTCTGTTTTATAAACCAAATTCGTTCAGATTTATTAAATTTATTTGTATATACCTAATGTTGGTTTTTGGAGCGTTACATATAAGTTTGATGTTGTTACCAAAAATTGGTGATGGATTGATAGGTTAGTTATAAGAAAGAGAAATATGA
This sequence comes from Cichorium intybus, assembly GCA_023525715.1. Classification (NCBI taxonomy): domain Eukaryota; kingdom Viridiplantae; phylum Streptophyta; class Magnoliopsida; order Asterales; family Asteraceae; genus Cichorium; species Cichorium intybus. The sequence goes on from CM042010.1 coordinate 4,266,447, forward strand.
TGCAGTTATTAAAAAAATTGCCAAACTTTTTTTTTAAATATTTAATATTGACATAAAAATATACTTAAATTTATCCATAGTACAACGCCAAATAGTAACTACATTAGTATGTTATTGGTTTATATTGAAGACCAAATTTAGCATACAAAATTTTATGTGGGTGAATTAGAAATCTATAATTGGTTTTTTGGTGTTTGATTTAAGTTGTTTTAATAATGATTATCTTATTAGTTGTGTTCCTTATAGGAAGTTGAGTAACTTATATATTTCATGGACTTTTGCAATATTGGTCCCAAAAAGTTTCCCTTAATGACAACGTTATCGTCACACGCGTCAAAAACAATTTATAAACCCACTTTTACTATGTAGATAGGGCAAGCGGGGTCGAGTCCAAGGATTTAGTGGTTAATTTTTAACGAGTTGTAAAGTAGATTTTTAACGGTGATGGTAAAAAGATTGAAATTTTAACTTGAGAATAAAGAAAAAATTACTTCCGGTTCAGTTATCAACAATTAGTTTCACATGTTTAATTACAATGATTCCGATATAATTACTTTAACATAATTACAGTTTACTGACAATTACTATTACTTAGGTAAATACATAACATGTTGAATCAATTATTTGTCTTTGTCTAACAATTACGTAGATTAGGCACAAACAATGGTGTAGCAATATTATGTTTTATCTAGGTGATAGTAACGTTACAACTTCTTAACATATCAATTGGGCACAAAGTATATTAACTGATTATCCGTCTTAGCTCGTTATTTAGGTGAGATAGGCACGAATAATATGTTGGTAATACTATGTCTTAAGAATATGATAACAAGTAGAAGTAGACATAAATGATTCACTAGTTGTATTCAAAGAGATGAGAGTTTAAAAGTTACAATAGTAAACATTTGTTCGGAATCAAAGTAAAAACATGCTATACTAAAGGTTGGATAACATTACCGGAAGTAATCTGAAAAGATTAGCCTTCCATGATGATCGTGGAGATGGTCGTGGTGGTTCTTGACATGTATCTTGGTGCGTGTATCCTTCGGATGATCTTGAATTACTACTAAAATTACAACCGAGATAGATGATCTATCGGTTTAAACAACTAACTAAGATATATTCTGAACTATTACAACTAATTGGAATAATCTTCTGAGAATTGGAGTGAATTGATGTAAATTGGTGTCCAAATCCGTGCATAGAGAGCTTCTATTTATACTGGCTGAGCACAGTGCTCGCGTCGCGACCAAAAGGCCCGTCGCGGCGCGAGGGTGCGGAGCAGTGCTACTTTTGTCGGCCACTGGTCTGGCTAGTGCGTTTGTTGGTAGTCTCGCGATCATGGAGTGGTTGGTCTCGCGTCCATGTTCTTCGCGTCCAAGTCCTTCGCGTCGCGACCATAGCTTCCGTCGCGGCGCGAGTGCTGTAGCTTTTTGAGTCTCTGCCTTGCTTCTCTTCACGTCGCGACCAATGGTCTGTCAAGTCGCGATTGCTGTAATTTTTATGTGTTTTTGGTATTTTTGGTCTGAGTTTGAAGCGTCACTTCCTCGGGTTTGATTTCTTATCAGTGTTTCTTGGGTCTTGTTCCTGAAAATAAACCATAAATGTTAGCACACAAATCCCTCGTATTTTCCTCACACCAGCAGCTCCGGAGAACTCTGTTCAAGTTAAACATGAATCGTAATTCATGTTTAGCCACCTGTTAATATAAGCCTGTTTTGATGTTGAGCTTATCAGGATTTCCTATGGTAAATACCATAGTTCTGGCAGATTGCATCTGCAACACAGCAGTGGGCCGTGATGTGCAGTGTATGAACAAATGAGATATTCTCTCGTTAGCTTGCAATTTATGTGAGGATGTCTGGGGACGAAAGACAAATTAATCATTATTCTATTGAGAGAATTAATGATATCTTAATAGGCTTTCCCCGTGATTTGTGAGATGTTTTCTATGCGAAAACAAATGGCTGGCTTGGCTAGTATTGACCCGACAGTAGATCTATTATCACCGCCAGACTTTTGGGAGTCTGTGGTGTGCATCAGGGGCTGCCGTTGGAATGTGAGCTTTTGCCTGAATATTGAGTGAAAACATGCATTCTTTATTGAAATATGACGGTTTGGTTAACAGACGAGGTAGGTTAGACGGATCTGTCTGAACCATATCTGTTATGAATAAGCATTTTGCATGTTTTAAGGCGGTTTTTTGATTCTTTTGTTTTGCACACAAATATAGTTTTTGTGTGCCACGAAGCATCTTTATGCGATAAAATAGTCTTTAAATGATAGTGTTTTATTGTAAAAATAAAACACTATCACTTAACAAATTTGGTCATTATTTAGAAGCTTCACAACAATTTTGGTCAATGTGTGTCTAAGTTAACAACCTAACTGTTAAATTTTGTAAAATAGACCTTAGAATGATTTACCTAACAAATACGATTTTCAACATTGTTCAACAACATGATGATTACATATCTACTATAGAATTAGTCAATGATACAAGATTTAGTCATGATAAACATTTGAGAGTCACAACATGATATATGATAAAATTCGTTATAATATTGTGGATATGATATAAGATGCAAGAAATGTCACTTAAACATAAATAATAGAATAACTATTACTTATTAATTACTTTAGTTTAATTAGATGTATTACACTTTTGTCTTATACTATTAGATCATTCTCCTACATGTACCATTTATGTCATTTTACATTTCTCGGCTAGCTTATCAGCTAATTTGTATCAAACATCATTTTCTTCAACTAATAGCTATCTTTTCAGTTATCAGCTAGTCGGTCGAAAAAACTCAATGCATGGGACAAAAATATTGTTTAATAAGCTTGATATTGTTAGGTAAATGAAGGCTTGTTCTAGAAAGTCAAATTAATGACTTTGTTTAGACGGTAGATTTTAATTGTCAAACAAAAGTTTGTAGACTTATTTTCTTTGGTAGGTGCAAACTTTGTCAAAGATTAGGTGGTTAAGCTTGTTTTATTCAAACACGAGTTGTTGTACAAAGGCTATAAATAGCCTTCATATGTTCAAGGAAAAATTGCACCACTTGAGCTCAAAACAAGAGTTATAAATTGTAATCTTGTGAGTATTAATAAGATTTCTCTAGTTGTAGCCCGTGGACGTAGGATTTGCACCGAATCCGAACCACGTAAAAATCCTTGTGTTCTCTCTTGTTTTATTTTCTGGTTTCGTTTGTGTGTGTGTGATAGTGTTTCCGCTGCGTGTACCCTTTCCGATTCCTAACAACTGGTATCAGAGCTTCGGGTTTCGGAAGAGGTCTCGATTTTAGAAATTAGAGTATGCTCTGTGGTTGCAGTTTTGTCTGATCTTCCACATCAGAAACTAATTTCTATTAATCGTATTAAAGGTGTCTTGGTACTTTGAAGGGTACTGTTCTGTCACACACGAGTACACTGAACGAACCGGTCAGGTCCGTGCCATTGTTGTGTCTGTTTCGTTGTCTCAATTTGTTTCCTGTTTGTCGTAATGGCTGAAGACAAGGTTGTAATCGAGAAGTTCAACGGTTCTGACTTTAGCTGGTGGAAAATGCAATTAGAAGCATTGCTATGTCAGAAAGATTTGGAGATGGTACTTGGAGACAAACCGGAGAAAATGGAAAAAGCTGCTGAAGATGCGTGGAACTCAAAGGACAAGAAAGCTAAGGCGGTTATTACGTTGTCGTTGGAAAGGAGTGTTGCTTTCAACATCATGAAGGAAACCACGACGCGTGGTATGATGGATGCTCTGACGAACATGTATGAGAAACCGTCGGCGGCTAACAAGGTGTTCTTAATGAGGGAGTTGTTCACGACAAGGATGAATGAAGACAACTCAGTTACGGTTCACATTAACAATCTAAATTCAATTCTGTCCAGATTATCATCTGTAGGAATTAAATTTGATAATGAGACTCAAGCTTCACTACTACTAGCTTCACTACCTGATAGCTGGTCAGGAACATTTACTGCTGTTACGAGTTTCGTGGGGACCGGTGGTATGACGTTTGAAGGGGTTTGAGATTTGGTTCTAGGCGAGGATACCAGACGCAAGAATCAAGGTGGCTCGTCTTCTTCTGAGTTATTAAATATCGGAAGAGGTAGAGGGAATAACAGAAATAGTGGGAGCAGTGGGAGTCGGGGAAGAAGTTCATCTAGAACTTGGAAGAATGTGAAGTGCTGGAACTGCCAAGAGGTGGGACATGTTAAGAGTCAATGTCTAAAGAAAGAATTGAACATTGCTGGTGCTGAGGGTGTGTCTGAGGATGATACACTGATACTAAGTATGGAAAGTTCTGTAGACTCTTGGGTCATGGATTCAGGGGCTTCGTTTCACGCCATGGACAACGGAGAAACGATGGTGAATCTAAAAGAATGAGATTTTGGGAAGGTACGGTTAGCAAATGATGAGATGCTTCAAGTAACTGGCATTGGAGATATTGATCTGGTTACTTCATTGGGAACTACACGGAACCTGAAGAATGTCAGGGTGATTCCGGAACTGAAGAAGAAATTGATTTCTGTTGGTCAGCTGGATAAACAAGGACTGGAAGTAAGGTTTGGTGGTGGTAAATGGAGGGTGGTCAATGGTAATTCGGTGATTGCTCAAGGTATGAAGCGTGGGTCATTGTATATGGTTGAGGTACCTGCTGAGGGAAGTATGACCGTCCCGGTTAAGCATGACAAAATCTGGTTCGCTAAATCTAGTGCTAAGAGAGTTCATTTTGCAAACATGAATTCCGGAGCCAAGGGGATGTTAGTTGAACGAGTCGGAAAGTCTAAACCATTCAGGGGATTTTGTGACAATGGGAGCACGGGGTGTGTTCCTGGTACAGTTACAAAGAGCCGTTGGGTTTTGAAGACTAAGACTGAAAAATTCTCTCCTGTTGGAAGTTTGCAAAATTTGGAGAGTGTTAATGGTCCTCGGTGTATCTCTGGAGCTGGTGGAGTGTCCAAACCGGTTGAGACAGAGGATGAGTCGGTGGTGGGATTAGCCACGGCTGAGTTGAAGCTAGTGGGAGCTTCAACTGGCCCTTCTAGTACTTGAAGATGAGGGGTGGCTGCAATTAGAGAAATTGGACTAAGTTTAGCTTGTTCTTGGGAGCTGGAGGCTTGGAAGACTTGGTTGTTTTAAGATTACTGGAATTAGATGATTGTTCAAGCCTTCAAGTGGGAGATTGTTAGGTAAATGAAGGCTTGTTCTAGAAAGTCAAATTAATGACTTTGTTTAGACGGTAGATTTTAATTGTCAAACAAAAGTTGGTAGACTTATTTTCTTTGGTAGGTGCAAACTTTGTCAAAGATTAGGTGGTTAAGCTTGTTTTATTCAAACAAGAGTTGTTGTACAAAGGCTATAAATAGCCTTCATATGTCCAAGGAAAAAATTGCACCACTTGAGCTCAAAACAAGAGTTATAAATTGTAATCTTGTGAGTATTAATAAGATTTCTCTAGTTGTAGCCCGTGAACGTAGGATTTGCACCGAATCCGAACCACATAAAAATCCTTGTGTTCTCTCTTGCTTTATTTTCTGGTTTCGTTTGTGTGTGTTTGATAGTGTTTCCGCTGCGTGTACCCTGTCCGATTCCTAACAGATATCACTGAAAGCACGTATGGCTTCGGTAAAAAAGTTTAATGTACTTCTAAAACTTTATAAAAGACATTTTATTTTTACGTAACTAATATTGGTTTTTTTAAAGGGTATAAATAAACTGCCCTAGTCATTATTCAGGAAGAGGTGAAGGAGAGCTTTCTTACCCCTTGATAAGTGAAGCATATTCGATGCTCGAGAAGAAAAGTGGCTCCATCCTAGTTTATGCAATCACCTTATGTCTAGGTTAAGACGACCCATATCAGATATGGCCCCGTAGAGCACCTAGCGTTCCTACTGCAAATATGTCATCTTCACATACAGTTGTCCCGAAATCTATGCAATTATAGGTAGAGTTGTATATGCAGTCAGGAATGGATGTTATTGGTTTATGCAATATGAGCAGTGTTAGCTTAACTTGCCTCAGTAAGAGGCCGAGTCCGAGTACTTGTTCGAGTTGGCCGAGTTTTACAACACTGCATACGAGTAAAACTGTTTTCCAAACTATGCACATGTTTTGTCTCGACCCAATGGACAATATGTTTTAGGATGCATTATTCGATAGAGCAGAACGTGGGTAGCTATCAAAAGTGGTAAGAGTGGAAAATCATTTACAAAATTATCATTTTAAACTAAAATAGATTTAATTGTAAATTATCATTCTGAACTAAAATAGATTTAATTTTGTATTATTTTATATTTTATTTAAAATGCAAGCATGTTATGATATGGGTACGACTACTACTAGAGGTGTACAACAAATGTATGGGGAACGATTGTTTCATCTGCTTTTTTAGTTCATGACTAATAGGCGTTGGACCCCTTATACAGCAGGAACTAATGGTTGGCCAGATTGAGGCATCACAGAAGGTGGATAGAGTGAGTTATATATATATATATATATATATATATATATATATATATATATATATATATATATATATATATATATATATATATATATATATATATATATATATATATATATATATATATATGGTTGAACAAATATATTTTCCAATAAATGTCGACTAAGACCATTGGATACCAGGTGAGCTATGGCTCGAAACCATGACCTTTAATATATATGACAACTATCTTGAAAACAATGGGAAGTTCCAAAAATATCAAAAAGGAAGTGGCAAAGATTCTTCATGATATTAACTACCGGGTGAGAGTAGGATCACCTTCACAACTTGTCGATATAAATGCTTTTATAATGACGTTTAGATAAAGGATTGTGTGCATTTTTTAGGATCTTAGGTACATGTCATATGGTGATGATTTCCGTTGTTTAAAACATTTATGTACCGCCTTATAGCAATATGATACTTTATCTGCTGATATGTGTTGTTTAAATCATTTATAATATTTTTTTTATTATATGCCTTAGTGATAGACGTATGTCACCTATAAAGTGACTTATAGAGAACCATGTTTACCACTTACCATCATAAGTTTACAAACTACCACCTTCAATTTACCACCTCCGACCTTCACATTTGTTGAATAAGTAAGCTTATATGGAATATAATTTGACTGCAATTTCTAAAATCTTTAATTGTGTTTACATGCAACTTTGATTGTGAATTTTATGTTTACATAGCTACCGTGTAACAGAATCTTGAGTTTTCATGAACTCTTATTTTTTCAACATGACAAATCGTTTTTTTTCTTTTTTTCATATTCTTGTTTAAAATATGCAGAAAAACAAAAGAATTACCTTAAACAAAAATGACCACTTAACTCAAGTACTCGGCCCATTAAAGAAAATTTTCTAGGTCATTACCATTTTTTCACAACCCATCACTAGTGCATCTCAAATAGAATTTCGCAAATGAGAGAAATTTCGCATGCCACCACCTATAAAATTTCTGGTTATATTAATCCTCAGCTTTTTTTTTTTTTTACTAGGTCATGGAAATTCAATTCTTGTCTTTTTTTTTTTTTTTTTTTTTTAATCAATTTAAAGTTAAACCAACAATTTTTTTTTTTTTTTTTTTTTTTGGTTGGAAGTTGGAACTCCCGTTTCAAGGTTACCATCCGGTAACGGGTAAACCTCGACATCGCGTACTCTCTCACCCCGGCAACTGTTCCGCTGATCACTGACGAGAAAGGCGTTAGCTTTTAGTCCGGCGACCTGTGAGACAGCAAGACGTAAACCCTCTCCGCAACTTTGACTGTTCGCCGCCACAGCTACTGTCGAAGGCCGACTGCCCTCTCCGCAGTAGTCAACCGTAGTGCCACTAATCCGCCACATCCTTTCTGCCTCTCGCCACTCGTTGTCCGTACGATCTCTCACTCTCTAATTCTCTATCAATGAACCCGGTTGCACATAACACTCTACCAACAAAATTTTGTAAATTCCAGACCTCAACAGACCTAATTGATCAGATCCTCAACCAAAATTTCTTAGACCTTGTTCATCTAGTACCCAAACAATGTATTTGTCAATGAGGGGAGTTCTTTGGCAGTTTCTTGCAGCTTATTAGGTCTCAATTGTGAAGTGAATTGTTTTAGAGCTCTGTAATTCATGACCCAAAGTGCTGGAAAGTTGATGATTTAAAGTCTTAATAATCTGGTTTCGTCTGCAGGGTTTATAGCTTGTTCATTCGAAAACCAAGTTTCATACAGCTGATTTTACATCCAGGTGCAGTTAAACCAAGGGTAATGTGACCTGCTTGTGTAAACACCAACAGTATTGCAAATTTTATATCCATGTAAAGAAAACAACTCTGGTACAATTGCCTCACGCATATGCATAATCATGTGAAAAGCTCTTAATATTGTAGTGCTCATTGTGGAATCATGTTTGAAAGCAGAAGCCCTTTGTATCTTGATGCAGGGGGACATTGAAGTTAAAAATGGTGGAGAATTCTCCTTCCAAGGATGATCGTGCATCTAATCTTCCTCGCACATTCAAGTATCTATTGGGTTAGTGTCCTTCATCATCTTCCCCTATTTCAATCCCATCTTCTTGATCTTGAAAAATTAACCAAATTTCCTCTCATGTAGCCACCCAGTTTTTGTCTCGAGGAATTCCGTTCATCTTCAATTCATGGATTGTCAGACATTTAACCGAGGAAGATTATGCGGTAAGAACCGTTACTTTTGATTAACATATCTTATTGAATCTACTTCATGCATCCATACAAAATCTTTTGTTACCAAATGTCTCACATATTTTCTTTAAACAATGCAGCTGTATGCTGTGCAGTTTCATCTATTCACCACGTGTGTCTTGTTCTTGAGTCGAGAGGGTTTCAGGAGAGCATGCATGAGGGCAGACATGAGATGGTATCTCACATCATACCCAAGTAAACATATCATAGCATCACAAAATCTAATCTTAATAAACAATCTTTGCAGTGAAGATGCTTTAACTGGTGAAAATTCAAAAAACCTTTTGAAATTAGCCTGGATAACTCTTCCATGGGGAGTACTCATTACAATTATTGGATGTGTTTTTGTCTTCTGGACACAATCTTTAAGTTTTTCAAATCCATACGGGCAAGCCATCTTGATCAATGGTATGTAAATAACTGAATTCCGCTTTTGACTTTCAATGGAACTAAACTATCAGGGACTTTTATGTAATTTTGCAGCCTTTGCTTGTATTTTGGAGCTATTGGCAGAACCGTTGTATATACTTTCACAGAACTTGCTTCTTTTAAAACTCCGGTTGATTGTTGAAACTGCTGCAACTCTTTTGCGATGTATGACAGTTTATGTATTTATCATCATGCAAATTGACATGGTAAGAAAGTTATAGTTTTGGTATCTAGATGCTTATCTTTTGGTATTAATATAATAATATAATAATATAAACCACTTTTTTAATTCCTTACAGGAAAGAGCTATTGTATTTGCATTGTCTTCAACTGCATATGGAGCTTGCATTTTCTTTTGCTATTGGGGTTACTTTCTTTTTCTTAAAAGATACAAACTTTCTCTTCTTTTTCCATTCAGGTATCGTTTTCTTGAAACAAATTACTCATTTTTTAGTTGTCGTTTAAGTAACACGGTAAGTAAGTATTTTTCAGGGTTGGAAACTACGATAAGCAATTGTCAAAAATGTGTACATTATTCACCCTTCAATCATTCCAAAAATTGATACTTCAAGAAGGAGAAAAGATGGTTCTTGTGTGGTTTGATACACCATATAACCAAGCTGTATATGGGCTTGTAGACAAATTAGGTAGCTTAGTTGTGAGGTTAGTGTTGCTTCCTTTTGAAGAAAGTTCATATGCAACATTTGCAATGTCTGCATCAGGTTTAATTCTTTTCAATATTTTTATCATTCAATCTACTTTATTATCTACCTAATTTTTCTTTTATCGAGTTAATCATGCCTACATTTTTTGCTTTCAGGAGAAGACAAGCAGAAAAAAAGGAAATTACAGACTTCTCTAAGAGATGCTTTGAAGCTTGTTATATTAATTGGTACACTGTTCAAGTTATATTATGTTGTTCATGGTACATTATTGCTGGAAATAGCAACGTACTTTACACTTGCTACCAACATGCGCAATGTACTTTATTTTTTATCCATAATAGCAACATACCTACATTTCTCTACCAATATAGACAGTGTACTTTATTTGTTAAATAGTGTCATTATAGGTAAAGAATTAAAAGTACATTGCTATTATATGTAAAGAAACGTAAGTATAAAGTATGTTGCTGTTATGGTCTAAGAATGCAAGTACATTGCTATTATGGGGGTAAAAAAATTAAAGTACATTTCCCATATTGGTAACAAGAGTGAAGTACGTTGCTATTTCATGCTCTTTTTACATTTTTGGCAGGATTGATATTTATGGCATTTGGCCCCAGCTATTCATACTCACTCATAAGATTGCTATATGGTAAAAAATGGAGTGATGGAGAAGCTGCTTCTGCTCTTCAATACTACTGTTTGTATGTCGTTGTTCTTGCTATAAATGGTAAGTCACGTTTTATCAATTTTACTAAAAGTCTAAAATACCCTTGACACTCGGTTATATTATAAACTTGCTGTCTTTCTTATAGGAACATCTGAAGCTTTTTTGCATGCGGTTGCAACAGAGGATCAACTCAAGAAGTCAAACAATTCCTTGGTTTTGTTTTCATTTATTTATGTAGTGCTAAACATTCTGCTAATTCGGTCAGCTGGGGCAGTTGGATTGATCTTTGCAAATGCTCTGAGTATCCTTTTTTCATATGATATTACGGTCAGCTCGGGCAGTTGGATTTAGGATTCCTTGACTGCTAATTAGATATGGTGTTTCGTATAATTTACTCAGCCATATTTATCGGACGTTACTTTCAGGTATATTTCTTAAATCTCTAGTTTAAATATCATTTTCATATTTTAACTTAATGTTTTTATTTTGTAGCAGGATTCCACATCATTTTCTTTTTACAGCTGCTTACCTGGCGGTTGGATGATTTTGATGTTTTCAAGTGCAGTCACTCTTATTTCTGAAAAAGTAATTTTGGACCGCGATAACTTCTGGCCGACATTTTTAGTTCACTTTTCCATTGGGGTTGCTTGCTTCTCTGTTGCATCTTTTGTAATGTAAGTTGTCTGGATGACCTCTCGCTCTAAATGCAAGAAATAGCAACGTACTTTCGTTGATTTGTTAATTATAGTGTCCTACTTTCGTTTCTTCCTATTACAGCATTGTACTTTGAAAAATCTACCTAATCACATTATCATAGCAGTGTACAGAATTGGGTAGGTTTTCCAAGTATATTGTCATAAGAAAAAAAATTGAAAGTATAGTATTTTAATAAGAAAAGATTTCAAAGCACGATGCCATATTGGGTATAATACACAAATAAATGGGAGTATGTTGCAGTTCTTGCATTTAGCCCTTTAAAAAATGATGCATAGTAACATGTACTGTATGAATCACAACTGCTCCCTATATATTAATTTTTATAATTTATTTTTTGTGTAAACAGTTATAGACGGGAGAGATCATTCATCAACAAGGTTATTCGGTTTCGTGAACATGCTGATTGAAACAAAAAGATTGTGCTGGAAGGTGAGATAAATTAAAATTTTAATGTTTACAAAGAGGCGTTATTCATCATTTTGATTAGTTTATTTGGTTTTTTATTTTTAGGCAAGCAAGAAAACATGAAGGAAAAACAGCTACCTTCCATTTCATTAAACGGTCTTGCTAGTCAAGTAGAAAAAATGGTTCAGGGTACCCTTAAATGACTTGTAAAACATAGGGTATAAAGTTATATACTTTTTCTATTATTTGATTAAATTTTACAACTGGATAGCTACAATGTAAACATTACAAAGGCAAGAAATACTATTTGCTAGTTTTAAGTACCCATACCAAGTTTTTAGTTTAGTCTTTAATGTAATTTTCAACTTCAAAAAGAAGATATTTGCTACTTTTTATCCTATTCATGTTCTTATTCACGATTTCAAGCTTCCAGACACCGGAGTTTAACATCTCCACCATCGCCGGCTGCACCAACGCCGTTGTGGTCATCATCTCCGGTGCAGACCCAACAACAATCGAGGAACAAGGCAAGTGACCAGAAACCGATCTTTTGCCACGATCTGTTGGTAAATCGGATCCCTTCCGCCTAGCTCCACCGCTGCGGCTTACTACCACATTCGAGTTCCGCCGGACACGAGCTCAACCCACCTTCGTCCCTATTCCCTTGTTCCTCCTGCTCACGCTAGCGATCGGCTACATACGATTTTAATACAAATTCCGATCACCACCTGCAACTCACCGAGTCACCTCCTTAGCCGCCGAGTTTTCATCAACTGTCACCGGTTCCGGATTCCAGAGGCCTTCTGCAGCAAACCCCAACCACCATCTTCTCCGATCTCCATCGGTTGAGTCGATTCAGTCAACTCGGTGAGTTGACTCGACGAGTCAATTCGGGTAAGGGTCAAAACAGTTGAGTCAGACAATTGGTTAGTTCAGCGGTTGAGCGACTAGTAAACCTATTGACCGTAAACAGTAAATTTAGAGTTCTTTAGTTTTTGTGCTCGGTTTTTGTCATGGCCGGTGATACACCGGGTTTTGATTCCGTTCTACACCCTGATGATGAAGACATGGGTATGCAAAACAACGATAATATGATTTTCTTCTGCTCAAAGAAGTGAAGATTCTGGTCTTTCATTCATATACTCTAGTAATCAGAAAGTTAGAAAGTTACAAATGGTCTCACGTGATAACAAATCATCAATGTTTAAGAACTATTCGTCTTCGTTGATTGATGCAACTGATGAACGAAGAAACAAAGATAAAAGAAAAACTCTTCATAGAAAACGTATCCCCGCTGATGTGATCTCGAGGCCAAGTATTTCTCACGAATATTCCGGTGGTAGAATGGTGGACGGCATGGTTGAGGATGGTGATTCGTCGGAGGATGAAGCTACGGAAGGAAGCGAAGAAGCAATCGAAGATACCAACGGTCGGGGGAGGGATGTTGCCGTTGCCGTTTCCGAGATTGGAGTTAGTACCCCAGATTTTGCTGTCACATCCGAACGTGGGAATGCTTCTCCAAAGCTCATGCCTTTTGAAGTCGCACACGAAATATCTGTTCACGAGGAAGATGACCATGCTTGCACAAAGGTTCAATTACATGCTTCTAAAAATAAAGGTTTGACTACTTTTGCTTTTAACAATTTGAATCCTAGATTATCTAATGTCTCCACACGTAAAGGTAAAGATAATGTCTCTACTGTAGGGAATAATCACCCACTTGCCACTCCTATTTGCTCCAATGTGGTGATGTCCCCCTCTAAGATCGGACGTGAAACACCTATTTCTCAATCCCTTTTGGGCCCTCCACCTAAACACTCTCTTGGCAATTATAATTGCAACCGTGACTCCTCAAAATGTATACCTCCTGTTAATGAGATCATTGCTAAACTTTCGGATAAAGTGAAAATTGATGGTTTTAAAAATAAAATTGCTAATGCTTGGTCAAAAAAATTACCTTTACTTGTTAATTCTCAAGCAAACATTATTACCGGTTCTCAAAAACACACTAGCGCTAATTTTCGTCTTATCCCGAACCTTAGCAATGATATTAACGTTCCGGTAGATATTCCTATGGCGGCAGTTAATAAAGTCTGTCAAACACATGCTAGGACTATTTGTGGTTATTTTGTTGGAAAAAACATGTGGTATTCGGACGTGCGTTATCTTGCTTCCAAGATGTGGTCCCAACATGGCCTTCTGGACGTTTTGTTAAACGGTAACGGTGTTTACCTTTTTAAATTTAGTGATGACCAAGGCCTTCAACATGTCATCACTCATGGACCATGGACGTTTAAAGGTGTCCCGATTGTAATTCAAAAATGGAGACCTGGACTTAGTATCCATAAGAACAAACATGACAAACTACAGCTTTGGATCAAAATCCATGATATTCCCTATGAGGCTTGGAGTGATGACGGTCTTAGCCACATAGCTTCCAAAATTGGAAAGCCCCTTGCCATGGACTCTTATACAGCTAATATGTGCACTTATGCGGCTGGCAAAGCCGTTTATGCACGTGTCCTTCTTGAGGTCCCCACTAGATCTTCATGGGTGGATAAAGTGATGGTTCGTATCCCTGATCCCGATACTTTTGAGTTATCTACTCACACTCTTCGTATAGAGTATGAGTGGAAACCTCCTATGTGCACTCACTGCATGGTTTACGGTCATGAAACTAACACTTGTTTGCATGTCATTTCTAAAACTAATGAAGATAAGCTAAAAGATAAAATTTCTACTGATTCAATGCAAGCTTCTAATCCTATGGAACAAAATGATGCTTTTACGGTTGTCTCTAAAAAGAAAAATGTTTCTAATCAAAACTCAATAAATGAAAATAAATCTAATGATATTTTGCTAAGTAATTCAACTAGAAATATCAAATCTTCTTATAAACAAGGTTCAAAAAATAAAAACAAAACTAATGATAATTCACAAAGTAATTCTAACAGAAATACCCAAAGTGTTGTATCGGCTAAAGATATTTTAAAAAATAATACTTATAATAAAAATAAAAACACTATTAACAATTCGCGATTTGAGTACCGCCCGGTTCCAATTAAGAACCGCCCCCCCCCCCCCCCCCCAATTCCCCACCTTTCTCATAATGCCCCACCCGGTTTCCCTCCCCCATTTGTTCGACTTTCTTCCACCACGCCACCGAAACAGTCTGACCGCTCAACTCCTATCTTCAATGCCTTCTCCGTTCTTGAGAATTGTTCAACCGACATGACAGATCATCCCGCTTCTACTCCCCCTCCCCCCTAAACGTGCTCACACCGACGAGGATAACTGCATTGAGGTCGACTCTGATGATGGGGAAACTGCCCAGTTCATTGCCGGAGATATTGGATCCCCTCATGATCACCTTATGATAGCTCCGGAGTACGAGCAGATGGACTCCACCACCATATCGGTTTCCATATGACGCACGTCGCTGCGTGGAACACTCGCGGTCTCTGTAAACTTTCTCATCAGAAAGCTTTTAGAGAGCTTATCTGCGATCAAAATCTCTAAATTTGTGCCGCCATCGAGACTCGTGCCTCCTTCTCTAATCTCCCTGGTATCTGTAGTCGTGTCTTTGGCTCATGGTCTTGGTCTTCCAACGGGCTTTTTTGTACTCGGGGAACTAGAATTGTGATTGCCTGGGACCCGCTGGCTGTTGATATGATGCTTCTCGACTCCAATGATCAGGTTATGCATTTCAGCGTTAAAAGTCGTGCTTCTAATAAATCATTCTTCTGCTCGTTCATCTACGCTCATAATAATCACATGCAGCGCCGTACTATTTGGGATTCTCTTGCGGCTCATAAACATGTGGTTAAAGCTGCCCCCTGGATCGTGTTGGGTGATTTCAATGTTGCTCTTGACATGAAAGATAGCACCGCTGGGGCGTCTGGTATCTCTCGTGGCATGGATGATTTCAGGAAGTGTGTGAATCGGATTGAGATGGAGGACCTTAATTTCAAAGGTCTCTTCTACACATGGACCAAGTCTCCTAACGGTTACGATGGCATTCTTAAGAAGCTTGACCGTGTCATGAGTAATCCGCGCTTCGTTGCTTCTTTCCCCTATGCTTCGGTCACTTTTCTCCCTTACCGATCATCTGACCATTCCCCTGTTGTGCTTTCTCTCCCCCTCAGATCCCCGTTCAAGCCTAAACCATTCAAGTTCCCTAATTTTCTGACCTATAAGAACGAGTTTAAGCATGTCGTTGCTTCTTCTTGGGATCCTGATATCCCCAACCATCATATGTATAAGATTTTCCAAAACCTGAAAAATCTGAAAGCGCCTTTGCGTAAGATGCTACGTAGTCAGGGCAACCTCTTCTCTAAGGTTATCTCTCTTCGTACTGAGCTTGATAGAGTTCAAATTGCTCTGGATCGGGACCCTTTCAATAGGGCTCTCCGTGACGAACAATGCAGGTACCTTTTCGCTTATAATGAAGCTTGCCTAGATGAAGAGAGGTTCCTGAAACAGAAGGCTAAGGTTGACTGGCTTCGTGAGGGTGATAAAAATTCTGCTTTCTTCCACAAGTCTGTTAAAAGCCGTAATTCTCACAATCGTATCGACTCCATCCGGGATGACCAGGGCAACTGGATCTCTGGGGATGCCCTCCCCAATCTGTTCGTCTCCCACTTTCAAACTTTCTTGGGAGCAGCCCACCCCTCCCTTGCTATTCGTGACCCGTGTTCCCTCTTCTCTAATAAGCTCTCCCCTCTTCAGTCTGCCGCCATGCTTACTCCTGTTACGGATGAGGAGGTTAAGTGCGTCTTGTTCCAGATGGGAGATGATAAAGCGCCCGACCCAGATGGTTTCACGGTTAAGTTCTTCAAGTCTGCTTGGGATATCGTGGGGTCAGATGTCTGTTCGGCGGTTAAGGAGTTCTTCTCTTCTGGTAAACTCCTTAAATCCCTCAACAACACCGTGCTTGCTCTCATCCGTCAGGGTGACCCCCTCTCTCTCCCTATCTCTTCACTCTTGTTATGGAGGTGCTTAACCTTATGATCAAAAGAAACATCTCTGACTCCGATTGTTTTAAATTCCATCGGCAATGTGAGGAGCAAAGTATCACCCATGTATGCTTTGCCGATGATCTTCTTCTCTTCTGTCAAGGCGATACATCTTCGGTTCGTGTCATATTTGACTCTCTTGCTGAATTCTCTAGGGTCTCTGGGCTCCACCCTAATGAAGCGAATAGTGAAGCTTTCTACTGTAATATTGGTGAGAGGCGCAGAGCTTCTATTGATTGTATTGTTAGGTTTCCGGAGGGATCTTTCCCTGTCCGATACCTTGGCGTCCCTCTCATCACCACTCGTCTTGTCCACAAGGACTGTAAACGCCTTGTTGATAAAGTCAAATGCAGGATTAACGACTGGAAAAACAAGTCTCTCTCTTTTGCTGGTCGTCTCCAGCTCATCCTCTTTGTCCTTTCTTCCATGCAAATATATTGGGCTTCCGTTTTTATTCTCCCTAAATCTATCTCTAACCAGATTGAGAAACTCATTAGGGGTTTCCTCTGGTGCAATGGTGAGATGAAGCGTGGTAAAGCCAAAGTCTCATGGAAGACTGTGTGTCTCCCTAAGACCCATGGTGGTCTGGGTATTCGTAACCTTGCTGTTTGGAATATTGCCCTTATGGCTTCCTGTTGTGCATTCTGACATACATATAAAACACCCAAAAACGGCACCAAGAAACTTGATGTGTTACGAGCGTATATATGATTTTCGAAAATGATTTTCACATTAGTTTTACATTTTTAAACAGGGAAATACCATGTATGAATAGAACAACACAATAGGCAAGTGTACCTAGTCGATTGTAGTATAGTAATGGTAAATCCGGGTTGTCGACCCAAGGGAAAACGGATATCTTTAAGTTAAGAAAATCAATTATCAATTAACAATTATTCAAGCAAACACTCAGGGGCGAGTTTTAATGAAAACTCGTAAAACTTTGATTATAAAATAAATTACGAAATAATAAATGATCATAACAAAAATAACAAAGGAAACTTTCGTCTAGGATCTGTTGATTCATATAAACCTATGTTGACTAGTTTTGATTATGTGCAATGAGTTTAAATAAGTTGCATTAAGTTGTAGGATCGTATGGTCAAGTCACCAATTCTATGACTAATAAGTTAAAATAGCAAAATGGTCATGTAACTAATTAACTTATAATCATCAAGTATTAATACAATCTAGCATGCAAACATAGCCCATATCCTAATGGTCAAAGTGATATGTTCATACAATCAATGGTCATGAGTTGCAACTAAATGTGATATAAGTCTTATTTCACTAATCAAGTTTATAACTTAGATAACCTTCCTAGTTAAATGGTCAATAACTAGTCCAATGATATATAGTTGTCAATTATACATCATGACGGTTCATGTGATCAATACGTTTAAATGGCCATTTAAACTTAATCATATGAAGATGACAATCAAGAATACAAACTGTAACCACATTTAATATGTATAGCATGCAAGTTATATATCCTAACCGATATTAAACTCGAATCAAGAACTAGATCAACACATATTATATTAATGAATCAACATCGCCTAGGCAAAAGTTACGGGAAATATAAATTACAAAATATAAAAGTAAACATTAATACTTAGATTTGAATAAATCATCTAGTTATGTTTGATATGTTATTAGTGCAATGGATATTGAACGTTAAATACCGATTTCTAAAGTGATTAGATGTTTTGGTCCAACTACCTAATCCTATGATTGTAAGGTCATTAATGGCAATGGTCATGCGATTATATATCCCAAATAATCATGTATTGGTCCGTATCATACAAGGTTCATTCGAGCTTTTGATCTCAATGGTCATGATAATCAAATTGGTTTGTACAGATTGGCCCTCTAGTACAAACTTTGCATATACATACAAGATTCTGCCTTCGTGACTTAATCCTAGGATTTGGTCCATCACTAGTCATATCTGCCTAATGGTCATAGCACAGTTATGATAAAAGTCATATAGTCAGATTGGTCCTCTAGACTAAAATAACTCAGCAATAAGTCCAAAAGGAAGGTTCTTTAACATATCTGATAGTCAAATGAATTATGCGAGATAAAATATAAAACATTCAATATCCGATGAATAACAATCAAATCATAACAAAACAGTAATCAAATCTAAGTAATAAATAATACAGATAACATAATCTGAAGAATACGGCTTAGGAAATCATAATAGAATGCAATATATATATAAAGCAAACCGAATGAAGTCCCGGCCGAACATTCTTCAAGCTCTCGATTCCATAGGTTCCCCTTTGATTCTACAAGCTTTCTGGCCGAGTTTGGTGGTGTGGAGGTGCAGAGATGTGATCTGGTCTCAAGGTGGTGTAGGTGTTTTTTTTCAAAGAAGAGCTGAAGGGCTTGCATTTATAGTGGGAGCAGGCGCTGGGCGCGGTGCGCCTAGGGGGATCTCTGCACGCGGCCAACTTTATCGCACGAGGGAGCACGTGGGTTTGCAGCTTTAATGTCGGATCTGAGGCGCGGTGCGCCCAAAAAGTAGGCGGGGTGCGCCCTTGCACATGCTTGGTAGGTTGGTTGAATCATTGGAAGAACGCACGCTTGATTATTTTACTCAAAAGTCGGACGAAAAGCGAGTTCTCGATTCTCCATGGGCGCAGTGCGCCTAGATGTGGGCGGGGTGCGCCCAGGCGGCTGGCAGATTTTCACTTTGCTTCTTTTTAAGCTCAAATGTTTGTGTAATTCGTTCCTTCGCTCCAAACGCGTCTTTTTAGCTTCAAAACGAATATTTTAGCATATTAGGTATCTTTTAGTTCATAACATATATGAAACTAAACTAAAATCACACTGATATCGTGCGGAAAATACGTATAATTTACGCGATATCAAAATACCCCACACTTGAACTTTGTTTGTCCTCAAGCAAACTACAATTTATAACCAAGCCAAAACGTTTTGATGCCCAAACAACTTTTCATACGCTATCACAGATCTAGCGTTTATTACCGATGTTAACAATAAAGAATTAAGAATAAACATAGTAGATTATACCTAGTCCTATGTACATATTTTTAACTTTCCAAAATCTTAAATAAACTCTCTTTCTATAAACGACAAGTCTTTTAGATTGATAAAAACTCATTTTTACATAACATCGAATACACCCATTAAAGATTCTTCTACCTCAAGAATTTTTGTCAAATTTCCCTTATTTAGAATAAAAATCATGATGGACTAAATTTATCAAGTTAAGTTATTATATCCATTTTTCCGTACCTTTGAAACTCGTGACTTTCTATGGAACTCTTGATTACAAATTTTCGACTCAAGACTGTACAGAGTCTACTAATTCAAATTCCAAAGGCCACTAAGGAAATTCCATGACTTTCGATGACACCCGTGTAGCGAGCTTTCGACAATATTATCCCAAACCAGATGGTTTTAGGTAATAAGGAGTAGAAATGCCCGTAGGCCCCATTTTATGTCTACTTGCTCGAATGTCAAAGGCCACTGATTGAATTTTCCTTCCTGAGTCTCAATCTTATGGTATAACATTACTTGACTTCTGCTTTTTAACACATCAGATTTCTTGAGAATTTTTCTCATTTTAAGTTCATTTATCGAGGCTTATTTTCCTCAATTTAGTAACAGCATATAATTCGCGCATTTTTGCAAGTAGGGAAACTGACTCAATCTGTTTTGGCAAAAACTCAATTTTTAACAACTGATAAATTTTCAACGGGTCTATTTCATTATTTATGCAAAACATTTTGTAACTACCATGCTAAAAACTTGTCATCTACAAAACTAGACTTTAGATAAAACAATGAAAAACAAAAATACATACATAAAATTAAATGTAACCGACAAATTTATTTTCAAAACATTATTCTTAACAATTACCTTTTTAGCGTTCAATTTTGGAAAAGATGTTTAAGATAACAAAAATTTTAATTGGCTCAGTTAATCATTGCAGTATGACGTCCTAACCCTACACTTATATTATACAATAATTCTATTGTATATATAGTTCAAAACAGTAAAGGGAGCAAAATGGAACAGACTCCCCTTGGGTACCGGTTGACGTCATATATGAGGCTCTTTCCACAGAAAAGAATTCGTTGAACATGCTGCCAGCATTGAATCTTAGCAAATCTGCATATGCATCACTCGGACAAAAATTATTCACAGACAAATGAACACACAAAAATTAAATCACAAAAGTAAAAGTAATAACAACGAAAGAAAAATATCACTCATTTTGTAGTCCATGAAGTTTCAAATCCGTGGCGACTGGTTTGCGGGTATGGTGTGGCTGTGCGACTTTTGACCGTCGTCAGTATCGCTGCCCCCACTGTAAAGAAGCGTCCCCCTTTTCAGTAGTAGCTGATTTTTAGCCATGTATCATTATGTACGACCAGTGTCTGCCTCGGGTGTTTACGCGTCATGCACGTTTCTGTGTCGCGTAATTTTTGAAGTTGTCTTTTTGTCAACGCAATCCGGATTGTCGACGCGTTGCGTCCGGATGGCATATACGTCGCATTGCGTGAGTAGAAAAGACTTCAAAGGTTTTGTTACTTCATCTTTTCCCAAATATTCACCCCACACTTAAAATATGCTTAAGGTGTGCAAATATCTATTTTATGATTAGTGATATGTCAATCAAAACAATAAAAATACATAACACAAAAACAAATTTAAAATCACACAAATATTAACTAATAATTTAATTTTCTATACTAGAAATAAATCCGAATTCCCCGGCAACGGCGCCAAAAACTTGTTGTGCATTCTGACATACATATAAAACACCCAAAAACGGCACCAAGAAACTTGATGTGTTACGAGCGTATATATGATTTTCGAAAATGATTTTCACATTAGTTTTACATTTTTAAACAGGGAAATACCATGTATGAATAGAACAACACAATAGGCAAGTGTACCTAGTCGATTGTAGTATAGTAATGGTAAATCCGGGTTGTCGACCCAAGGGAAAACGGATATCTTTAAGTTAAGAAAATCAATTATCAATTAACAATTATTCAAGCAAACACTCAGGGGCGAGTTTTAATGAAAACTCGTAAAACTTTGATTATAAAATAAATTACGAAATAATAAATGATCATAACAAAAATAACAAAGGAAACTTTCGTCTAGGATCTGTTGATTCATATAAACCTATGTTGACTAGTTTTGATTATGTGCAATGAGTTTAAATAAGTTGCATTAAGTTGTAGGATCGTATGGTCAAGTCACCAATTCTATGACTAATAAGTTAAAATAGCAAAATGGTCATGTAACTAATTAACTTATAATCATCAAGTATTAATACAATCTAGCATGCAAACATAGCCCATATCCTAATGGTCAAAGTGATATGTTCATACAATCAATGGTCATGAGTTGCAACTAAATGTGATATAAGTCTTATTTCACTAATCAAGTTTATAACTTAGATAACCTTCCTAGTTAAATGGTCAATAACTAGTCCAATGATATATAGTTGTCAATTATACATCATGACGGTTCATGTGATCAATACGTTTAAATGGCCATTTAAACTTAATCATATGAAGATGGCAATCAAGAATACAAACTGTAACCACATTTAATATGTATAGCATGCAAGTTATATATCCTAACCGATATTAAACTCGAATCAAGAACTAGATCAACACATATTATATTAATGAATCAACATCGCCTAGGCAAAAGTTACGGGAAATATAAATTACAAAATATAAAAGTAAACATTAATACTTAGATTTGAATAAACCATCTAGTTATGTTTGATATGTTATTAGTGCAATGGATATTGAACGTTAAATACCGATTTCTAAAGTGATTAGATGTTTTGGTCCAACTACCTAATCCTATGATTGTAAGGTCATTAATGGCAATGGTCATGCGATTATATATCCCAAATAATCATGTATTGGTCCGTATCATACAAGGTTCATTCGAGCTTTTGATCTCAATGGTCATGATAATCAAATTGGTTTGTACAGATTGGCCCTCTAGTACAAACTTTGCATATACATACAAGATTCTGCCTTCGTGACTTAATCCTAGGATTTGGTCCATCACTAGTCATATCTGCCTAATGGTCATAGCACAGTTATGATAAAAGTCATATAGTCAGATTGGTCCTCTAGACTAAAATAACTCAGCAATAAGTCCAAAAGGAAGGTTCTTTAGCATATCTGATAGTCAAATGAATTATGCGAGATAAAATATAAAACGTTCAATATCCGATGAATAACAATCAAATCATAACTAAACAGTAATCAAATCTAAGTAATAAATAATACAGATAACATAATCTGAAGAATACGGCTTAGGAAATCATAATAGAATGCAATATATATATAAAGCAAACCGAATGAAGTCCCGGCCGAACATTCTTCAAGCTCTCGATTCCATAGGTTCCCCTTTGATTCTACAAGCTTTCTGGCCGAGTTTGGTGGTGTGGAGGTGCAGAGATGTGATCTGGTCTCAAGGTGGTGTAGGTGTTTTTTTTCAAAGAAGAGCTGAAGGGCTTGCATTTATAGTGGGAGCAGGCGCTGGGCGCGGTGCGCCTACATGGGGGCGCGGTGCGCCTAGGGGGATCTCTGCACGCGGCCAACTTTATCGCACGAGGGAGCACGTGGGTTTGCAGCTTTAATGTCGGATCTGAGGCGCGGTGCGCCCAAAAAGTAGGCGGGGTGCGCCCTTGCACATGCTTGGTAGGTTGGTTGAATCATTGGAAGAACGCACGCTTGATTATTTTACTCAAAAGTCGGACGAAAAGCGAGTTCTCGATTCTCCATGGGCGCAGTGCGCCTAGATGTGGGCGGGGTGCGCCCAGGCGGCTGGCAGATTTTCACTTTGCTTTTTTTTTAAGCTCAAATGTTTGTGTAATTCGTTCCTTCGCTCCAAACGCGTCTTTTTAGCTTCAAAACGAATATTTTAGCATATTAGGTATCTTTTAGTTCATAACATATATGAAACTAAACTAAAATCACACTGATATCGTGCGGAAAATACGTATAATTTACGCGATATCAAAATACCCCACACTTGAACTTTGCTTGTCCTCAAGCAAACTACAATTTATAACCAAGCCAAAACGTTTTGATGCCCAAACAACTTTTCATACGCTATCACAGATCTAGCGTTTATTACCGATGTTAAGAATAAAGAATTAAGAATAAACATAGTAGATTATACCTAGTCCTATGTACATATTTTTAACTTTCCAAAATCTTAAATAAACTCTCTTTCTATAAACGACAAGTCTTTTAGATTGATAAAAACTCATTTTTACATAACATCGAATACACCCATTAAAGATTCTTCTACCTCAAGAATTTTTGTCAAATTTCCCTTATTTAGAATAAAAATCATGATGGACTAAATTTATCAAGTTAAGTTATTATATCCATTTTTCCGTACCTTTGAAACTCGTGACTTTCTATGGAACTCTTGATTACAAATTTTCGACTCA
Source organism: Cichorium intybus (assembly GCA_023525715.1). Lineage (NCBI taxonomy): Eukaryota > Viridiplantae > Streptophyta > Magnoliopsida > Asterales > Asteraceae > Cichorium > Cichorium intybus. The sequence continues at coordinate 4,290,557 of CM042010.1, forward strand.
AGACTGTACAGAGTCTACTAATTCAAATTCCAAAGGCCACTAAGGAAATTCCATGACTTTCGATGACACCCGTGTAGCGAGCTTTCGACAATATTATCCCAAACCAGATGGTTTTAGGTAATAAGGAGTAGAAATGCCCGTAGGCCCCATTTTATGTCTACTTGCTCGAATGTCAAAGGCCACTGATTGAATTTTCCTTCCTGAGTCTCAATCTTATGGTATAACATTACTTGACTTCTGCTTTTTAACACATCAGATTTCTTGAGAATTTTTCTCATTTTAAGTTCATTTATCGAGGCTTATTTTCCTCAATTTAGTAACAGCATATAATTCACGCATTTTTGCAAGTAGGGAAACTGACTCAATCTGTTTTGGCAAAAACTCAATTTTTAACAACTGATAAATTTTCAACGGGTCTATTTCATTATTTATGCAAAACATTTTGTAACTACCATGCTAAAAACTTGTCATCTACAAAACTAGACTTTAGATAAAACAATGAAAAACAAAAATACATACATAAAATTAAATGTAACCGACAAATTTATTTTCAAAACATTATTCTTAACAATTACCTTTTTAGCGTTCAATTTTGGAAAAGATGTTTAAGATAACAAAAATTTTAATTGGCTCAGTTAATCATTGCAGTATGACGTCCTAACCCTACACTTATATTATACAATAATTCTATTGTATATATAGTTCAAAACAGTAAAGGGAGCAAAATGGAACAGACTCCCCTTGGGTACCGGTTGACGTCATATATGAGGCTCTTTCCACAGAAAAGAATTCGTTGAACATGCTGCCAGCATTGAATCTTAGCAAATCTGCATATGCATCACTCGGACAAAAATTATTCACAGACAAATGAACACACAAAAATTAAATCACAAAAGTAAAAGTAATAACAACGAAAGAAAAATATCACTCATTTTGTAGTCCATGAAGTTTCAAATCCGTGGCGACTGGTTTGCGGGTATGGTGTGGCTGTGCGACTTTTGACCGTCGTCAGTATCGCTGCCCCCACTGTAAAGAAGCGTCCCCCTTTTCAGTAGTAGCTGATTTTTAGCCATGTATCATTATGTACGACCAGTGTCTGCCTCGGGTGTTTACGCGTCATGCACGTTTCTGTGTCGCGTAATTTTTGAAGTTGTCTTTTTGTCAACGCAATCCGGATTGTCGACGCGTTGCGTCCGGATGGCATATACGTCGCATTGCGTGAGTAGAAAAGACTTCAAAGGTTTTGTTACTTCATCTTTTCCCAAATATTCACCCCACACTTAAAATATGCTTAAGGTGTGCAAATATCTATTTTATGATTAGTGATATGTCAATCAAAACAATAAAAATACATAACACAAAAACAAATTTAAAATCACACAAATATTAACTAATAATTTAATTTTCTATACTAGAAATAAATCCGAATTCCCCGGCAACGGCGCCAAAAACTTGTTGTGCATTCTGACATACATATAAAACACCCAAAAACGGCACCAAGAAACTTGATGTGTTACGAGCGTATATATGATTTTCGAAAATGATTTTCACATTAGTTTTACATTTTTAAACAGGGAAATACCATGTATGAATAGAACAACACAATAGGCAAGTGTACCTAGTCGATTGTAGTATAGTAATGGTAAATCCGGGTTGTCGACCCAAGGGAAAACGGATATCTTTAAGTTAAGAAAATCAATTATCAATTAACAATTATTCAAGCAAACACTCAGGGGCGAGTTTTAATGAAAACTCGTAAAACTTTGATTATAAAATAAATTACGAAATAATAAATGATCATAACAAAAATAACAAAGGAAACTTTCGTCTAGGATCTGTTGATTCATATAAACCTATGTTGACTAGTTTTGATTATGTGCAATGAGTTTAAATAAGTTGCATTAAGTTGTAGGATCGTATGGTCAAGTCACCAATTCTATGACTAATAAGTTAAAATAGCAAAATGGTCATGTAACTAATTAACTTATAATCATCAAGTATTAATACAATCTAGCATGCAAACATAGCCCATATCCTAATGGTCAAAGTGATATGTTCATACAATCAATGGTCATGAGTTGCAACTAAATGTGATATAAGTCTTATTTCACTAATCAAGTTTATAACTTAGATAACCTTCCTAGTTAAATGGTCAATAACTAGTCCAATGATATATAGTTGTCAATTATACATCATGACGGTTCATGTGATCAATACGTTTAAATGGCCATTTAAACTTAATCATATGAAGATGGCAATCAAGAATACAAACTGTAACCACATTTAATATGTATAGCATGCAAGTTATATATCCTAACCGATATTAAACTCGAATCAAGAACTAGATCAACACATATTATATTAATGAATCAACATCGCCTAGGCAAAAGTTACGGGAAATATAAATTACAAAATATAAAAGTAAACATTAATACTTAGATTTGAATAAACCATCTAGTTATGTTTGATATGTTATTAGTGCAATGGATATTGAACGTTAAATACCGATTTCTAAAGTGATTAGATGTTTTGGTCCAACTACCTAATCCTATGATTGTAAGGTCATTAATGGCAATGGTCATGCGATTATATATCCCAAATAATCATGTATTGGTCCGTATCATACAAGGTTCATTCGAGCTTTTGATCTCAATGGTCATGATAATCAAATTGGTTTGTACAGATTGGCCCTCTAGTACAAACTTTGCATATACATACAAGATTCTGCCTTCGTGACTTAATCCTAGGATTTGGTCCATCACTAGTCATATCTGCCTAATGGTCATAGCACAGTTATGATAAAAGTCATATAGTCAGATTGGTCCTCTAGACTAAAATAACTCAGCAATAAGTCCAAAAGGAAGGTTCTTTAACATATCTGATAGTCAAATGAATTATGCGAGATAAAATATAAAACGTTCAATATCCGATGAATAACAATCAAATCATAACTAAACAGTAATCAAATCTAAGTAATAAATAATACAGATAACATAATCTGAAGAATACGGCTTAGGAAATCATAATAGAATGCAATATATATATAAACCAAACCGAATGAAGTCCCGGCCGAACATTCTTCAAGCTCTCGATTCCATAGGTTCCCCTTTGATTCTACAAGCTTTCTGGCCGAGTTTGGTGGTGTGGAGGTGCAGAGATGTGATCTGGTCTCAAGGTGGTGTAGGTGTTTTTTTTCAAAGAAGAGCTGAAGGGCTTGCATTTATAGTGGGAGCAGGCGCTGGGCGCGGTGCGCCTACATGGGGGCGCGGTGCGCCTAGGGGGATCTCTGCACGCGGCCAACTTTATCGCACGAGGGAGCACGTGGGTTTGCAGCTTTAATGTCGGATCTGAGGCGCGGTGCGCCCAAAAAGTAGGCGGGGTGCGCCCTTGCACATGCTTGGTAGGTTGGTTGAATCATTGGAAGAACGCACGCTTGATTATTTTACTCAAAAGTCGGACGAAAAGCGAGTTCTCGATTCTCCATGGGCGCAGTGCGCCTAGATGTGGGCGGGGTGCGCCCAGGCGGCTGGCAGATTTTCACTTTGCTTTTTTTTTAAGCTCAAATGTTTGTGTAATTCGTTCCTTCGCTCCAAACGCGTCTTTTTAGCTTCAAAACGAATATTTTAGCATATTAGGTATCTTTTAGTTCATAACATATATGAAACTAAACTAAAATCACACTGATATCGTGCGGAAAATACGTATAATTTACGCGATATCAAAATACCCCACACTTGAACTTTGCTTGTCCTCAAGCAAACTACAATTTATAACCAAGCCAAAACGTTTTGATGCCCAAACAACTTTTCATACGCTATCACAGATCTAGCGTTTATTACCGATGTTAAGAATAAAGAATTAAGAATAAACATAGTAGATTATACCTAGTCCTATGTACATATTTTTAACTTTCCAAAATCTTAAATAAACTCTCTTTCTATAAACGACAAGTCTTTTAGATTGATAAAAACTCATTTTTACATAACATCGAATACACCCATTAAAGATTCTTCTACCTCAAGAATTTTTGTCAAATTTCCCTTATTTAGAATAAAAATCATGATGGACTAAATTTATCAAGTTAAGTTATTATATCCATTTTTCCGTACCTTTGAAACTCGTGACTTTCTATGGAACTCTTGATTACAAATTTTCGACTCAAGACTGTACAGAGTCTACTAATTCAAATTCCAAAGGCCACTAAGGAAATTCCATGACTTTCGATGACACCCGTGTAGCGAGCTTTCGACAATATTATCCCAAACCAGATGGTTTTAGGTAATAAGGAGTAGAAATGCCCGTAGGCCCCATTTTATGTCTACTTGCTCGAATGTCAAAGGCCACTGATTGAATTTTCCTTCCTGAGTCTCAATCTTATGGTATAACATTACTTGACTTCTGCTTTTTAACACATCAGATTTCTTGAGAATTTTTCTCATTTTAAGTTCATTTATCGAGGCTTATTTTCCTCAATTTAGTAACAGCATATAATTCGCGCATTTTTGCAAGTAGGGAAACTGACTCAATCTGTTTTGGCAAAAACTCAATTTTTAACAACTGATAAATTTTCAACGGGTCTATTTCATTATTTATGCAAAACATTTTGTAACTACCATGCTAAAAACTTGTCATCTACAAAACTAGACTTTAGATAAAACAATGAAAAACAAAAATACATACATAAAATTAAATGTAACCGACAAATTTATTTTCAAAACATTATTCTTAACAATTACCTTTTTAGCGTTCAATTTTGGAAAAGATGTTTAAGATAACAAAAATTTTAATTGGCTCAGTTAATCATTGCAGTATGACGTCCTAACCCTACACTTATATTATACAATAATTCTATTGTATATATAGTTCAAAACAGTAAAGGGAGCAAAATGGAACAGACTCCCCTTGGGTACCGGTTGACGTCATATATGAGGCTCTTTCCACAGAAAAGAATTCGTTGAACATGCTGCCAGCATTGAATCTTAGCAAATCTGCATATGCATCACTCGGACAAAAATTATTCACAGACAAATGAACACACAAAAATTAAATCACAAAAGTAAAAGTAATAACAACGAAAGAAAAATATCACTCATTTTGTGGTCCATGAAGTTTCAAATCCGTGGCGACTGGTTTGCGGGTATGGTGTGGCTGTGCGACTTTTGACCGTCGTCAGTATCGCTGCCCCCACTGTAAAGAAACGTCCCCCTTTTTAGTAGTACCTGATTTTTAGCCATGTATCATTATGTACGACCAGTGTCTGCCTCGGGTGTTTACGCGTCATGCACGTTTCTGTGTCGCGTAATTTTTGAAGTTGTCTTTTTGTCAACGCAATCCGGATTGTCGACGCGTTGCGTCCGGATGGCATATACGTCGCATTGCGTGAGTAGAAAAGACTTCAAAGGTTTTGTTACTTCATCTTTTCCCAAATATTCACCCCACACTTAAAATATGCTTAAGGTGTGCAAATATCTATTTTATGATTAGTGATATGTCAATCAAAACAATAAAAATACATAACACAAAAACAAATTTAAAATCACACAAATATTAACTAATAATTTAATTTTCTATACTAAAAATAAATCCGAATTCCCCGGCAACGGCGCCAAAAACTTTTTGTGCATTCTGACATACATATAAAACACCCAAAAACGGCACCAAGAAACTTGATGTGTTACGAGCGTATATATGATTTTCGAAAATGATTTTCACATTAGTTTTACATTTTTAAACAGGGAAATACCATGTATGAATAGAACAACACAATAGGCAAGTGTACCTAGTCGATTGTAGTATAGTAATGGTAAATCCGGGTTGTCGACCCAAGGGAAAACGGATATCTTTAAGTTAAGAAAATCAATTATCAATTAACAATTATTCAAGCAAACACTCAGGGGCGAGTTTTAATGAAAACTCGTAAAACTTTGATTATAAAATAAATTACGAAATAATAAATGATCATAACAAAAATAACAAAGGAAACTTTCGTCTAGGATCTGTTGATTCATATAAACCTATGTTGACTAGTTTTGATTATGTGCAATGAGTTTAAATAAGTTGCATTAAGTTGTAGGATCGTATGGTCAAGTCACCAATTCTATGACTAATAAGTTAAAATAGCAAAATGGTCATGTAACTAATTAACTTATAATCATCAAGTATTAATACAATCTAGCATGCAAACATAGCCCATATCCTAATGGTCAAAGTGATATGTTCATACAATCAATGGTCATGAGTTGCAACTAAATGTGATATAAGTCTTATTTCACTAATCAAGTTTATAACTTAGATAACCTTCCTAGTTAAATGGTCAATAACTAGTCCAATGATATATAGTTGTCAATTATACATCATGACGGTTCATGTGATCAATACGTTTAAATGGCCATTTAAACTTAATCATATGAAGATGGCAATCAAGAATACAAACTGTAACCACATTTAATATGTATAGCATGCAAGTTATATATCCTAACCGATATTAAACTCGAATCAAGAACTAGATCAACACATATTATATTAATGAATCAACATCGCCTAGGCAAAAGTTACGGGAAATATAAATTACAAAATATAAAAGTAAACATTAATACTTAGATTTGAATAAACCATCTAGTTATGTTTGATATGTTATTAGTGCAATGGATATTGAACGTTAAATACCGATTTCTAAAGTGATTAGATGTTTTGGTCCAACTACCTAATCCTATGATTGTAAGGTCATTAATGGCAATGGTCATGCGATTATATATCCCAAATAATCATGTATTGGTCCGTATCATACAAGGTTCATTCGAGCTTTTGATCTCAATGGTCATGATAATCAAATTGGTTTGTACAGATTGGCCCTCTAGTACAAACTTTGCATATACATACAAGATTCTGCCTTCGTGACTTAATCCTAGGATTTGGTCCATCACTAGTCATATCTGCCTAATGGTCATAGCACAGTTATGATAAAAGTCATATAGTCAGATTGGTCCTCTAGACTAAAATAACTCAGCAATAAGTCCAAAAGGAAGGTTCTTTAACATATCTGATAGTCAAATGAATTATGCGAGATAAAATATAAAACGTTCAATATCCGATGAATAACAATCAAATCATAACTAAACAGTAATCAAATCTAAGTAATAAATAATACAGATAACATAATCTGAAGAATATGGCTTAGGAAATCATAATAGAATGCAATATATATATAAACCAAACCGAATGAAGTCCCGGCCGAACATTCTTCAAGCTCTCGATTCCATAGGTTCCCCTTTGATTCTATAAGCTTTCTGGCCGAGTTTGGTGGTGTGGAGGTGCAGAGATGTGATCTGGTCTCAAGGTGGTGTAGGTGTTTTTTTTCAAAGAAGAGCTGAAGGGCTTGCATTTATAGTGGGAGCAGGCGCTGGGCGCGGTGCGCCTACATGGGGGCGCGGTGCGCCTAGGGGGATCTCTGCACGCGGCCAACTTTATCGCACGAGGGAGCACGTGGGTTTGCAGCTTTAATGTCGGATCTGAGGCGCGGTGCGCCCAAAAAGTAGGCGGGGTGCGCCCTTGCACATGCTTGGTAGGTTGGTTGAATCATTGGAAGAACGCACGCTTGATTATTTTACTCAAAAGTCGGACGAAAAGCGAGTTCTGGATTCTCCATGGGCGCAGTGCGCCTAGATGTGGGCGGGGTGCGCCCAGGCGGCTGACAGATTTTCACTTTGCTTCTTTTTAAGCTCAAATGTTTGTGTAATTCGTTCCTTCGCTCCAAACGCGTCTTTTTAACTTCAAAACGAATATTTAAGCATATTAGGTATCTTTTAGTTCATAACATATATGAAACTAAACTAAAATCACACTGATATCGTGCGGAAAATATGTATAATTTACGCGATATCACTTCCCATGCCTGGAGACTTCTTTCTAGTAAGGATTTTCTCTGGGTCAGGTGGATCCACTCGTACCGCCTCTATGGGCGTAACTTCTGGGATGCCCCCAAGAAGCGCGGTACGGGCTATGCCTGGCGCAATATCCTCGACATGCGGGGTAAGATCAGGGACTTTATTGTCTCCAAGGTTGGTTATGGCTGCTCTACGTCTGCTTGGTTCGATAATTGGCATCCTGCTGGTCTCCTCTCTAAGTTCTTATATGCCCGTAACATCCATAATGCCGGCTTCACTCCTGATTCTAAGGTTGCTGACATTGTCCTCAACGGGTGTTGGGTGCGCCCCCATTGCTGGCAGGACTCCCACCCCATTCTCCTTTCTCATAACCCCCCTTCTCTTTCCACGTCCGTTCCTGATAAACTCCTCTGGAGATCTTGCGACGGTAAGGTCTATCCTTTTTCGGTCCGTTCTGTCTGGCACTCTATCCGCCCTGCGGAGCAGCCTGTCGACTGGTATCATCTTGTTTGGTTCTCCCAGAATATCCCTAGACATGCCTTCATTCTCTGGGTTGCTCTCAAAGATCGACTCAAGACCCATGATAAAATCAGAAGCTGGGAGTTGTTTGGTTCTCCCAACCTCATCTGTGCCTTCTGCAGCGATTGTTTTGATTCCCTTCCTCATCTTTTCTTTGAATGTTCTTTCCCTTCTATGGTTTGGCATGATCTTCAGCATGTTATGAACCTCTCATTCCCCACAAATTGCTGGTCGGATATCATCAATCTTCTCAAGCCCATCTCTAAAGGTAAGAATGTCTGGTCCGTTATCCGAAGACTTGTGCTTGCGGGAGCTATCTACCACATTTGGCAGGAAAGAAATAACCGAATTTTTAAAAATAAGAGAAGAACGTATCATGCTGTTGTCAAGTCTATTATTGATGATGTCCGTTGTAGACTGGTGAGTCTGTCTATGAAACCTTCGCTTAATGTTATTTTGGCTAAAAGGATCTGGTCCCTCCCCTAACGTTGAGAGATGTGCTTCCTATTTTCCACTGTGGTCCATTATTCTCTCCTATCCCATCCTTTCCACTATATATTTCTCTACCTATATTGTTTGGTTTTTTTGCAGGATGTTTGCTTTTTATGTTCCTGTTATGTTTTCTGGTTCCAAAATCTGTTTTGGTTCCTAGTATAGCCTTGTTGTCCATTGGGGCATGTCCCAATGGGTTTTTGTCATTTCTTAGGTGGGGAGTCTCCAGCCTTCAATTGTATTTATTTTTTTTATTAATAAAATTTGCCAGAGGTACCGTCCTCTTTACCCAAAAAAAATATAACTTATGTATTATCAAATACCACATCTTTGTTAATCATGTGTTTTTGTTATATTAAATAAATAGTATTGTAATGTATTTCAATTATGCGTTTATGTTAAATATATATTATGTTTTAATTATTAAAAAGTACTAAATTTTTTTTTTTTTTGATAACCGATGACCCCACCCGACCCATCCTTTGGATGACCCTGATGAAGCAACCTCGGGGCCCACGCACACCTGGCAGCAGGGTGGTCCTGGTCAATCACCTACGGAGATAGAGAGGTGGCCAGTGGTCATCCCCTGATTGAAATCTAACACTCCAAAAGTACTAAATTTTTAAATAAGTTTGAAACAAAAACTGAATTTAATATTTTATAATACGTTAATATGAGTTTAATATATATATATATATATATATATATATATATATATATATATATATATATATATATATATATATATATATATATATATATATATATATATATATATATATATATATATATCACAAGTGATAGCAGATATAACATATAAAAATACCATTCTACTAAATAAATTAAAAATAAATAAATTTCAATTTTAAAAATAAATGAAATTCAAAATTGAAAGGACCAAATCATATAAAAGAATGTGTAATACCATCATTTTTGGTGGAATAAATGGTCTAGGATTGGGACAACTAGCCATCATTTCTTTTGGGTAGAAAACGAAATTTGTTGGTAGGTTGGATATCAAAGTTTAATATATTATGTTTAATTATTTTAATCATAAAATCAAAAGACTATACGCCACATTTGAAGGTATCGTACAAGTCAATAAAATATATGTTTAATGTTGATGAATTAATTTTTTTTTAAATGGAAATATCAATTTCCAATAACTAAGGGATATCTTTCTAACAAGTAACAAATCCTAATATTATGATGCCAAACATTGTCATTTAAATTACTAAATAAAAATCTCTTACATGATGTGGAAATTTTGGATTAAAAAATCACAAACATCCTATATAAACTCGGATGCCGGATGTCGACTATTCAAAGAAAATATTTAAGGTGTGTTACTCTAATGTTTAGACACTTCTCTCACGGGGCCAACATACTTTTCCTGTTTTTGCTTACGTCATCAAATAAAATTGACAGCTGGGATGATTCATTTGCCACGTCAACACTATAATTTTGCTTTCAAATTTTGCAATGGAGTTCTGTCAAGACTTAAGGAATACGAAGCACTATCTGCAATTCTGCACCGATTTATCCACCATTTTGTTGGACCAGTAAGCCACCGAGTTAGCACAACACTTGTAACATGCGCATATACACTTGTACTTTTACAGTGTATGGAGTATTTGGGTGGTCCTTCATTGCAGAACAACTCATGCACTATCTAATTATAAGCAATTGAGATGTTTGGGTGAGAAAAAGGAGAAACCGATAAATCAAAATGATGATTAGGAGGAGGATATAGAGTAGTGAGTGTACCTTTTGACCTTTATTTCAATACAAAACAAACAAAGAGTGAAAAAAGTTTGAAAAAAGTATGCAAAAGTAGTTCCAATCTTCTAAAACAACATCATCATATTTTGATATTTGCTTTAAATGTTGGAGTCCTTTTGTGATTTTTGTTATTCTATATATCACTATAGATTCAATATAAATGGAGAACGATTAAGGGTGTTGAAAGCTATCTTAATATGTGGTGGGGGCGGAAATATGTAATTTGATTAAAAAACTTTGGTGGTTTTCATAATTACTGTCATTGTCATTATTATAAATTATTATGTTTTGACATTGTGGCTCCGATGTAGGTTAAAAGTCATTATGTCAACCTAAAATCCATTTTTTAGCAAATTCTAACATAAAAAACGAGCATCCGATGATAAATTTTAGTTAAAACAACACCGACAAGTTAGAATATTATCTGATGATGGAGTAAAACTTACAAGGAGAGATTGCATTTCTATCTCTTTGACTTAAAAATTTCTTTTGTAATTCTAATTCTAGTTCTTATTTGAGGTTTTTGTAATATTTTTTTTTTCATGTTCCAAGTAAATGTTTAATATGTTTGAGACCAAATTGAAAAAATCAACTATACCCAGGGACAAAAAATGTTTCAAGAAGCTCAAATAAAGACCAACACTAGATAAGAAAACTTTTTAGGACAAAAAATGCAAAAGTTGGTTGTACTCAGGTACCAAAATTGTAATATAATCATCTTACAATATCAAGGTTAATGGCCCTTGCACAACGCGATGGTATAATTATGATCGTAATTTGATCATAAATCAGTTAAGTTTTCAAATAGTTTTTCATTGTATTAATGAGGATGTGTAAGAAATCAAATATGATAATGGCTTTTAGAATGACTATGAAATTAGATGCTTAGTTTACATCCTTTCGTTTCTGTCATTATCTAATTGGTTATCTCAATAGTTGGAAGTAACTTTAATTATAGGTAAAGTTGTAAACAACCATCTCTATTTTCTATTTTATCTTTCTTTTTGCAAGTCATAGATCACTCATTAGGTTTGACAATTCACTACTTATTAAAAAGATATACAGTTTTCTTTGAAACAAAAGAAAAAAAGATTTAAAAAGATATACAATTTTCTTTGAAACAAAAGAAAAAAAGATTTTATGAAGATTTGTCTTTCTTGTTTTCAAAAAGAATATTATAAATATAACTGCTAAATACTGAGTCTAATTTGGACTAAGATTGGCTATGATTTAGCAAATCCAAATTTGTAAAGGTGGGTTAGGGATTTATTTCGTATTTATGTTGTTTATTTAATTTATTTCTTAAAAAAGTAATGTACTTTTTATGTTTTGTAAATCATAATTAAATGGTAAATTTGTTGCTAAAAGGAGACATCCTACATTTTTATGTTTTCTTTTTTTCACAGTTAAGGCATGCCATTGCCATGAACTTGAGTTTTTTATGTTCTAAAAGAAAAAGGTTTTCAGCCTCAAATTTATGCCTGCTTTATTTTTAAAATGTCATCATGAAGTGGACCCAATGTTAAAATCTTTCTGTCACATCTATAAATTCTTTTAGGCCTTTCCTCAAGGGATATTTACTTTCTTTTTTAATGCAAAATACTATAGAATATACTAAAAATGAATAGTTTGTTTATCATGGAGATTTAATATTATGTTTAGGTAAGGAATGTTTAAGGAAACTTTTGCTTATGAATGTATGATATTTTCAAATTTTGATTAAACGCATAATGTAACTATCTTTGTTAAGTTGTGTCTTAGATAACCAATAAGACAAGCAAAGAACCAATAATTTGTCCGTAAATTTTAACCTAATAATAAATTTAAAGGATATCGATAAAAATGAACTTTGGGAACGAAAGATTTTATCGAAATAATCAAGTTTTTTGTGTTTGAGAAAATAACATATTTGTATGGAATGAATATTCGAAATTAATTTTAAGTCATATTTAAAGATCGACTCAAAACCCATGATAAAATCAGAAGCTGGGAGACTAACGCCAACCTTATCTGTGCCTTCTGCGGTGATTGTTCCGATTCCCTTCCACATCTTTTCTTTGAGTGTTCTTTCCCTTCTATGGTTTGGCATGATATTCAGCATGTCATGAACCTCTCCTTCCCCACAAATTGCTGGTCGGATATCATCAATCTCCTCAAGCCCATCACTAATCTTCAGCATGTTATGAACCTCTCCTTCCCCACAGATTGCTGGTCGGATATCATCAATTTTCTCAAGCCCATCTCTAAGGGTAAGAATGTCTGGTCCGTTATCCGAAGACTTGTGCTTGCGGGAGCTATCTACCACATTTGGCAGGAAAGAAATAACCGGATTTTTAAAAATAAGAGAAGAACGTATCACGCTGTTGTCAAGTCTATTATTGATGATGTCCGTTGTAGACTGATGAGTCTGTCTATGAAACCTTCCCTTAATGTTATTTTGGCTAAAAGGATCTGGTCCCTCCCCTAACGTTGAGAGTTATACTTCCTATTTTCCACAGTGGTCCATTTTTCTCTCCTATCCCTTCCTTTCCTCTATATATTTCTCTACTTGTATTGTTTGTTTTTTTTTGCAGGATGTTTGCTTTTTATGTTCCTGTTATGTTTTCTGGTTCCAAAATCTGTTTTGGTTCCTAGTATAGCCTTGTTGTCCATTGGGGCATGTCCCAATGGGTTTTTGTTGTTTCTTAGGTGGGGAGTCCCTAGCTTTCAATTGTATTTATTCTTTTTATTAATAAAATTTGCCTGAGGTACCGTCCTCTTTACCCAAAAAAAAAAGGGTAAGACCGTTTGGTCCATTATCCTAAGACTTGTGCTTGCGGGAGCTATCTACCACATTTGGCAGGAAAGAAATAACCGGATTTTTAAGAATAAGAGACGATCGTATCATGATGTTGTCAAGACTATTATTGATGATGTCCATTGTAGATTGGTGAGTCTCTCTATGAAACCTTCTCCTAATGTTATTTTGGCTAAAAGAGTATGATCCCTACCCTAACGTTGAGAGATGTATCTCCTATTTTCCACTGTGGTCTATTATTCTCTCATATCTCATCTTTTCTATTATATATTTCTCTGCTTGTATGGTTTGTTTTTTTGCAGGATGTTTGCTTTTTATGTTCCTGTTATGTTCTCTGGTTCCAAAACCTATTTTGGTTCCTAATATTGCCTTGTTGACCATTGGGGCCTGTCCCAATGGGTCTTTTTGTTGTTTTTTGGTGGGGAGTCCGTAGCCTTAAATTGTATTTATTCTTTTTATTAATAAAATTTGTCAGAAGTACCGTCCTCTTTACCCAAAAAAAGTATTTTTCTGACAAAAAATACATGTCGAACTTACATTTCAGATTTAAGACAGAAAAAACTATTTTGAAATTTTGAAAACAAGTTTGAAATCAGATGAACAATTCCGAAATTTCGAGAAAATGCTTACTGAAATCTTTTAGAAAGTTAAAGAAATATAGAAAATGAGCAGTATATAGTATATACGATACAATGGCTTAAATTATGACATTTGATTGAAATACAATGACTTAAATTGTGACATTTGATTGAAAATGAGTGACATTAGACATTTTGAAATGACGATTTCGGACATGAGATGAGAGTTTCTAAAAAAGTGTTTTGTGCAAATGAGAAAAAAATACATATCATATATTCTTTTTTTGGGTAAAGAGGACAGTACCTCTGGCAAATTTTATTAATACAAAGAATAAATATAATTGAAGGCTGGGGACTCCCCACCTAAGAAACGACAAAAACCCATTGGGACATGCCCCAATGGACAACAAGGCTATACTAGGAACCAAAACAGATTTTGGAACCAGAAAACATAACAGGAACATAAAAAGCAAACATCCTGCAAAAAAACAAACAAGATAGGTAGGTAGAGAAATATATAGTGGAAATGATGGGATAAGAGAGACTAATGGACCACAGTGGAAAATAGGAAGTACATCTGTCAACGTTAGGGGAGGGACCAGATCCTTTTAGCCAAAATAACATTAAGGGAATGTTTCATAGAAAGACTCATCAGTCTACAACGGACATCATCAATAATAGACTTGACAACAGCATGATACGTGTTTCTCTTATTTTTAAAAATTCGGTTATTTCTTTCCTGCCAAATGTGGTAGATAGCTCCCGCAAGCACAAGTCTTCGGATAACGGACCAGACATTCTTACCTTTAGAGATGGGCTTGAGAAGATTGATGATATCCGACTAGCAATTTGTGGGGAAGGAGAGGTTCATAACATGCTGAAGATCATGCCAAACCATAGAAGGGAAAGAACATTAAAAGAAAAGATGAGGAATGGAATCGGAACAATCGCTGCAGAAGGCACAGATGAGGTTGGGAGAACCAAACAACTCCCAGCTTCTGATTTTATCATGGGTCTTGAGTCGATCTTTGAGAGCAACCCAGAGAATGAAGGCATGTCTAGGGATATTCTGGGAGAACCAAACAAGATGATACCAGTCGACAGGCTGCTCCGCAGGGCGGATAGAGTGCCAGACAGAACGGACCGAAAAAGGATAGACCTTACCGTCGCAAGATCTCCAGAGGAGTTTATCAGGAACGGACGTGGAAAGAGAAGGGGGGTTATGAGAAAGGAGAATGGGGTGGGAGTCCTGCCAGCAATGGGGGCGCACCCAACACCCGTTGAGGACAATGTCAGCAACCTTAGAATCAGGAGTAAAGCCGGCATTATGGATGTTACGGGTATATAAGAACTTAGAGAGGAGACCAGCAGGATGCCAGTTATCGAACCAAGCAGACGTAGAGCAGCCATCACCAACCTTGGAGACAATAAAGTCCCTGATCTTACCCCGCATGTCGAGGATATTGCGCCAGGCATAGCCCGTACCGCGCTTCTTGGGGGCATCCCAGAAGTTACGCCCACAGAGGCGGTACGAGTGGATCCACCTGACCCAGAGAAAATCCTTATTAGAAAGGAGTCTCCAGGCATGGGAAGCCATAAGGGCAATATTCCAAACAGCAAGGTTACGAATACCCAGACCACCATGGGTCTTAGGGAGACACACAGTTTTCCATGAGACTTTGGCTTTACCACGCTTCATCTCACCGTTGCACCAGAGGAAACCCCTAATGAGTTTCTCAATCTCGTTAGAGATAGATTTAGGGAGAATAAAAACGGAAGCCCAATATATTTGCATGGAAGAAAGGACAGAGAGGATGAGCTGGAGACGACCGGCAAAAGAGAGAGACTTGTTATTCCAGTCGTTAATCCTGCATTTGACTTTATCAACAAGGCGTTTACAGTCCTTGTGGACAAGACGAGTGGTGATGAGAGGGACGCCAAGGTATCGGACAGGGAAAGATCCCTCCGGAAACCTAACAATACAATCAATGGAAGCTCTGCGCCTCTCACCAATATTACAGTAGAAAGCTTCACTCTTCGCTTCATTAGGGTGGAGCCCAGAGACCCTAGAGAATTCAGCAAGAGAGTCAAAAATGACACGAACCGAAGATGTATCGCCTTGACAGAAGAGAAGAAGATCATCGGCAAAACATACATGGGTGATACTTTGCTCCTCACATTGCCGATGGAATTTAAAACAATCGGAGTCAGAGATGTTTCTTTTGATCATAAGGTTAAGCACCTCCATGACAAGAGTGAAGAGATAGGGAGAGAGGGGGTCACCCTGACGGATGCCCCTTTGACCGTCGAAGAATCCGTGCATATTACCATTGATACTCACAGAGTAAGCAGCAGTGGTGACACACGTCATGATCCAGTCAATCATACGAATGGGGAAACCAAACCCAAACAAGATGGTGCGAAGAAAAAACCAGTCAACTGTATCGTAAGCTTTTTGGATATCGACTTTAAACGCACACCTGGGGGGACCACGATGACAATGATAATCACGCATGAGCTCCTGGACAAGAAGAACATTGTCAGTGATAAGGCGCCCTGGAATGAAAGCCGATTGGTTTTCATCAACGAGAGAAGATAGGTGGTTCTTGATACGATCCGCAATGATCTTGCTGATATATTTGTAAACAACGTTACAACAGGCGATGGGGCGGAAATCAGTGACTTTAGACGGCGAGTCAACCTTAGGGATGAGAGCAAGCACGTTGTTGTTGAGGGATTTAAGGAGTTTACCAGAAGAGAAGAACTCCTTAACCGCCGAACAGACATCTGACCCCACGATATCCCAAGCAGACTTGAAGAACTTAACCGTGAAACCATCTGGGCCGGGCGCTTTATCATCTCCCATCTGGAACAATACACACTTAACCTCCTCATCCGTAACAGGAGTAAGCATGGCGTCAGACTGAAGAGGAGAGAGCTTATTAGAGAAGAGGGAACACGGGTCACGAATAGCAAGGGAGGGGTGGGCTGCGCCCAAGAAAGTTTGAAAGTGGGAGACGAACAGATTGGGGAGGGCATCCCCAGAGATCCAGTTGCCCTGGTCATCCTGGATGGAGTCGATACGATTGCGAGAATTACGGCTTTTAACAGACTTGTGGAAGAAAGCAGAATTTTTATCACCCTCACGAAGCCAGTCAACCTTAGCCTTCTGTTTCAGGAACCTCTCTTCATCCAGGCAAGCTTTGTTATAAGCGAAAAGGTACCTGCATTGTTCGTCACGGAGAGCCCTATTGAAAGGGTCCCGATCCAGAGCAATTTGAACTCTATCAAGCTCAGTACGAAGAGAGATAACCTTAGAGAAGAGGTTCCCCTGACTATGTAGCAGCTTACACAAAGGCGCTTTCAGATTTTTCAGGTTTTGGAAAATCTTATACATATGATGGCCGGGGATATCAGGATCCCAAGAAGAAGCAACGACATGTTTAAACTCGTTCTTATATGTCAGAAAATTAGGGAACTTGAATGGTTTAGGCTTGAACGGGGATCTAAGGGGTAGAGAAAGCACAACAGGGGAATGGTCAGACGATCGGTAAGGGAGAAAAGTGATCGAAGCATAGGGGAAAGAAGCAACGAAGCGCGGATTACCCATGACACGGTCAAGCTTCTTAAGAATGCCATCGTAACCGTTAGGAGACTTGGTCCATGTGTAGAAGAGACCTTTGAAATTAAGGTCCTCCATCTCAATCTGATTCACACACTTCCTGAAATCATCCATGCCACGAGAGATACCAGACGCCCCAGCGGTGCTATCTTTCATGTCAAGAGAAACATTGAAATCACCCAACACGATCCAGGGGGCAGCTTTAACCACATGTTTATGAGCCGCAAGAGAATCCCAAAGAGTGCGGCGCTGCATGTGATTATTATGAGCGTAGATGAACGACCAGAAGAAAGATTTATTAGAAGCACGACTTTTAACGCTGAAATGCATAACCTGATCATTGGAGTCGAGAAGCATCATATCAACAGCCAGCGGGTCCCAGGCAATCACAATTCTAGTTCCCCGAGTACAAAAAAGCCCGTTGGAAGACCAAGACCATGAGCCAAAGACACGACTACAGATACCAGGGAGATTAGAGAAGGAGGCACGAGTCTCGATGGCGGCACAAATTTGGAGATTTTGATCGCGGATAGGCTCTCTCAAAGCTTTCTGATGAGAAAGCTTACAGAGTCCGCGAGTGTTCCACGCAGCGACGTGCGTCATATGGAAACCGATGGTGTGGTGGAGTCCATCTGCTCGTACTCCGGAGCTATCATAAGGTGATCATGAGGGGATCCAATATCTCCGGCAATGAACTGGGCAGTTTCCCCATCATCAGAGTCGACCTCAATGCAGTTATCCTCGTCGGTGTGAGCACGTTTAGGGGGGAGGGGGGAGTAGAAGCGGGATGATCATCTGGATGATCTGTCTGTCATATCATATATTCTTAGTGTTCCGGAATGCCTCATTCATGACTAAGAGGTCATTTTATTGCAATACAAAAAAGTAGATCAAATACATTTAACTTTAAACAAAAAATTGCTTATTTTTGTAAACATCCTTGTGTTTAACTTGGAATATTTTCAAAATCACATTTAATTTTCAAAGATAACCTAAAAGGTTAAAAATAGGGATGAGCATATGGATTGGAAAAATCGAACCGAACCGAAAATCAACCGAAACCGAACCGGATAGAGACCAAATATACATATTCAGTTCGGTTTTCGGTTTTTAAAAATATTAATTCGGTTTCGGTCCGGCCCCCGGACCATGCTTATCCCTAATACTACTATTGATCATGAAAACCGAACCTGATCGAAAACCGACATAACCGAACCGAACCGAACCGGAACCGAATATACATATTCCGTTTTTAAAAAATCATAATTCGGTTTCGGTCCGGTTCGATTCAGTTTTCGAACCGAGCTCATCCCTAGTTAAAATTAGGATGAAAATTATATTTTTGTTGGATTATCAAATAAATTACTTTAATACTCAAGCAAATAAAAATTAATTACTCTTAACATGAAAAATAATTAGATTATGTTGATTGAGACCATTGAATAGTCCAACGATCCAATGAATCTTAAAATTAGGTCTTTCTCTGACTGTATCATACCCAAAGCAAGACCCCGATGTAAGAGTATTAGCCTAACAACACCGGTGTGTGAATTAGAGAAAAAAAAAAAAAAAAAAAGTATATCGAATAGTCTCTAAGAAGCCCTAATTATTGTCTTTATTTGTACACGAGGGTGTGGAAAAATGAGACAATGACTTACTTATATACATGCATGTCAGCGTCGCCGACGAGTTTGGATCAGGCCATGCTCGAATCACACCACATTATTCTTGGAATGTGCTAAGACCACACTATCACGAGTTTGGTCCGGTATGACTAGTTTGTATCCACGACATTTGTAGATTTTGATTATATATTTTGGTGATTAGCCTTTTTTTTTTTTTTGGGTAAAGAGGACGGTACCTCTGGCAAATTTTATTAATAAAAAGAATAAATACAATTGAAGGCTGGGGACTCCCCACCTAAGAAACGACAAAAACCCATTGAGACATGCCCCAATGGACAACAAGGCTATACTAGGAACCAAAACAGAATTTGGAACCAGAAAACATAACAGGAACATAAAAAGCAAACAACCTGCAAAACAGAATTGAGACATGCCCCAATGGTGATTAGCCTTTAAGATGAGGTAGTTTATTATTAAAGTACGCATTCAAATAAAAAAACTTATTAGCTAAATTGACATCCTCAATTGTTATACTAGTTATATCAGATGAATAAATAAAAGGCTCACGAATAAACTTGTTTCAAAGTTTTATTTAAAAATCTAGACATTATTGTGATGGTTTAGAATAAACGTATATATCTTACCAACAAAATATTTGAAAACATGTTGGTCACAAGGGCACTTCACTAGACTTCAACAAAATAATGATTATGTTTTCCATCTATCATCTATGTCTTTATGTGTAACACAATAGTATATTCTCAATTATTGTATATGAGTTTTTTTTTTTTCAAAATTAACTTTTTATGTTTGCAAAGAATAATAAAAACCCTATAATCTAATATATGTTTTATAAAAGAGACTAATGAATCGATATGGTTCAACTTATCATTTTTGGTTTTGTCAAGTTTGTTGATTGTGCCGATGAAGTTGCACTTTCATTAGGAATCTGAAAATTGATTTGTAGAATTTTGTAGAAGCCCAAAGGCTTTCGAGATATGAAAGGTTTTAATTTTTTTTTTCGGGAAAATGATTTATAAGGGTAATTATGTTTCAAAACTGTTCAAAAAACATCATCCAAGTTTGGTCTGTTTAAAAAACACCATCCAAGTAAGGCCTTTGTACAAAAAACACCATCCAAGTAAGACATTTGTACAAAAAACACCATCGAACTACATGTTTTGTTCAAAATTTACCCGATGGTAACCGGCTCTTGCAGGTTAAAGGATGACTTGGCCTAATACTTGGTGACCGGCCAAGTCATCCTTTAACCTGCAAGAGCCGGTTATCATCGGGTAAAATTTGAACAAAACATGTAGTTCGATGGTATTTTTTGTACAAAGGCCTTACTTGGATGGTGTTTTTTGTACAAAGGCCTTACATGGATGGTGTTTTTTGAACAGACCAAACTTGGATGTTGTTTTTTGAACAGTTTTGAAACATAATTACCCTTATAAGTCATTTTCCCTTTTTTTTTCCGATGAAGAGACGGGAGAATGGAGGCGACAGTGGCGTGGAGGAGGTGATTCATGCGTTAAAGAATTGTTTGTGTTTTTAATTCAAATTGTTTTTCAATTTAACTTTAAGTGATATAATATAATGATAAGCATAAAAAATATATAATAGAGTAAATAAGATGAACATCTTTCTAAATGCCATTTTTATTAAAATTTAGTAATATATACTAATATTACAAATTTGGTCCCATGTTTTTGGGTTTGGTCCAATGGTAAATTGGTCATCTAAAAACCGATAGAGGGAACAAAATCGTAATAAACCTAAACCATAGGGAGCAACCCTGTAACGGAAAAAAGGACAAACGTTGCATATTTCACTAAACTACAAGGACCTTTTATGTAATTTACTTTGATAATAATAAGACTAAATTACATCTCTAGACCCTAAAGTTTAGTCAATATAACACCTTTGGTCTAATTATCTAAATTGTTGCAAGTTTTTTCCTATTTCAAACTAAATTAGCATGTTGGTCCCTCTAATTAACATGTTAGTATAAAACCGTTAAAAGACATCACGTGCCTTGCACATGAAGGCCTTTAGTCATTTCACCTATTCTTCCCCTCTCTCATTGATTGCCGATTTCCACTCCTCTCCTCCACCATGTACTTATGTACTCTTCACCACCATGCATAACACTATGTACCTGCTTAACAATTGCAAGAAAATTTCATTAAATATGTATAGATTTGCTTCAATTACAGAAGAAAATGCATACCAACAAATTAAGTTTAGTTGGTACTTAAACATGGTACCCCTAAACATCATGTCCAAATCTAATCCAAAATTCATCCAAATCTAAACCACAAATTAATCCAAACAAAAGTTCAAATGAAAATTTTAATCAAGCCAAACTCACATATACACAATCGTCTACCATTAATTAGAAATTGAAAGTCGATTAAGTTGCTAAACATGATGAAACTTGATTCCAATTAACATTCATCACATTTTTCCCATTCTTACAACAACAACTATTGTCAACCATTCTTAAGTTACATTAAACCAAAAAAAAAAACATGAAATACAACCCATCACACATGGAACCAAAACCTATCATATGTGATCAAGTGTCTTTCATGACAACAATTTGCATCACTTACACAATATCCATCACAACTACACTCAACACCTCCATAATTACCCTCAATAATTATCACCCTTCACCACACTGCACTTCACCAAAACACTTCCCTTGACATATTGTCCTCCACAAGCATGTCCCTCTCCAACACACTGTATTTACCATATTGACATTCTCCATAGCGCATAATGACAAGGGAATTGACAGGATACATGTGGACATTTAAACACCATAATGAAAAAGGAATTGTTAACCTCTTCATTAACTTGGACTCCATCATCGGGTGAACCATCAATGAGATAGTCTTCATACGTTACTTTTGGGAAGGAAAGGCCATGTTTTATGTGGACCTAGACTTCTATGTTGAGTGTAACAAAATGAGACACAAACATGTTATCCTCATCATTATGTAGGGTTACGAAATCACTGTACAAATTAGCTTGGGGATTTATGAAACGGTGACAAACGGTGACAAATGGTGACATAAACATGTTAGGAGTGTTTTTCCTGGACTGATCCAGCAAATTGTAGTCTTGTATTGGTGTCAAGTTGATGCCATAATTTTATTAAGACCTGAATCAAATCCCTCGTAGGATGAAGTTGAAAACTTTACAACCTGGTCCAGAAATCTAGCCAAATTTTTAAGTGTCCAAAATGGTATATATATATATATGCGAGGTTGTGGGTTCGAACCTTGCCGCATGCAAGTGGTAGCCAAAGATATTAATGCTCCATTTGTAGCCTCTGTGCTAGCTGTTGTTTGTGTACCCGGGGCTGGTTTACCCAGTCAGTTGCCTGCAGGACGTCACTTACGGGGTGGGGCGTGGCTTGCGCCAGGGTTTGCCGATTGCGTGTGCGGGTCTAGTCTCTGTGCAGCATCTACTTGGAGAAAGGGAAGGTTCAACGGCATAGCGACCGAACAGTCCCACATGTACCTAGCTAGGCTGTAGTATATTATGTACCCGTGTAATAGGATTTATCCCTACTTGCATATATATATATATATATATATATATATATATATATATATATATATATATATATATATATATATATATATATATATATATATATATATATATATATATATATATATATATATATATATATATATATATAAACTAATTAAGTATCGCATAAGCATGTTCTTTACATTACTAGAAAGCTACAAGAATGAAGATTAATAATATTTAATATCCTTGGTGAAAGGATAAGTGTAAGTGGGTGATTGGCCCAAGAATGTACTGTTGTACGAAAAAGATAACAAAAATAAAATACGTTATAAGTATGTATAAAGTAGAAATATAAATCTTGACCCAAGTATTGATGCTTGTGCAATTTATAGGTTGCCTAGAGGAGGATCATACATGGCTCACCCATTTGCCTATAGTAGTTACTTACAGCTTCACATAAAGTGAGTTTCACTTTCTATACGTGCCTTTATATGCCTACACGTGTGTGTGCCAGTATGTATGTATGCTAGTTACTCAGCCTCTTCAAGAGGTGTCAAAGTTGAAGGTTTCTCTGTGTGAACATGAAAGTTACCTGGCCTCTTCGTGAGGTGTCAAAGTCTAAAGTTTCTTTGTGTGATAATGAAAGTTACACAACCTCTTCGCGAGGAACACTACTTGTTAGGTGCTATGTGTCATATAATTGTATGTATAGTTGTGTGCTTACTAGACTTTTAGCTTACCCATTGTTATTTAAAAAAAATCAGGTTTTAAAGGGGATGGTCTTGGGAAAATGAGCAAGGCTTGACTGTACAAGCTCGTGCAATATATTTAATACTAATGACTTCCTCTTTTAATAATTTTATAGAATTTATGTTTTATAGTAACACTAAATACTCTGATAGATGTTTTATTTAAGCTTCGTGAAAGATTTATTTCAACACATTTCTTACTTAGTTTTTATGAAAAGTTTTTATGGATTTATTTATAGGTTTTTAATTATTTAAATTTAAAAAAAACATTAGGGTGTTATAGAACCCCTTCTGATTGAAGGAGAAATGGAACGAGGTGGAGTGTATCCGAGGCTTTCCCTGACCAAAGAATGTGATTGACTAAAGAAGTTTTGGATTAGTCTTCGGTCAGCTTGGCAACTTCTGATGTAAGAAAGGTTTGTTGACTTTGGATAATGTTGACTTCAAGGAGCATGGTACAATATTTTGTAAGCGGATTTTTCGGGATCTGGTCGAAACTTCTACAACTCTAGGGTAGCTGTAAGGTTAAGGGTCTGTCCTCTATAGACAAGCTTAATGATGTTAACTGATACTATATATAGTAGATGTAGCACTCGGTTTCTCACACACAAATTACACCAAGTTTTCACAAAAGTAATATTACATATGTAAGTGTAATGTGTGGGTAAGCACACACAGTATACAGGTTGTTATCAAAAGAAATAAAACAACACAAGAGTCCTAAAAAACCGGGTTACTAAACGTAGTCTCAAAAATCAAAAGCTAGTTCTGGTCCACAATTTCCCCTCAGCCATCTTCTTCCCTTTGACACTACTACCAGGACCTGTAACATAATCACAATATTTGTGAACTACACGAGCTCAGTGAGTAATAATATAACAATTTGAAATAACTATCAATATTCACCAATAACACACACACACACACACACACACATATATATATATATATATATATATATATATATATATATATATATATATATATATATATATATATATATATATATATATATATATATATATATATATATATATATATATATATATATATATATATATATATATATATATATATATATATATATATATATATATATATATATATATATGTATATTGTTGGATTAGGTGTCTAAGCCATGACTTTATATTTATATTTATCTTGTTAATTGAAGCAAAGTCCATTTGGGTTGCCCTCATAGCTGGAGGTCAGGATAGAGTTCAGTAGAGTTAAAGGTTGATTTATTAATTGTGTAATAAATCAATAGAATTAATTAAATGGTTTATTAATATATTTAAGTGTTAATATATTAATTAGAAACTATAATAATTAATTGAGATTTAATCTAGAATTAATTGGATTTAATTTAGTGATTAAATTAATTAATTAAAAGTGTGGGGACTGGTTTTGTAATTATTCAATAGTTGAATAAAAGGCTGGCCAGTGGACAGGGGCCATAAATGGCGCCAATTGAGGAGGGTTCCTCAAAATGGCGAAACCCTAATTAGGGTTTAGAAAAATGCTTGGTCTAATTGGTTTGCAGGCTTGCCCACTTGGAGGCTCCTTAGGGTTTCAGCTGTAACCCTTGGAGGCTATAAAAGAAGGCACCTGGCACCCTCATTCTCTGCGCTACTTTAACCAGATAAACTCTGCTGGACTGTCTTCTCCATTGCTTTGGGTATGACTTTCATTTGAGGCAGGATACTTTTGCTGCTAGCTTCAAGAACAAGATTCAAAGGTTGGTTCTTCTGATTTAAACTTTAGAAATAATTGTTGGCCTTTAGGTTTTAGTTTATTATCTTCATATAAGAAAACATAGATCTTTCTAGGGTTGCATGTGAACCATAAGATTTATTTGTGTTCATTATTTGCTAGAAAACCCTTCAGTGGTATCAGAGCATAGGCTGTTTTCTTATTAATTGATATAAACTGCTTAGATGATTTTTTGCTTGAGTGTTTTTGTGAAAAACCCTCTTGGAATGGCCTTAATTTCGTGGCCTAGGCTAGGGTTTCCTAACCCTAGCCGCCACCCCTTTATTCCCTCTTGATTTGCTTGATTTACTTGCCTTTTATAAGTAGGTTGTTATTTTTGGTAACTGTATCTAATAAATAACTGGAACCCTTATTTGTTGGGTTGTATTATTTCGAAAATGTGGGGCCCTAGATAGTAAAATTAATTTGATTAATTTCATAAAATCTATCTTAGATTTAATTAGTTTAATTAACTGTTAATTAAAAGACCAATTAAATCGACTTAAGGAATTAATTTAAATTTTCGAAAAATAGTTTAAAATTTGCGAAAATTATGAGATAATTAATTCTAAAATATTTTAATAAGATTAAAATATATCTTATATATTTATGATTAAAAGTTAATTATTTATATATAAGAAAATTGGTTAGTCTTACCGCAAGTAGGCCTCATTCACAAAACTGTCCTATAAAGAGGGTATAAGGCGACTGACTATAAAATGTTAGTCTAATGGGTATCCACTCTTACCCACCGCTCTCCTAGTCAGTCGAGTGTCGTTAGCCGAACGGGTTTGATAGAACCGCTATGCCTCTTAAAAGTATAATGCTATAATTGAAAGTACTAGAACTTTGAACAAAACCCAATCTAGTTACTTTAGGATAAAAATGTGAATTGGTGCTAATCCATGGAATTGCACATTGCACTTTGTGGAACGTTGGTGGAGCGTGTGTGGTTTACTGGCACGCCAACTGGGGTCCGCAAAGAGTTGCAATGGGTTTCTCGATTTTGTCATTATTAACGGAGCGTGTGTGGTTAACCGGCACGCTAATTAGAGATGTCAATTGACTTCGAGAGTACCGAGCGAATTTGCATGGTTATTCACACCCGGTTTGTGATCCTCGGCATCCCAGTCACAAACAGTGGGGCACATCCGAGACTAAACATGCCATTGAACAGTTCAATGTGTCTCAACAGATCTAGGAATTTCATAAGATGAAATTGATAAGTGTATTATCTACCTTAATGACCATTATGTTGTGATTACGACATCCCTCTTCACACCATAATTGTAGTATTTTGGGTCCTAGCCTTAATAAATAATAAATTGGGTAATTATTTAAAAGGAAAAATTAAACTAATAAATTATGTGTATTGTAGATGTCTGAATCAAGTGTCTATTCTCCTCCCTCTCCACCTTCACCCATTTCTGAGAGCATCAGAAAGCACCTGCTAAATATGGAAAGGCTGACTGGACTTAACTATATGGTATGGCTTCATAAATAGAGAATAGTTCTCTGTTTTGCTGGCAAGCCATATCTGACTGAGTGTCCGCTACCCAAAACATGACATCACACAGTAGCCTGTGATGAGCATGACTCCTTGATTGTCAAGTCAAGGAAAGTTCGTTGCCTAATACTATTGATCATTGACCCCGAGTTCCGCAGGAATTTAGAATTCCTGGGGTCAGATAAGCTAGTTGTGGAAAGGTTCCATGAACTGGTTGAGAAAGGACGAGCTAAGATCTTCAAAGAGTCTGAAGTGTGCAGGAAGTAGCACCAGTTCACATGTTCTCAAGACTGAGAGACACACAGGTGAACTGTATAAATTTGGTTCCCTTTTGATTGGGAGTTAAATCATTAGCTCGACTCGCTGATCCGTTCATCCTGATGTACAGGAAGGGAAACCAGATAAGACAATCGTGGATATGCATTCAATGTTGACTCTGTATGAGTCGTTCATAGAGAAACATAGTTCCATTGGTTCAGCTACTTCGGGATTGAGTCCAGTAATAGGGCACATCAAGAAAAGATCCAGATCGTCTGGACCGGTCCTCGATGTTTCAAACTGGGAATCCACAGGGTGGGACACAGACACGGAAAGATTGGAAAATGCTCCGAGGCCGAACAGTTTGGCAACTCAGGAATATCTTAAAACTCAGAACACCTGATCCTTAGTTCCTTGATACAGGATGTGTTTCTCACATTTGCACTGTATGCATGGACTCTGTAGGATGTGGGATGTTGTTGCATAGGAGCATATTCAGATTAGATCTGAAGCTCATGCAGTTTTAGAGTTTAGTTAGATGATGAAATCATGTTATTAGCTTATCAGATGTGTATGACATTGTCTATCATATAATACATTGTTCAAGGATTTTGTTTTAATAAAATTGTCAACTTTCTTTTAACACATGTTGTTTGAAATATCCTTGAAATGTTATATGATTGTGTTGAATGCATGATTAGTAATAACTTGAATATTGATACATCCAAAGTGTTTGGATTTAGGAATTGTGTCCCTTATTATTGTTAAGATAAATGTTGTAAGAATCAACTCAACCAAAGGTCCAGTTGGACAGGACTTTGGAATCATTTGACTTAGAGTCACATGATGAATTGAGTTCTTAATGTGTAAAGAAATGAATCAACCAAAGATCCAGTTGGACAGGACTTTGGAATCATTTGACTTAGAGTCAGATGATGATTAAGTTCTTTATAAAGCACATGTGGCAAGAAATGAATCACCCAAAGATCCAAAGGATAGGATTTTGGAATCAGTTGACTTAGAGTCAACTGAAGATTGCAAGTCTTGAACAGAATTAACAAAGTCATAAGTTTACATAGAGATGTAAAAGTGATTGAGATTGGAAGCAACGAACACATCAGTTGCTGTGTATTGCTCGAATCTCCGACTAGAACACAATTGTTTGTACTTCACAATATTTGTCAGTCGGTATGACGAATATGACCTCGCTTATCAGAATAAGCGATTAGATTGAATCTTTGAACAGTTCAAGGACTTCAAAGGAAGTACAAGACCCACAGAACCTGAGTGACAACATAAACTGGGAAAACGTTTCACAGTTTATTTCCTTCCAAGAACATTTATAGTTATAATGTGTCTTAGGGAAGATGATGGAGCGTTGGTCGAAACAGTTTGATCCTCAATGTATGAGATACATTGCAAATTAGGTTCCGATACATTGAATATTAAACCAGTCAGACCATATTCCAACCACATCTTCGACTATGTAGGTTTTGCAGACACTGTCTGAAATGTAAAGCTGGGATTGTCCCACTTGTACATCAAAGGTCCAGGGTCTTGTAGTGTTCATCCGAACCTCATGATTGGCTAAAACCAAATCAGAAATGTCATTTCACTGGCTATCCCGCTGTACCTGGAAGAGAAAGAGCTCTTTTAGAAAGAACTCAGTTTCTAAGGAAACAGTGGGAGTTTGGGATAGTCCTGAATGAGTTTAGGATTAGCCAAGTGAAACAACCTTTAGTCATCGCTAGGCTTAGAGCAGAGATCAGATTTCTGTTTTAATACTGACATAACCTTCTCTTGACCAGTAGTATTGATCACCGCCATAAGTAGTTATGATCGGGGTGACATACCGAATAGTGGTAAAACACTATAGTTGGTACGGATTTTCAATCCGACTACTTGGAAGCATTGGTGAGCCCGGTTGCTGCCAATTAAGAGAACTTTAGGACGAGATACAGTCCATGTGACAGTTTGATTGATTTTACAACTAGTCTTAGAACCAGTAGGAGTAATCATCAAAAGAAACCAACATGGACAGAAACGTACCTTCAGAACATCTGGTTGAGTGAGACGATACTCAGAGTCATGTAATTGACTTCGAGAGAAGCGCTCTCAATAGAAGATGAAATCTGAAAGGATGCTGCATAATGTAAGTCGTTAGTGGAGCGCGTGTGGATCACCGGAACACTAATGAGGACTCACAAAGAATATGCCAGTATAAAGGTACATGGGCCCGGGATTTCCCTGCGGGCATCTCGCAAGAAAGGATATTCAGATTCTCGAAATATGCCAAAGGATTGGATTTTGAGAATGAGCTGAAAGATATCCATTAAGATGTCAGAAAGGTTTGGATTCTCAAAATATACCAAAAGCTCTGGATTTTGTGAATAGTCCAGAACCGTGTCAAAGCCAGTGGGAGTGTTGCTGTTATCTATCTCCATATGTGTGTCACATACTGCTTCTAGGAAACGTCTCTTTTCATTACAAAGTGTAATGACTTGGCGTTAAGAGACGGATTGCCATGAAAGACTTAATAAAGATACGGCATGCTCAGGTGGTTACAAACGTCTATGAGATAGATCGAAACTCTGCCAAGATGATCTTGATGAGACTCAAGATGCATAGCTCAGGAAAGGAGTTTCCTGTCATTGCAAAGCGTGGTGATTTGGCATGAGAGGTATGAAAGGTGCAACGTACTCACATAATCCATTGACATATATCAGATATATGTTGTCATCAGTATAGAACCGGCCATAGTAAGCATGATCTTGATAAGATTCAAGATGCATGAGAAAAAGTCTCCGAAAGGATATGGTTATTAAAAGTCGTGACACAAGGATTATAAATAATCCTAAGATTCCAATAGGGTTTGGAATAGGACTAGATCGAATCCAACAAGTTTCTTGGATCGATCAGAAGTGTCATGAACATGTCTTGATGACTTAATGCTTAGAGCATAGTGAGTCAAATTCAGGATATGACCTGGCTGGGAATACTTGATGGATTTTGTACATACGTGAGAAATCATTGGAAAATGATTAGGGGTGAATGTTGATAACAATTTGAAAAAAAAAGTTTTTCAAATAAGGACTTAATGGTTAAAGAATTTCGTTGTCATTCCGATGGAGCGCGTGTGGCTCACCGGCACATCGTAACACCTCGAAATAGTCTTAGGGTGCAGTCATGTGGACTAATGATCCCGAGAACCATGGAAAGTCACAGTACATAGAATGGAGTTGTTGGTGAGAATGACGGTATGACCAAAATTGAAATATCATCGGAAGGATATCCGATCGGATAAAGTGTATAAATATGTAACATTTAAGTACATAGAAAGAGTGAAAGGTCAAGTAGACATAGATACATAACATGAATTAAATAGTTTAAAATGAATCTAGAAACCGATAATAGTTTATGTAAAATCCGACGTGGTGATTACCTCGTGGAGACTTAGTAATTAGGCAATAGTAGCCACCAGTCAGATTTTAAGTTTCAATTTTGCATGTTTCACTTCCCGAATAATTTGATTATTCAAAAGGTCCACAGTCGCTCATACTTTTCGGGAGTAAGTATGAACGAAGATTGTCGTGAATTGGTTTGTAGATTGTCTAAGGAGTTAGACATTGCAGTAAGACTGCTACAACGTTCATGAGTACTTAGAAATAGATATTTGAGTATTGGATAAACCCGCGCTCAATAGATTGCTTCATGGATTACATCATGAGCAATGTTGAGACGATAATATCGTATGATCTTGAAACGGAGACATATGAGTTGAAATTTACGAGTTGATTGTGCATTGATGATGCGAAACGCATCGGTAACTCGATGTTATAAAACGCATTGTTGTGTACGATTTTATAAGTAAAAGACACAACCATATGAGTCAAAGCTTATTCGTTCCTTGACCCTGATGGGAAACAGATATCTGTAGGCCGCTCGATGATTTTGAAGTTGACTAAAGTGCTGGCCAGCCGGGACTAAATTGATGAGTTCAATTAGAAGTTTTAAAGTCATAAGCAGAATCGGAAATCGGGAAACAGAGTATCGGACAGAGATTGATCTCAATCCATGTCTCATGTCTGGAAATATCTTGTTGGCCGAAGGATCATATGATCACTTATCTATGGACAGAACTGACTGGGTCAGAGTTCGGTAGCAGTTTCTAGGAAGCTGCAGTTTGTTTATTAATCAGAAGATAAATTAAAGTCATAGACTTATCCAAGTGGGAGACTGTTGGATTAGGTGTCTAAGCCATGACTTTATATTTATATTTATCTTGTTAATTGAAGCAAAGTCCATTTGGGTTGCCCTCATAGCTGGAGGTCAGGATAGCGTTCAGTAGAGTTAAAGGTTGATTTATTAATTGTGTAATAAATCAATAGAATTAATTAAATGGTTTATTAATATATTTAAGTGTTAATATATTAATTAGAAACTATAACAATTAATTGAGATTTAATCTAGAATTAATTGGATTTAATTTAGTGATTAAATTAATTAATTAAAAGTGTGGGGACTGGTTTTGTAATTATTCAATAGTTGAATAAAAGGCTGGCCAGTGGACAGAGGCCAAAAATGGTGCCAATTGAGGATGGTTCCTCAAAATGGCGAAACCCTAATTAGGGTTTAGAAAAAGGCTTGGTCCAATTGGTTTGCAGGCTTGCCCACTTGGAGGCTCCTTAGGGTTTCAGCTGTAACCCTTGGAGGCTATAAAAGGAGGCACCTGGCACCCTCATTCTCTACGCCACTTTCACCAGATAAACTCTGCTGGACTGTCTTCTCCATTTCTTTGGGTATGACTTTCATTTGAGGCAGGATACTTTTGCTGCTAGCTTCAAGAACAAGATTCAAAGGTTGGTTCTTCTGATTTAAACTTTAGAAATAATTGTTGGCCTTTAGGTTTTAGTTTATTATCTTCATAGAAGAAAACATAGATCTTTCTAGGGTTGCATGTGAACCATAAGATTTATTTGTGTTCATTATTTGCTAGAAAACCCTTCATATATATATATATATATATATATATATATATATATATATATATATATATATATATATATATATATATATATATATATATATATATATATATATATATATATATATAAATGCAATCCATGCATTCAAATCGACTGTGATGTAAAACCTGCAACACATGAAGCCAACCATCGTGTAGTGTGTCATTGGTTACCCACTCACATTTTGGCTATATCAGCCTCTCGTGCGGTGTTATTGCTCATTTGCAACAATTCATTCACAAATATTACTCACCTTGAATTGATTCGGTACGCAATATTCCCGAGCCTCTTGTTCCTACGTCTCTTCTATGTATATCAGCTGTATTTTTACATCATAGAGTTAGTTATAATGGTCCTCATAAATCCCCAAAAGCTTGGCTTAAAAGTTATGCTATTTAAAAATATATAAAGCTTTTGTCTAGGGGACTTAACAACACTATTCTCTAATGATAGCGTCGCTATCATCATGCTGGCTGAAGTCCATCGCAATTACTCGCGAGATAGCGGCGCTGTCTCTCATAGTTAGCGTTGCTAACTATGTTGTTCAACAAAACTTCACATCTGTTTGGGTTCAGCCCTCAATACTTCAACCAAATACTTTCCTAACTCACAATTTATCTCATAAACGAGTTCCAACCACATGGAATCCAACCAAAACAACTACACACATGAATTTGAGCATCTAGGGTTTCATAACCCTAATTTCCCCAAAATGAATCCAACGTATCTTGTATTATGGATTTGCAACACTCCTAGACGTTATTTGTACTCCTCTTAAGCTTCCTCATTCGATTCCCCATTCAATTTGAACATAAACTCTTAATTTCGCACCTAATGTGTGTTTTAGTGTATTTTGAATTCTCCCATCTCGGTTTACACATTAAGGAGTATTTTCTGATATCTGAACTTAGCAGCGCAAACACTTAGAGTTAGCATCGCTAGCTCAACTGATTCCCATTTAGACACTCTACTTTCCAAAATACACCAGAAATAGCAACCTTCTTTTAGGTAGCGGCACTAACTCGTCTGTTTAGCCAAACTTTTACCAATTTCCTGTTTAACCATAATGCATAACCAAACTCAACCACAACAGGTTCAAGGTCATACCACAGACATAAAAGACATTTATCACTTCCAACCACCTCAAATCATCTATGTATCACATGGTAAGTAAAAGACTAGCATACTTTTACTTTTACTAATTTCTCCCAACACAACTATAACTATAGATTCAATGAATTTAACTTACTTGCACCTAGTACTGCTAGTACGAAAACGGATCTCACAGTAGGTGTCATCTCTAAAGAATGAGAGTGCTTTTCTTAGAGTAAATCAATATTTGCAAACTCGTAACTTATATTTCTCCAAGCTAGAAAATAAGAATATTCTCCTTGCCGGTGGACATAGGTCGTCTTTGAAACACCCCGTTTCTACTGTTTGCAAATACTATGGTTTTTCATAAAATTTCATGAATACAAAAATACGGTTTATCAAAAACCGATAATTTAAATGATTAAAACAGTGGGTGTACAAATTCATATCAAGCTAACCATAGTAAGCAAGAAAGGATTTAACCTTGAGTCCAATATAGGAGCTAACTTAAGCTCCACTCCAGCTAAACTTCATCCCATTGATAGCAACTTATATTGACCTGGAATACATGGCAAAACATAGAACACGTAAGACAAAAATTGTCTCGTGAGTTACATGAGTTTTAGACTCAAACTTTTAACTTTTTTTCCAATCTTTGTATAAAACTTATGACATAAACATCTTTCAAAGTTTTAAAATACTAACATACCATAGTTCTTTATTCTTTTCAAAATCATTACATATCATACCTTGCATAATTATCTTCTTTCAAAACTTTATAATAACAATATACCATAACTCTTTACTTCTCATAAAAACATTTTATGATTTACTTTACAAAAATAACGTCTTTCTTACTTTCTTTGACTGGTTTTATAAGCTTGCTGGATTTTTATACTTAGGGCTTTAATCACTATAAGTGATACCCCAAGTCTCTATGGCTAGAAAGAACGGATCAATCCTCACCATAGAAGTGCTGAGGCGATCTACTTCGCGATGGGGCTTGTCCCCAGTAGACCCCTTACCTAACCCGGGTAGGTTGGAACATAGTTCCCTTACTAACGCTGCTTGCTACAATTACCAGTCATACAAAAAAAACTTGCTGCTAGCTTGAACATTTCTCATAAACATATAACTTGTGGCTAAATGCCAAACTACATCATTCTATGTCTTTATGGCTAGATGCCAAATACATAACTTTCCAAACATATTGTGGCTATATGCCGTTTCATTCTTGAAAACATATAAGGTTTGTAACCAAAACATACTTCTTAAACATTTTATGGCTATATGCCTATCCATACTTTCAAACATGTATAACTTGTATTAACATATACTTTCACATATTTGGTTCATAGACCAAAACATACTTTCACATAATTGGCTCATAGACCAAAACATAACTTCAAATATAACATTATACTTTCACAAACGAGTTAGAGATAATACTCTTGCATATAATTTCACATATAGAAATTTTATAAGAAATCTTGAAAATACTTACTTGCCATGTACCCCAGAATGGGTAAAAATACTGCATGTACTCACCTCATGTATTGCTAGAAGATTGACTACACGTTCCTTGTATTTATACTCTTTTGATCCATTAGTCACTTGGCATGGACCTATATTTAACATGTTATACATTAACATTAATGCTAACTGACTCTATAACTCATTAGAGTCCTTATAATACTATCTTGGGTCATAACACTTATATATCTTTTAAATGACCAAGTTTAGTTAAACCGTATTTTACACGTATTTTACTACAGTACCCTCGGAGGGTCGTATTTCGATTCCGACAATTTTTCATGAAGTTTCACAACATATTAGACCTATGTTTAAAATTTGAGGTCAAACGGACAAGTATAAGACCAAAACTCAAAATCCATTTGGGCTTGGCAGGAGACTAATTAAGAAAACTGCATTTTCACTCTGCCGTAGGGCGCACCGCGCCTACTGGGCAGCAGCCCAGAATCTCCCGATTTTTATGCTACAAATTCCCATTTTCTCATATTAAGTGCTTAATACACGTCTTAATCCCTAGGGTTTGTTCCAAGACCAAAACCATTCATTTACTTCATGTTTTTAACCATAAAAATCATAGATTTTGATTACTTTTCCAAACATTCCCGTTTTTGCATTTTTGATCCAAAAACCGAATTTGTTTGAAATTAATCACTTCTACTGCTTTATTTTAACAATTACCACATATAGAACTCATTAAAACCCCTTAGAATTGGTTTGATCAAGTAAAATTGATTTCTAAAGCTTTTGAACAAAATTCCAATTTTTCAACAATAGCAACATACTTTGATGATTTTAAGATATGTTCTTAATACTTGACTTAATTGGTTTAGGGTCTTTTCCAGGCCCTAAATACCAACTTGTACTAAATTTTAAGCTTCAAAATCATCAAATCATCTTTATAAATTTGGAAATTCTTCCGAAAACACCATTTTTCACCAAAAACCATTGTATTGAATTTTCAAGCTTAAGAACTGATTTCTTACTTCTTTTATGTCATATTTGACTTAACAAAACTATTAGAACTATATGAAATCAGTTTCAACTCATTAACCCATTTCTAGGGTTCTTGAGCTAAAAACCCATTTCATCATTTTTGGGATTAAATCTTTAATTTCATTGAATTACTTGTTAATACAAGTTTCTTTTATCATTTCTAACCTATTAAACTCATTAGAATCACTGGAAATTACTTGATCATACCAACCCGTGGCATGATGTTCTTGAACCAAAATCATCTTTTCTTGATTTTTCAACATATTCAATTACTAGAACATGTTTAGTTGATGATTTTGGGCAAGATAAGTTAGATGATTACATTAGAATTATGATTTCTAGAAAATTCAGAAATCAAAACATAATTCCCGTTCAAGGTTTAGAGCTTAGAGCTTGGAAATCTTACCTTTTTAAGCTTGGAATCACCAATTCCAAATGTTTTCCTTTGATTTCTTTGCAACGATGCTTGATCTTTCCCGTGCTCTCTTCTCTAACTCTCTCTCTCGTTCTCTCTAGACTCTTCTATGGTTTTCTGTAAATGAGAGTTAGATAACTCTCTTATTGGTATTTAATTTTTATAAAATATTTACATTTTAGTCCTTAACTTTCATTTCTTGCACTTTGGCCACCAAAAACCAAATTTTATTACATATAACTTAGTTTCTTACATTTTTGGTCCAAAACCAAAATATACTTTCATACTAAATTTTATACATGGGCAAATGACCAATTTACCCTTTTATGGTCAAATGACCAAATTACCCTCTTTTAATAAAATTAGCTTTCAAATACTTCTCACGATTATTTGGTGTCAAAATTTTATTTGATTACATATTAGCTCGAAAAATCATATTTTCCTTACTTAAAAGTCATTTGGATGTCAAATGACCATTTTGCCCTTTCTCACCATCTTTTTCCAAACTTTTGGTATTTTACCACGTTTCTAAGTAAATTATTTTAAAATTTTCAAAATATTTTTTGTCTTTTCCTTACGTATTTTCTCAAATATAAATTCGAGATTTTTGGGTCGTTACAGTCTTGGACCGAACCACGTGAAGGGTTTTCTAGCAAACAATAAACAAATAATCTCTTATGGTTCACATGCAACCCTAGAAAGATCTATGTTTTCTTCTATGAAGATAATAAACTAAAGCCTAAAGGAAACAATTATTTCTAAAGATCAAAACTGAGAAAACCAACCTTTTGATCTTATGATCCTTGAAGCTAGCAGCACAAATGTCCTGCCTCAAATGGTGTCACACCCAAGCAATGGAGAAGACAGTCCAGCAGAGTTTTTCTGGTTGAAGTTGGCGCAGAAAATGGAGTGCCAGGAGTCTCCTTTTATAGCCTCTAGGGTTACTGCTGAAACCCTAAGGAGCCTCCTTAGTGGGCAAGCCTGTTGACCACTTGGACCAGACTTTCTAAACCCTAATTAGGGTTTTCGCCACCCTTGGAAGAAGCCTCCAAGGTGGCGCCAAATCTAGCCACTGGCTTCTGGTTTGTCAGTAATTCAACTATTGAATAAATACAAACCAGTCCCCGCACCTTTAATTAATTTATTTAATCACTGAATTAAATCCAATTAATTCTAGATTAAATCTCA
This sequence comes from Cichorium intybus, assembly GCA_023525715.1. Classification (NCBI taxonomy): domain Eukaryota; kingdom Viridiplantae; phylum Streptophyta; class Magnoliopsida; order Asterales; family Asteraceae; genus Cichorium; species Cichorium intybus. The sequence goes on from CM042010.1 coordinate 4,327,919, forward strand.
ATTAATTATTATAGTTTCTAATTAATATATTAACACTTAAATATATTAATAAACTATTTAATTAATTCTATTGATTTATTAAACAATTAATAAATCAACCTCTTACTCTACTGAACTTTATCCTAACCTCCAGCTATGAGGGCAACCCAAATGGACTTTGCTTCAATTAACAAGTTATAAATATAAAGTCATGGCTTAGACACCTAATCCAACACCACGTTATGTTTTTGTGTCTTTTGTCTTGGTGTTTGTGTAAGGCTGTAAGCTATTTCGCATGTCTTCTCGAGTTTATTCCATCTACAATGTCTATGGTTTGCCTTGTTTGCAGACCTCGCACAGACGATCCGCACCCAACATCTAGATACCCTTCCCAATATCTCCTTCACCCGAGCATCATACATAATGTCTTCCACCTCCACTGCTACACATTATGAGGTAATAGACTTCACTTTGGTTTTGACACACACTCTTCCACGACAAATGTTGTCATCCTAGTCATCATTCATAAACATCACCTCACTCCACGTGCTAGCAAATTTTTTGAATGTCATTGGAGACCAAACGCACAATGAAAGTCGTTCTATCTCAAGCCATATCATCCGTTCTTCCCCCATAAATGTTTTCGTCAATGGTATCATATATTTAAAGTACCATCTATTATCTTTATATTGCATAAATTTAGTGCACGACCCATGAGACTTCAAATCCAGCCACACCCACATACCCCCATATAATTGAATTCAACATCCTAAAATACCTCCTTATGGAAAACCTTATGAAGATTACTAATTTGATGAACATCACAAACACATCCCATTACAACATATGAGGAATCTGGTACTACCAACAAATCACTAGGTTCAAAAAAATCCTTTGCCCATCAACACTCTGTGTCTTAGCACCCTCTTTTCCGGCTAACGCAAAGCATAAGATATCGGTTTTGTCATATCATTTACCCTTTGTACCATAATCTGTTACTATCTGTTTCTTGATTCTATTGAATCTCGTCGGTGAAGCATAAATATGATAACTCCATATCCAAATAGTATTCAAGCTATGAATCAATCAATTAATATCTTCTACCCGTAAGAATCTAAAGAAAGTAAATTTCTTCCCAAGTTTGTACAATTTTTGTGCAATATAAACATGTAAAACAACACCGTACTGTTCGCATACGTACCTTGATTCCTTACAATCAATCAACAGGATGGAATTTATTACGTACCCTTTTATTCTCGACATGGTCATTCTTGGATTGTCCAAACATATATTGCCACTCTGCATACTAATTTTATATTTTATGAAAATTACATATGTTTAGAAATATTATAAAATATTATATAAAGATGGGGTAAATTAATTAATTTTTATAAAAATTAAAAAAATAATCAATAGTTATAGATACTTTAAATTAAACACTTTATATTTTCTATATGACATATACATGTTATAATGATTGATGATAACAACATAGATAAGAACTCGTATTAAACTTTATTAAAAAAATCATCATGTTCTTTAAATAAGTTAAAATAGAAACACTATCGTAATCTTTTTATCTAATTACACAATACAACCTAACTTTTTTGCGCTAAAAAACACATTAAACCAGATGTATTATTTGTTTGTGGACAATAAATGTCAATCGATATACGATACAAAAGAATATTGAGTGATTAAAGTTGTATTTTTAGTTTTCGCAAAATTTTTACATTTATATAACTTACGAACGAATATTGCATTTGGAAGCTTGTACTCCACCCCAAAGTAATACTAGTAACAAATAAAAACTCCTAATATCGTCTAACAATAGCGGAAGCGATAATATAAACTTCTTGATTGGCGAGCATTGGGTGTTACGTCTTCCTGAAACTTCTAAGTCTTCATATCATCTAAGCCTTCTCATTCCCTTTTCCACTGCTACTCGCTAAGTTGTTTCCTGGGTTGCGTACATTTAAAATTCTAACTGGGTAAGCCTAGGGCCTAGTGAGTTCGTGTTGCACATAGGTGTCCATCATTTTAATAAAATAAATAATTTTAATAACAAGTGATATTAAAGCGGATAACACACAATGTCACGATTTAGGGAAATGTTTAATTATCCAGAGAAAGAATCAAATGTTCGTTTCCCTTCCCACTTGGCACAACACACCCTTATGCTCGAGCATTTTAAATATCCAAGGAAGTGAGTAAATATTCTCAATTCTCATCCCTGTCGTTTACAGTACATCCGTCATGCTCACGACTAATAAACACACCGTTCCCACTAAATGCGACACATAGTAGACAAGCAAAGACAAATAACGTTTTCATGCATACCATCAAGGATTTATAAAATAAACATATAATAACCACATTTTACATGATAAACATTTAGTGCAAGCAACCATAGAACACGAAAAACTCGCCTCTTAGACGTTAGGTTCTAAACCGAATCCCGTCACGCTACTCGTACCCTTAGTTCCTAGAACTCCAAAAAAAACTTCACAACTTTCTTCTCCGATTTCTCCCTCGATTCACCACCGTTTCTTGCAATTTATGTGTGCCTTTCACTCGATTTTCTTTGCTCTTTATAATGCCCATGTTTATAACTGATGAGACCTTATGATTTGCTCGAATTTAACTCCCATCATCAAGGTGATTGTTTTGAATTTCAATCTCATTATTTCCTCTCCATTAAACCTAATTACTCCTAATTAATATTCTTAATCATTGACATAATAAACTAATAAGATTTTATTCGTATATAATTTATATATTAATATATTAATTTGAGTTATCACAGTTAACAATATATTTGAAGTAATTCTTAGCTTAATGACTTAATAATATAATAAAATGGATTTTTATCAATTTATATAATCAAGTTTCAATTTATTATAACTTTAAGTAACAAAATATATTTTTCACGAACTTGTGCATGCATAAACTGGCCAGCTTTTTATAACAAAATAAAAACGATCACATAGATCTGTTAAAAAATCATTTTGTCACATATTTAAAAAAAAAACATATAACTCTATTAAGACCATTAACACAAATTGTTATGATTCCTATACATGGACATCGGATTTGATGCACTCTATTTTATTTTTTTTTTGGTAAAGAGCACGGTACCTCTATTTAGGGATGGAGGAATTAATTTAGTTAGAATATTCATGAATACGTGATCCAATCCCCAACCTTAATCTTTAAAATAGGCCAACAATTCAAAGTCAACCATTGTTTTGTTAGTACTCGTGTATTCTTATTTTACAAACTATTTTATAAATAAATTATGATATTATGATGCAACAAAAGCAGGAAAATTGGTCTTTTGGGTAAGAATTCAAGGGGAAAAAATTACACGTATCTATAAAAGGTAAAGTCCCAATGCTATCAATCTATAAATAGAAACGACAGTATTTCTGTAGATTATACTTTTTTTAATATAATGATGTAACTTTGCTTAAAAGCAATGTCAAAATGGTTACAACTTACAACCAAGATATGAGATTAGTATATGGACGGTTATAAACTTGTTATGATGTTGGTGGTATTGCGATTGGTGACTTATTAAAAGGTCTATGTATTCTATTTTTTATCAATTCTTTTTTGCCTCTGGTTAAAAGGTATATAGTGGATAAACTGTATAAAGTAGTGACACAAAGATAAAAACAACTGGTATACAACTATACATAATGAAGTTATGTTCTTTATCTTTTTATTTCGTAGACGTATTTATTGTTTATTTGATTCTTGCAATGTAGTTGAATTTGTTCAATAATGTTTACAACTACCTACTTTTACTTTTAGTTGTCTTATGAATATAACATTATTCTAAAACAGTGTATGCTTATTATAAAAATATTTATTAGTTTATGTGTTGCTAAAACGAAGTTTAAAAAAAAGGTGTCTGGATATTTGATATCAAAACGCAATAAGTTGATAAATTTTCTTTTTAGTGTTTCAAAAATTACGTTTATATATATAAAATGACCAAAAAATATATTTACTTATAATTCTTTATTTTATCACTTATATTAATACTTTTTTGTAAAAAAAATGTAAATGTAAAAAAAAATTTATAACCGCAATTATTGTTTATATAACAGATCTTAATGACAAATAAATATTAAAGTTCAAAAACCAATAATATTAAAAAATAACTTTTTTAAAAATTACAACTTCGGTAGTTATTTATATAATATTTGAGTTTAATAAATTATCATATTGTGAATTAAACATCGTAGAAATGACAACTTTAAAATATTGCACTAATTTCTTTTTGTAATTGTCTTCCACAGTTGATTAAAAAAAAGTACATAAACCAAAGAAACCAAGTAGAATTTAACAGAAGAAACCATACGTAAATCATAAACTATTGATAAAAAGCAATCAATGATGCAATAACTAATTATAGGCAATGGACTATTATGGAAGCAAATAATAAAAAGATAACGTAAATCACAAATGACATTAAAAAAAGTTTAATAGCACAACATGGAGATAAGAGTACATCGATCTGATTATAATATTATAAAAGTTTTTGTCGAATATTTTATAAAACTACAAATCAATTTTATGTAATCTAAGACCTTTTAACGTCTTTGAAAGAAATATTTATTCTATATCAAAATTAGAATAAAAATATATAGCGTTTCTTAAAACTTATTACAAATGTTTAATAGTAAGAAAATTTCTAGTTGACTATAACAAATGTAAAGAATGACAACATATTAAACTGATTAACTATAATACTTATATGTTTATTTTTATTACATCTTAGTTAAAATAATATTAATTATAACAATATCACTAGATTCAAAACATTTTTTCATTATTAAAGCTATACATCTTTTTTAGAGTTTAAAATTATACAAAAAAAAAAGAAATACGAAGACTGTTAGAATCCATATCTTATTTATAATCGTTTGACATTTTGCAAGATTATGGTCGGGATCGAAAGATCCTTGCCAAATGAGTTGGCATTCAAATTTGCTTGCAATGACTTGTTAGTGCAGTAGTGATGACTTGATGCTAATTATGACATCTATAGTGGAGTCCATTTAACTTCTTAAATAGCAATCATAACTTGCATAGATGAACACCATAACAATTAGGAAGAAAACATTTTAATCAAAAAAATGAAACTATATAATATTGAATGTGTACAAGGACAAACTTGAGCGTCATGATTCTCTTCGTATTTTGAGATGAATGTATAAGTTATACTGTGTTAGATGTGAAGGCTTTGACAAATCAACCAAGGTTGGTGAATGGTTGGTGAGTCCAAGGTTGGTGAAGGTTGGTGAGTCTAAGGTTATGGCTAAAGACTCATCAAATATGTTCATACATGCATTTCACATTACATTCTCATTTATATAAATAGAGACATTCAGTTGAGAACATTTGTATCTCGTACCACACCACAACAATGTAGTTGAATATAAATTCCTAGTTACCCACCGTGGACGTAGGTCAGTTTTGGACCGAACCACGTTAATTCGTGTGTTCTTAATTTATGAGCTGAGTGTGTGAGTTTCGTGTTCGTATGCTAAGTGTCTCGATCCTAACAAGTGGTATCAGAGCCTTGGTATAGCTCCAGAGAGTGATTTTCTGTTTTTGGGTCGAAAATTTTTTGTCTCAAAAACGAATTTGGTTTACGCCGTTGGAAAGGTCTCGTTCCGCAGATTCCGAAAATATATTTTTTCGAATTTTTTGAGCGTCGGAAGACCTCCAAATCACCGGTCAAAGTTGGTCAAAACTCGCCGGAAAGTTGGCCAGAAAAACCAGTTCACCGGAGAAAACGACACTGTAGCGCCGGAATCTGACGGAGAAGACGACACTCTAGCAGTTCACTGTAGCGGTTCCTGTAGCAGTACTGTAGCATATTTCCAGAATTTGCAAAACAGGTCCCTGAAGTTCCAGAATTTGAAAAACAGGCCCCTGAACTTTCAGAAAAGTGCAGTTTAGCCCCTGAACTTCAGAAAAATTGCAGTTTGGTCCCTAAACTTCAGAAAAATTGCAGTTTGGTCCCTGAACTTCAGGAAAATTGCAGTTTGGTCCCACAACTTTGTCAAAGTCGCAAAACAGTCACTCCAACATTTGTTTTGGGCAGTTTAGCCCGAAAATAATTTGGGTGGAGATTATATTTTGCAAATAACGAGCCAAGAACAGTCGTTAAGTTCAGACAAGGCTTCGTTTAGTAAAGATTGAAAAGTTGGTGGAAGATGCAGATTGAGGCATTATGTGTCAGAAAGTTCAAGATGTGGTATTGGTAAAGGGAGAAAATTAGAGAATTACAGAAGATCAGACGTTCAGACAAATCCAGCGATGATCAGAGTTTCACGGGTTCAAGAACAGATAATGGGATGAACAGATCAAGTAATTAAGAGAAAATCCGTTTTCGGTAGATCCAGCAGTGATTAGAAAGTCAGCAAACTTAGGTGTAATCACGGGATCAGAAAGTTCGGTGTTATTCATGACGTTGAGGTGTGGACATTCTTTAGAGTCGATGTCCAAATAGAGAAAATTCTGCTTTTGAGAATGTGTCTGGGTTTGATGCATTGGGACTCAGTGGAAGGCAGTGAAGACTCTTGGGTCAAGAATTCTGGTGCTTCATTTCACGCTACCTACAGCAGTGAAGCACTGCAGAATCTGAAAGTTGGAGACTTTGGAAAGGTAAGACTTGTGAACGATGAATGTTCGCTGTATATGGTCGGATTACCGTCTGAGGGAGTGACCGTCCCAGTTCAGAAAAGAAACAAAGTCCGGTTCATAGAATCTCATGGGCAGAAGAGGATGACCTTTTGCAAGTAGGAAGCCTAGAGCTACAAGGAAGATTCAGGTTGAACGAGCATGGAAAGGTTCAGAAAAATCAGTCGAAGGATATTGTGGCAATAAGAGCACAGAGTATTGTTTCAGTTGCAGGGTTTTGCAACAGTGGGAGCATAGGTCGTGTTTCAATCATAGGTCCAGGACGACAGTGGATTTAGAACCAGTTTTCAGCTGTAAAAGTCTCTCCGATTTTGATAACTTGCTAAATATGGAGAGTGTTGTTGTTTGTTCTCAGATTGTTCCAGGATTCGGTAGTTCGTTTTCAGTAGGAGCCGATAGGGACAGAGAACGGGTCAAGGGCAGTTTAAGTCATGACGAACATGTTGAAACTCATGGGAGTTTTAACGGGCCTTTCAGGTTAATTGATGAGAAGGCCGGGGTAACTAGGAAGGAGCTAAGATCAAATGTTTTGAAGGTTCGTTGCAAGACTTGGATGGCAGAGAAAGACTACAATGTTCAAGCCTTCAAGTGGGAGATTGTTAGATGTGAAGGCTTTGACAAATCAACCAAGGTTGGTGAATGGTTGGTGAGTCCAAGGTTGGTGAAGGTTGGTGAGTCTAAGGTTATGGCTAAAGACTCATCAAATATGTTCATACATGCATTTCACATTACCTTCTCATTTATATAAATAGAGACATTCAGTTGAGAACATTTGTATCTCGTACCACACCACAACAATGTAGTTGAATATAAATTCCTAGTTACCCGCCGTGGACGTAGGTCAGTTTTGGACCGAACCATGTTAAATTCTTGTGTTCTTAATTTGTGAGCTGAGTGTGTGAGTTTCGTGTTCGTATGCTAAGTGTCTCGATCCTAACAATACTGCTCTATGAGTCTTCTTGCGATTTGCAATGTTTGATTTCAAGTTAAATGATAGATTTTTAAGGCTCGATTTCAAATTGAATAGCTTTGCACAAGAGTTTTTAATAAAAATGAAGAATTTCATAGAGTTTAGAGGAATAAATATTAAAGAGGTCGGGTCAAATCAATGTAAGATCTTACGATTAATGATATTACTTCAAATCAGTCTTAGTTTGATCAAAGATCGTTTTCCGTTTATAGAACTTAAGATCATAAAATCTTAATGTCAATATCAAGATCTTAACAGCAAATCCTTAATTTTTTTTTTTTTTTTTTTTTTGAGTTTTATGGTTGTTTGGGTTTTTTGAGTTTTACGGGATATTGTCATGAAAATCCTTAATTTTTTATTTGAGTTTTACAGTTTTACCTTTATGTTTTACTTCATAGTTTTCATTCAAATGTCTATTTTTACCCATTTTACGTTTTTTCCTTGGGATCCTGTTTTCTTAAAGTGAAACTCGAAAAGAAACCCTCAGGTTTGCAAAGTTTTTACAATTTTACGTTAAATACATTTTTCAGTTTACCTTGTAATTTTATACAACTTGTTAATTTTACTCAATTTTACATTTTCCTTGTTCATATTGAGTGGACATTCTTTTTGTTAACGCGGCATACCATGTGTATAAGTAATGATACTCTAATTATATTTTGTAACTAGGCGAATCCCCGCGCGTTGCGCAGGAAAAAATTATGTAGTTAGAATAATAATACATATGTCTTGTTAAAAAATATCTAAGTCATTGTTATCTGGTATGTACTAACAATTGTATATAATAAACAAAAAGTTGATGTATCACTAATGAATTATCTTATATCAAGAGATTCGTTCTGAAAAAAATCAAAAAGTAAAGAAATAATTAGTTTAATAATATAATAATAAATAAACAATAAGAAATTTCAGGATAATAGTTAAAATAAAAAAAAGAAATCATAGTATAGCTGGAATCAGTATTGTGGAAGTTTTTAGACTTATTGGTAATGAACTAACATATTTTTATCATCAACACTTAAACAACTAAATACTAATGTTTAACTAAAATAAAATGCCTTAATTAATATGATAATATCATTATAATATTTAACTTTGTCATAATATTACAATTACAAACTAATGATAATGTTTGTATTGATTTAATAAACATACTAAAAGCGTGTTTTTACGTACATTTAATTCTAAAAACTACATATACAATAAAATTAAAATCATGTTTCATCATCTATTTTAACCAAATAAAAACTAATATTTATTTAAAATGAATCACCATGATTCAATTGATAATATCATTATAATATATTGTTTATCATAATATGTTGATTATAAACTAACGTTAACATTATTATTAAAAAGAACATGAAAAGTCATAAGAGTTTTAAATAAATGTGATTGAAGTAAAAATACCTCTATTAATAATTATAATATGTAGGTAATTGTAAAATGTACTTATATATTAGTAAACTTCATTTATTAGAAGATAATAATAATATATGATGAAGTAAGTATTTTGTAAAAACTATTCAATTTAATCAAATTTAAGTATATTATATATATGATTTACTAAGTATTTTGTAAAATCATTCATTTCGATCATATTAAATTATTAAATTACATTTTTATTACAAATGCAAGAACAATTATTTATTGATCTACTTTCTTTATTTTTTTCAATAATCTCTTCAAGTATTCATGTGTTTTTTTATAAATCACAAACATAGCACATGAGTAAAATGGTATTATTTTTAACACTCTCATTAATGGTTTACATTGATGAAATTTAGACACATGTTTATAAAAAATATCACTTCTTATTACATTTATTTAACCATGGAAGCCATATATACAACAATTACTTCTAATACGTAAAGTTAAAAATGAAACAAACAATTAAAATAGGATTATCTCAAAATACAAATAAACACGACATCATTGTACTAAAAATTATAATAGAAACATGAACGACAAAACACGATGACAATATAATATTAATATTTTTTCACGCACACTTGATAACAAAATCTGAAAATGTGAAACAAAAATATGAGTGACTAAAATAGAAGTGAAGCATGATTTGAATATTTTAATGTTTTTTATATGTACAGCCTATTAAGTAACCCATCGATAAAGTCAATTATACTATTGATTTATCATAAGTTTAACATTGTTAGTCACACATTCATCAACAACTTCTCTTCTTATTACATTTATTTAACCATGAAATTTATGTATATAACAATTACTTTTAATAAGTAAAGTTGAAAGTGAAACAAACAATTAAAATACAATTCTCTCAAAATACATATAAACACGATATCATTGTGCCAAAAACTAAAATAGAAACATAAAAAAACGAAAACATAAATGTATGAATAGAAATGTTATCTTTTTTTAGAGAAACATGACAACATAGTATCAATCATAAAAGTAGCAATCATAATATTAATCATGACAATCATAATGTGCAAAAAAACATGACAACATAATATCAATCATAAGAATATGAATAGAAATGTTCTCTAAAAATTTAGAAAAACGAACTATATACAAATAAATTACATAAAAAAATTTAACCCATATAAATTTACATATTTGCACCTTATTTTTCTTTTTCATGCACTATACATAACAAAATCTAAAAAAACATGAGAAAAGAATGTGTGAGTAACCAAAAAGAAAAAGAGAAGCAAGTATGATTTGAATATTTTGATGATCTTATATAAGCACAAACTAACTTTTTCAATTCTTCAATTTGAATAACAGATCCCTTCAAACACATGTATTTTTTTGTGAGCAAAACTTACTTATATACTACTAATATAAGTTACAATGTGTATGAATGAGGAAAATAAAAAGTCATTACTAATTAATAATCATAACTTAAAAACTCTTGAGTTGTAAATATTAAATACATACAAATTAGAAAACTCTTGAGTTGTAGTGAGAGTTTCAAATGAATGTGGTGTTAGTATATGAGTTATCTTGAATCACATCATTTCAATGGCCTCTATTATAAGAGTTATATAGATATAGATTAACGCAATGTAAATCAACAACGCAATGTAAATCAACACAATGTTTGTAATTACCGTAATGTACCGATGACTATTTATATATTTGTAACTAATATCGTTAACTTTAAAAATGTTGTTGGATTCACCGGAAAGATGCATATATTACGCAACGCAGATCTCGAGTTTGAGTCTTCTTCTTACCATACTTTTCATTATTTATGAAATGTTGACATGGCATGTTATGTAAAAAAAATATCCAACTAACATGAAACGAGAAAAATGTTAAAATCAGCAATAAAATTTATGGGATCAAACTGAAATTCTGAAAAAATAACATGTTTGGGATAAAACCGTAAATAATTAGAAACTTAAAATATTTGTGTGAGTTTCACCTTTAGGAAAACAAAACCCGGGTGAAAAAGGATACACGTAAAACTAAAAAGGTAAATGAATTTATGAGATAAACCGGGAAAAAGAAGAAGAAACCAAAAATGTAAAACCGATTCGGCGATACGATAAGATAACTTACCAGAATATTTTACATTAATAAAAATGTAGAAATGTAATATTGAAATAAAACTGAAATAAATTTAAAATGCTATAGTGCATAAATAAATAAAAAATAATAGATATTTATAGCTTTTAAGATTTTATTTTGTTTTTGGTGACTGAACGAAGAAATATAGTGTTTACGTGGCAAAATTTAAGGAAAGAGAGACAAAAATACAAGATCCAGGAGAAAAGAATAAAAACTAAAAAGTACACATGAATTACGAACTGGTGCATGAGTTTCATGTTCTATTACACTTATTATTTTAATCGATATATTTTTTTTCTATTGTTTGTTTTGTAATTTAGCATTTTATAGATATAAAAAGAAACCGATTTGAAAAATATATACAAAAAGAAAGAAAAGCATGTGTGTATAAGGGAAGAGAGCGTGGCTTCTTTCTTCACACCAAACAAACCCCACTCAACACAACAATCATCATGAAACATCATCTGCACCCACCACTCCTAAAAAGCAACAATCCAAATCCCTTCCCTTAAATTTAGTAATTTACCACCTTTTCTTACCCAAATCCACCATCAGAGTCTCTCAACAATCATGGACCACCGTCCTCCGCCGTGTCTCCCTCTCCTCTTCTTCTTCTTCTTTCAACTCTCCGCCGCTGCTCTTCCTTCAGAGATTCTTTCACTCCTCGCTCTAAAATCATCTCTCAAAGACCCTCTCGATACATTCCATGACTGGGATTTATCTAAACCTGGAACACAATGTTCGTGGTCCGGTGTCAAATGTGACTCGGAAACACAGCGAATTAATTCGTTGGACATCTCTAACCGGAATCTCTCCGGGACGATTCCTCCAGAGATCAGATACTTAACCAGCTTACGTCATTTGAATATTAGTGTCAACCAGTTTGCCGGACCTCTCCCGACCGCAATTTTCGAGCTCTCTTTTCTTCAAACACTTGACGTCAATCATAATCTTTTCAGTTCAGCTTTTCCGCCGGGAATTTCGAAATTGAAGTATCTTACATTCTTCGATGCTTACAGTAACAGCTTCACCGGGCCATTGCCGACGGAGTTTGTTCGGTTGAGGTTTCTCGAACACCTTAATCTGGGTGGAAGCTACTTTGAAGGTGAAATTCTGAAGAGTTATGGGAGATTTCAAAGGCTGAGGTTCTTACATCTCGCCGGAAACGACCTCCATGGTCAAATTCCAGGTGAGTTGGGGCTTCTAACGTCGCTCGAGCATTTAGAAATTGGATACAACGGATTTTCTGGCGTAGTTCCGATGCAGTTTGCTTTGTTGTCCAATTTGTCATTTCTTGACGTTTCCAGCGCTAGTCTTTCTGGTGAGTTCCCGATTGGTGTTACAAACTTGACGAAGCTGGAAACCTTGTTGATTTTCAAAAATAATCTTCACGGCGAAATTCCGGCGGCTATTGACAAATTGCAATCCGTTGAGATTCTAGATTTGTCGAATAATAACTTTTCAGGGAGGATACCGGTGGAAATTTCATTGCTGACGAATCTTACAGAATTGAGTCTCATGAACAATAGACTTACTGGAAGCATTCCTGAAGGAGTAGGCGAGCTTCCGAGGCTCGAATATTTGTTTCTCTGGAACAATTCTCTTACCGGAATTCTGCCACAAAAGCTAGGCTCAAATTCAAAGTTACAGAGACTCGACGTTTCTTCTAACTCTCTCTCCGGTCCAATTCCGCCGAATCTCTGTCTCGGCAACAATCTATTCAAACTCATTCTCTTTTCAAACAAGTTTTCAGGCGCGCTTCCACCTTCTCTAGCGAATTGCACTTCGTTGTACAGGTTTCGCATCCAAGATAACAGATTGAACGGATCAATTCCCATCGGATTTGGGAGTTTACCAAACATCAGTTTCATGGAGGTGAGCAACAACAATTTCACGGGACCATTTCCGGGGGATTTAGCCAATGCGGCTAGATTAGAGTATCTAAATGTATCAGGAAATTTGTTCGACAGCATGTTGCCGGAAAATATCTGGAACTCTCCAAGTTTACAGATTTTTTCCGCAAGTTTCAGTAAACTTAGAGGGAAAATCCCGCAATTTAAAGGCTGTGGAAACTTCTACAAGATCGAGATACAAGGGAACGAATTGAGTGGTAGCATTCCTTGGGATATCGATCATTGTTCGAAGCTAATTTCTTTAAACCTACGAGATAATTCAATTTCAGGCATCATTCCATGGGAAATTTCGTCTCTTCCTTCAATAACCGAAGTTGACCTATCACATAATCTTCTTACCGGTACTATTCCTTCTGCTTTCGGTAATTGCAGTACATTAGAAGCTTTCAACGTTTCCTATAACCAGCTTACCGGTCCGGTGCCTGCATCGGGAATTGCGTTTTCAAGCCTACACCCTTCGTCGTTCACCGGTAACGAAGGACTCTGCGGCGGAGTCATTCGTAAACCCTGCCGGACCGAAACTGAAACGGAGGCAAAACCACAACATCCCAAAAAAACCGCCGGAGCAACCCTGTGGATCGTCGCTGCAGCATTTGGCGTCGGTCTTTTCATCCTCGTCGCCGGAATCCGGTGCTTCCGTGCAAACTCCCAACAACAATTCGTGGTGGAGGAAACGGAAACAGGGCCGTGGAAACTAACCGCTTTTCAACGCTTGAACTTCACCGCCGATGACGTGGCAGAGAGCTTGTCGATGACAGGTAAAATCATAGGAACGGGATCCACTGGGACCGTGTACAAGACAGAGATGCCAGGTGGCGAGATCATAGCCGTTAAAAAGCTACGGGGAAAGCACAAGGAGACAATCAGATTAAGGAAAGGCGTGTTGGCTGAGGTGGAGGTGTTGGGTAACGTGAGACATAGGAATATAGTGAGATTGTTAGGGTGTTGCAGCAACAGGGAATGTACCATGCTACTCTATGAGTACATGCCTAATGGGAGTTTAGATGATTTATTACATGGTAAAAACAAATGTGACAATTTGGTGGCGGATTGGTTCACAAGGTACAAGATTGCGTTGGGGGTAGCACAAGGCATCTGCTATCTCCATCACGACTGTGATCCGGTGGTTGTCCACCGCGATCTGAAGCCATCCAACATTCTATTGGACGGCGAGATGGAGGCACGAGTAGCAGATTTTGGGGTGGCCAAATTGATCCATTGCAATGAATCAATGTCTGTCATTGCAGGGTCCTACGGCTATATTGCTCCCGGTAAATATTCTTAATGATTTTTAGACACTTGTTTTAAATTAAGTATTGTATGGATAAAATGTTGATGATGATGTTATATTTCGTTTGTGCAGAATATGCTTACACATTACAAGTAGATGAGAAAAGTGACATATACAGTTTTGGGGTGTTGTTAATGGAACTCATTAGCGGAAGGAAATCGGTGGAGTCTGAATTTGGGGAGGGTAATAGCATTGTGGACTGGGTGAGGTCAAAAATTAAGAGCAAAGAGGGTACAAAGGAGGTATTAGATAAAAACGCGGGTGGTTCATGTAGTTTAGTAAGAGAGGAAATGATGTGCCTGCTGAAGATAGCATTGTTATGTACAAGTAGAAACCCGCCTGATAGACCTTCGATGAGGGACGTGGTATCAATGTTGCAAGAAGCAAAGCCTAAAAGGAAGTCACCAGAAGATGGTGGTAGAGTGGTTGTTAATGGTGGTGGTAAACCTCCGCTACAAAAAGCTAGTGGTTAAATGTTAATAGTTCCTTTTTCTTTGGTCTAAGGGGTGGGGATTGGTTTGGTATAGAAGTATTCTTTTTCTTTTTTGGGTGTCGATGAAAAATCTATGTGTTTTTGAGTATCTTAATCAAGAAAAGAATGAATCTATGGTTTCGTAATGCAAATTTAGAGTTCCTTTATTTTTTGTTTAAAGTTTATACTTTTAAAATGTAAAACATGGAGTAGAAAAACTTTTAAAAATCAATCATCGTAATATTGTAGATAAAAAAATCAGAAATAGGAAATTGGTTAATGTAGTAACTTTAACCATGCAAGAGCTTTGATGTTCTAAAAATACATTGATGAGGACAAGGGTGATGATATCATTGATGATGTCATCACAAATCACCACTTAAGATAATTTAGTTGTATTTGTTTTCAAGGTGGGAATTTAACAAAACTTGCTTGATCATGACGTACAATGTTTTTCTGCGGGGTAATCTTAAATAAACCCCAACTGATGTGACATATGTGTAGATGTGTGTTTGACTTCAACTGATGTGACATATGTGTAGATGTGTGTTTGACTTTACACACATATGTCCCATCAAATGAGGGTTTTGGCAACACCCTTTTCTGTCATTTGAGATAGTTAAGGCTACACGGAGTGGTGGCCAATGGCCAACGGATGGCCAAGGGGTTTTTGTGGGCCAGACTATGGTTGGCAGGCGTTGACCATTTTGTAGGCAGTGGTGGCCAATGGCCAACGAATGACCAAAGGAGAAAGTTGTACAAGTGCTAATGCTAGATGTACAAGGAAAATAGCTGTTGGCATCTCGCCAACCGGTTGGCGAGTGAGGATGGCGAGTGAGGATGGCGAGAGGGGCCGGAGTAGTCTTGGCGAGTGCTTTTGGTTGGCCAAAAGGTTTGGCGAGTGGTTTGGCCACTCCTACTCCGTGGAGCCTAATGAAGGGTAATCTTGTGTGTAGGTGTGTGTGGCAACACTCTTTTCTGCCACTTGAGATAGTTAATGAAGTGTAATCTTGTATGTAGGTGTGTGTTTCACATCATGGGGGTTTTTTAACAATACCCTTAATGAAGGTTGAGATAGTTAATGAAGGGTAATCTTCTGTGTAGGTGTCTGTTTCACATCATGTGGGTTTTTTAACAATACCCTTAATGAAGGGTAATTTTGTGTGTAGGTGTGTGTGTTCTGTGAGTTGACTTATATACACATATATCACATCAAGGAGGTTTTTTTTGGCACGCCCTTTAAGGAACTATGCTTTCTATTTTCCAATATTGTTTAATGTATTTGGAGTTCTTTTTTTAATTAGTTGCCAATAATACTTTATTAACATTTCCTAATAAAATCTAACTTTTAGATTATGATAATCTCAATTATAAGTATTTGGTTTGTTTTCTATAGGATTTTATTTTCTAATATTTTTTAGATAATAAATTGAACCCTAAATGAAATTTTAGATTGTTTTTTCATAATTCTTGTTTGTGGCCTTTGAGATTATTGATTATGCATCATATTTTTTCTACTTTTAACGAATATTTTCAATTTTAAAAAAAAGTGTTATCTATTTGTCAAATTGATCGTCAGATATCGAACCGCATTGATCTTAATCCTTATTTACATGATTGTTATTTTTGTTGTTGTTTACCTTAGTCAATTGTTTGGTATCACTTATTCATAATATTTGATAATTTCTATAGCAAAGACTTAGTTTAATATATGTTTTTCCCATGTTGTTCATCCCTATTAGTCATTTTATATATTTGTCTATCATAACTTTTAAATTTCATTTCTTCATACCATAACATTGCATTTTAATTTTTTATATATATATATATATATATATATATATATATATATATATATATATATATATATATATATATATATATATATATATATATATATATATATATATATATATATATATATATATATATATATATTATTTTAGTAATATAATCCATATTAGCCATTATAACTAGGTAAAAAAATTAGGTAAATGTTGTAATTGGATTAAATTTTCAAAATACAATGACTTAATAAGAAAAATTAAATTATTATGAAATCTAATATATATAATAAAGGGTTAACTAGCCTGACACATGTCCTCTTATTGTTTGCCTATTTTTGTTTTCCCTTTCAGTTAATTTGCTCTTTAATCAGTTTCCTAATTAATTAATTACTATCAATCCCATAAGATCAGCAATCAACTTACGTTTAACAAATATTCAACCTAATCGCAATAATCAAGAAGAAAATGTTATCGACAATCGAATCGTATAACATTGGTGTTTTCGATTAATATATACATGTAATCGCATCGTATGATAGATTAAAATTCCATCTGAAATGAAGTCGAGGCTCTACAACGAAGATTTAAATCAGCTAATTGCATTTCAGACTAAAGCTTTTCTTTCAAGTGATTTCATTCCAGCAACGCTAGTCAATTTCAAGGTTAGTATCTATTTAATATGCATTTTTTCCAATTTTAGTGTGTGTTCTACTGTATATATTCTTCCTTCCAGTAGATGTACCTTATTAAATTGTTTTGGATTAAGAAATGAATTAATCATTGTTTATTGTGTTATATTTTTCCAATCCATTTTTTTCCCAAAAACTTGATTTCCTTTTGAAGTTTGCAATTTGATTTTATTGTACATTAGTTTTTTTGTATATTGTAATCTTCCATTTGAAAGTTAGAAACATATTTTTTGCTTTAATAATAGTTGTGATCGATCTTGAATATTGGTTTAGGGACTTTCTTTAACTTGTAATTGAACATTGTACTTTGAAATTTTTACTTGACCTATAAAGATGTTATATTAAACATTGTAGTTTGAAAATTTTGTCGAACTATAACATTCTATTTTCAAAAATTTTCTTCTTAGGGCGATGTGCCTTAAGTAAGATGTCATCTTAAACGTATAATTGAAAGTATGTTGCTATTTTAACCTAAAAATAGCAACATACTTTCATTGATGTATTTATTTCAACATCATACACTTACTTGTTTGTAACCAGCAATTACACTTACCCATTTGTAACCTGCTAAAAACACGTAATAGCATTGTACTTTTTGTGAATATGTAAATGATTTGTAACTATGTGTATATATGTGGCTCAGTGTGTGTGTCATTATCTATATTTGATTACCATTAGCCTTTGCAATCAGACCTACAAAAAATGTTATATTAAACATTGTACTTTGAAAATTTTGCTGAATTTTAACATTCTATTTTAAAAGTTTTTCTTATTAGGGCATTGCATTTTAAGTAAGAAGCTATATTAAACAAAAAACTGAAAGTACATTGTTATTTTAAGTAAGATGCTATATTAAACTAAAATTGTAAGTACTTTGACATTTCTTGCATTTCGCTCAATCATGGGATAAATGCAATATATAGCAATGTAATATTATTTATTTGTTTCTTATATCATCTTATTCTATTTACTTCTATTATCACATCCCATGTCCACAAACAATTTTGTGTAAACTGATTGCATACACATATAATCATACACACACACCCACATACACACACACACACATATATATATATATATATATATATATATATATATATATATATATATATATATATATACTATCAGTCACAACTCATATATACACACAGTTATATATATATATATATATATATATATATATATATATATATATATATATATATATATATATATATACATATAATGGTAGTCATACATATATACATACACAATCGTATACATGTTGAGCAAAGTGCGGAGCCTGATCTGAACTGAGGAAGTCCAGATGACCGAAGAGATTCAGCTATCCGAAGCAACCAGAAACAGAAGCGAAGAATTGCTTGTGCTGTTGAGGTATGTGCCTCAGACAAATTCACAGTCCTGGGTCAAGGAGGTTATTTACTCTGGTCAGACTAACCAAAACGGATCGACAGTGCAAGAATATATCACGAGTCGGGTGCATCTCACCCAAAATAATAGAAGTGCTTATTCAGTAAATCAGCAGATTGGAAACGAAGAGTATTGGATCTATAAGACTGAGGAAGGTCACACCTTGTCTAGATCAGAAGATACGTCTTTTGGTTGGGCATGTGAATAAAGCATCCAAGATAGACCACAGAAGTTGGTTTGGTGATCGTGGTGGTTACCAGGCTGGAGAATTATGACAAAGAGAGAACCCCATCAGGACCGAAGAGCCAAATCAGAGGAAGCCTATCATCAGTATCTTCTATAGATCGCAGTTCACCGTGACAGCGGTAGCTTGGGCTATGATCACAGGAGTGAATTCATCAGTAGCAGAAGTATGTGAAGCCGCAGTGTCCTCTTAATCAAAGCCCTATTTAAGCCATAGAGTTTCCTCAAGCAACTAGTTAGCCTCTAACTGAAGTGTAGTCCGACTCAAGTACAGAAGCATAGTCAGACAGTTACACAATCTCGTTGGAGGGTACGTCCCTCAACCGCAATCCAAAATAGGGTCATCTAACTAGAAAATGAGTCTTCGGTTGTACCATGTGTTGGTGTTCTCACATCAGCTGTCAGAATACATTGGGAATAAGTGATGGCACTGTATCAGAAGTGTCAGGGAAGCATCGGGAGCATGGCATGGTCGCTTCTTGGGCTATAAAGCGACTAGGTACCCATGCCTAGTTTTGCATTTCCTGCCCAAGACCTTGCGTATTCAGCCATCAATATTATGCTTTATATACATCACATTATCCTTCTCAATGTTGTATGTTAAAACATCTAAACATTGAAGTTTATAAATGAAAATCTCTCGGTTATCACAGTGGATGTAGCTTGACTTCTGTCAAGTGAACCACTTTATATCCTCGAGTTTCTCAACTTATTCTTCATATTCTCTCTAGTCTAGATAGTTATGAAGGCTGATCATTTGTTTAAGTACTTAGTCGTGGTTGATCGGTGCCTCCAGGAGAAGGTTTGTGTACCGATCCCAACAATAAAGTCATAGACACAATCATTTTTATCTAAATTGTTGTTTGTGTGTACTTATGGGCATTAAAAAATCATACGATGGGCTCATTTTTTTAGCAATTTGGATTCTTATTTGTTGATGAGTTTGTGTATCTTTTTAATAACATCAATTAAATATTTTAGTTATCGTTAGCTTCCAATAAGAGGTTGATGTTGGACTAATGTTAATGATTTTTGGGTTATTTTGTTTTGGTTTTTTAGCCGACTTTGGGCAGCATATTGGTTTTTTTGGCTGCTACAACAACATAAAATTCAAGGGCTAAAGTTGAACTTGCAAGAATGAGCACTACCCATGCAATAAAAAAGTCACGACAACCTTATATCAATCTCCATGTTAACATTAACTACATGATCTTTCTGATATTGAACAAATAATGATATTTGCAAACCAACTTTTGGATTTTAGATAAGGCAATGTTGGGGGTTTAAATGATTGCGAGGCAATTATCGATACACCTCAGTATATATATATATATATATCGATTTATATCATCTTATAGCTCATTGATTGATATTGTTTATCATTATATTCTTTAAAATTTTAAAAATCAAATTATTTTTTCAAGAAAGAGCAATACTCATACCAAAACATAAAGTCGTTCAACAAATAAATGATCATTTGATATAATTATTTTAAGGGTTTAAAAAGAATACATAAGTTCATATAAACGGTGTCAATTAAAGTATGTTCACGGTCAGTTTAATGAAAGTTTTGTAACACCCAGTTTCTTATCTCTGGATTACATCATAATCACTCAAAAATAGACACAGTGATCATGGTATAATCAAGATTAAGCAACAAAAGTACAAGTAGAAATCAAAGAAACAAGTACTTTAAAACAACAGGTCCCATAAACTGGTTTACAAAAGACCGTTTACAAAACTATACAAAAGTGTATTCAGGTTTACAAACAGTTCAAGTCTAGTCCCATATCCATGCAATCATCCCTCTGCTATCTTCTTACCCCTGTCACCTATAACACAAACCATATAACTACTTTTATGAGCTAATTAAGCTCAGTGAGAAAATATATCAAGGTTTAGAAATCAATCTAATAATTATCAAAATTTCCACAATTTAAATCACAAATCTCTGTTTCGATGACTATCTCAGTCATTTGGTGTACTCAATCAAACTCAGCAATCAGATTAACAAGAATTCCTCAATCTCGTTTAATCCATGTTAATTGGTTGTCTCAACCAATTAAGATATACAATAAGTCAATTTAGTTATAATCAAACTATTTATATTGAACTATAACTACTCACCTGATGTCTGTTCAGTCTGTGGTCCACCCGTGCCTCGTGTATCTCTTTCCCTCCGGTGTGTATCTGCTCAAACAACATCATACATCATACTTCAACATTCTCATAATAGTTTAAACACATCTAACTCATTAGATAAATAATCAATAGCTAATAAGGACCATAAACTATGAACATCATATGCTATTATCTCAAGAATTCCAAAATTTGTGGTTTTACCAAATCAACCGGTAAAACTTCTCAACAACCACAATAGAGACTCCATACAACACGAAATAACTATCTACTAACAACACATGAGCTAATTCAAAGCATATTTTCGAATTCAAGAATCTAGGGTTTAAGAATCTAGGGTTTAAAACCCTAAAACCACAAATCACTAACCTCAAAACTAACTTTTAGACTCTCATAGACTTGTTACACTACTAATTGAACTCTAACTTCATCAATTTTGCAGGTGGTCATCGAGACCACAAAGAAATCACTCCAACACAAAGTATTTCACGGTTGAAACAAAGCCAAATTCAAGGGAAGTTACCTTTCAAGCTCCAAATGAAATTCCTTAACTTCAATTCACGATTTAACAGGCTTAAATCTCGAATTAGATGGCTTAGATGGCTTAGATATCGATTTCTAGGGTTTAGAGAGGGTTTTGGTTGAATTGGAAATGACCTAAATGAAGGAAAACCCGTACTTTAAAACATCCCAGTTGCGCGACACGACCCGTGTAGGCTCACACGACCCGTGTGAGACCTACAGCAAGCCATCCTGAATTTACACAGACCCACACGACCCGTGTAACCTCACACGACCCGTGTGAGACCTAAACTCGTCTCGGTAATTTTTGAACAAGACCTACACGACCCGTGTAGCCTCACACGACCCGTGTAGACCTGAAAAAGGGTACTGTTTGGTTCTCAAGTCTTTCTACACGACCCGTGTGGCCATACACGACCCGTGTAGCTCTAAATTGACATTTTACAAGTCCAAACTTTACTCAATTGGGGTTTTAACCATTCTAACTCATATAACAACCTATTTAATCTTAATTACACTAGGATTAACACAAAATCTATACAAATTAATAATATGGTATTACAAGTTTATACTCACATGATATTCTAAATGATCTTAAACTCTCAGGTTTGCTAAACCATAAGTTAGTACTAAAAGTCGATGTTCCAGTTATGTTAATAAGAAATAACTATCAGAAAAGTGGTTTATGTAATAGTACTAGATTACATGTGATATCATTGGGTAATCATGTTATAGAAGCAGAGATCGTATTTGGAAGTAATATTGGAAATTAGCTCTTTATTCCAAGAATGTGTATGACATATCAAGACAAAAATATTCCTTTCAAATTCCAAAGAAACAATTTCCACTTGATGTATGTTTTGGTAAGACAATAAATATTACTCAAGCACAGTCAATATCCAATGTTGGCTTGTTTCCCGGATAACCGGTTATTGCCTATAGCCAGTTGTATGTTACATCGTCGAGAGTTAAAAGTAGAGAATGATTAAAACCATCAATTTTGGGTATGGATAGTAGACTTAGCAACGAAACATCTAATGTTGTATACAAATAAGTGTTTGCAAATTTATGATTTATGACTATGCTTTTGTTATTTTGAACATGATTCCTTTAATTCTTAAATGACATACTTATTCCTTATTTCGAGGCGTGGGTTATTTTTTTTAGTTTTCACACATATAGCTCTGTTAGATTACATTATATTTTAGGATTGTTAGAAGGATATTAAGGTACTATCGTGGTGGTTGTTATCATTAGTCTATTGAATTTTTATGGTTAATAGTTGGATCCCATTAAAATGTGAGTTTGCAATCTAAATATTTCGATTTTGGTTTATTAGTTTTTATTTATATACATATATTTGAATTTTGTTATCTATTATTTTAAATCATGTCACTTGATATGTATTATTTATGTTATTTTAAGTTGTCAACTGTGTATTTCATGAGTTTCCAACCTAGTGGTGCAATAAAACAAAACATGAAAGTAAGATGTTTCAATACATTGCATTATTGCCTTTATCATTTTATAATTTTTTTTATCAATTACCTCATGATTTGTTAGAATTTACCTACAATCTCGTTGAACCGATTAATTAAACTTATATCAATAACCATATCTTTTTACTTTTACATGATATATTGGAAATAACGCGATTACTAAAAGAGAATTCGAACTATGATCTAATATGAGTTAGGAGGGATGGGTGCACATTTCTATATAAGGCGAGTTTAATCCCACACACACAACAAAAGGCAGGGGTCAAAGGAGGCACGCCCCCTTATGGGGTCTAATGGACAAAGCGTGGAGGTGGTCCAGAGCATCAGCTTATCATAGGATGTAATAAATTTGCAAAGTTGAATAAATAACAAAAATTACAAAAGCATTACAACTTGTAGATAGACTTTTGTAACTTCCTCCAAACCTTTTTTCTTTGTCAAACTTAGGTTATGTTTGTCATACTAGCTAATAAAAATGATGTTTGGTAAAAGCTAGTTGGCAAGCTAGCTGACAGTTAAAATGACATGAAACAAGTTGTCGAAAAAATGTTTTTTATAACTAATTAAGGGTATATTTGGGAGAATTTAAAACAAATTGATAACCTCGTTAAAATTGTAGTTTAAGGTCTTATATGGTGCACTAGCTGAAAAAAGTAACGTTTAGCTTATAAGTCACTTTATCAGTAAGTTATCTCAAGATAATTTATCAAAAATCTAACTTATAACTTAGCTTATAAGCTATTTTATGGTCTTATTAAACATTAAATTACAATAAGCTAATTATTTATGTCAAACAGAGTCTAAGTAGTTTTTCAAAAAGCTAGTTTATAAGCTAATTTTTGGTTTTCCAAAAGTTACGACCTAAAAAAACTACATATGGGGCACCAAACATAGGATTATCCATTTTATGGGTATAAATTGAAGGATAACTTCTAATTTGGGTTTTCTCACGAAAAGCAACAAGCCATATACGATCTAAAACGGTTCATACAATTTTTTGCCTATGATTTTGAGTGTTCTTCACAGATGATCTCGCGTTGAATTTCTTTATAACATATGCATCAAAATAAAGAAATGTTAACATAGAAAGTGATCTTACACAAGCCACGTAGCAAATTAAATTCGTGATTACCAATATTCTATGTTTGTTACCTCATTATATCATATTTATATACTAAAATATTTGACAAATCATATTACTTATCAAAACATGGAGTAAGTCAATTCTCCGCTACTAGTTTGAATATCCCCTAAGTATATATATATTAACATTTATGAATGTTGTTTTTTACTGTTCTTAAAAGCACTATCAAACAATAGTTCTTCTAGGTAAATTGCACTTTTGATCCTTATAGTTATAAATAGAAAAAATGCATAAATGGTCCTTATAAAAGAATACAATTATACAAATATGGTCCCTGTATAACAAAAGTACAAAACGATCCCCGTTCAAGACAAGATTATAGAAAATGGCCCTTCAGTAGGAAATAGTTGAAATTACATGAATGATCCCAATGTTTGAGAAAGTTACAGAATGGTCCCTATGTAACAAAGTTATGAAAATGCTCAATGTGTAAGACAAAACTATAAAAATGGTCCTTGTGTGTAGACAAAATTAAGGAAATGGTATGTGTAACAAAGTTACAGAAATGGTCAATATAAGACAAATTTACAAAAATGGTTCTTATGTGTAAAACAAAATTTAAAAAATGATTTATATATAACAAAATTGCAGGAATGGTCCATCTCACACCAACGCACATGCTTAAAACCCTCGTTATGCATATAAATAAATGAATGTGGTTATAGGGATCTAAAGTACTAATTGGGAAATCTCCGATAAAATCTCATTATTTTGGGTCAATTTAAAGTTTTGAGGTCAAGTTTTTTTACATAAAATGATAGAATACCGGCTAACATATTTAATTCAATCATTTTTTTCCCGTAACCCATTTTTCAACAGGTAAACGTGATGGGTGGCCTAAATAAATGACCTAGAGGTTGAGTCATTTGGGTAAATAAAAACCACTGTTGTTTCCCTCTTTCTCCTTATTGACCCGATAGTTTTTTACCCTTGAAGACGCATCTGAAGACACGAGTTCAACCACTATAATCTTCCACTTGTTCTGTAATGTGTATAGTTTGTATTAATTAATTCCAGTTAATTTATGTATGGTGGTGAAAATGGAGAAAGTATAGTTTGTCAGTAAGATGTTTACATTCACATCTTGCCTACCTGAGCGATTTGTGCATTCTATTTCCTAGAGACTACAGATGATGAAGACGTCGTCTCTTTCCTTTCTTTCTGATCTAGGGTTTAAATAAGCAAAAATGTAAGATTAGTTAACACATCTTCACCATATCGACTTTTCATTTAATATAGAAAAATTACAGTTTTGGTCCCTAAAGTTTGCCAAATACTTCATTTTAGGACTAGCTATAAAAAAATCACGGTTTTGGTCACTAAGGTTTATGAAACGTTACAAATAGGTCCTTGGGTCACGTAAAAATACTAAAATACCCTTTTTAATTTCTTTTTTCTTTTCTTTGAATTACTTAATTATTTTATTTATAAAAAATACCCTACCCCACCCGTACCCTCCCCCCCTCTCTCTCGTAATGTTTTCTTCCCTATCGTCTCTTGCCTTCATCTAAAAAATTAAGCATCTGCTCACCCACCACGACCTCCTCGATTGGCTTGGCTCCTTCTTTGATTTCCAATCGAACACATGGTGCACCATGTGAGTGTTTGTAATATTATGAAACATTATTTAACACACCATGTCTCTATCCATCGTCGCCAATGCCCCTCTCAGCCAATCCCATTTCGTTCCGTCATAATGAGGCAACGACGGGTAAGTGTGTTGAAGGTAAGTAATCAAAACCATAAACTCGTTCACAATGAGTAACGGAATCCCGTACACGGAGATCACCCAACCCATGCTTTTTAGCAAAGTGACACAATACAGGACGAAAGAGATAGTGAGGATTCCGACGTCAGAGAGCCAGATTTGGAGGCGTTTGCGGTCATTGTAAATTGGGCTATTTGGGAGGTTGTAAATTGGGCTGTTTGGTGCGTTGTTTTTACATATGGTGGGCGAAACAGTCATGGTCCACCGTTTTTTTACATATGGCTTCGGTCTCTGCCATGTGTGGAGGAGGGAGCGGTGGTGGTGACGGTAATGAATGGCCGGAGGGGATGCAAGAAAAGAGATGATATGTTCTTCACGAGTACCTTGTTCGTTTTCTTATCATCTTCTACTGCATTAGATACATTATCTTCACCAGTACCTTGGTATAAAGTGTTTATAAACACAAATGGGAATCCACAGACATTTGAGGTAAAACGTGAAGTTCTACACTCTAGGTTTGGGCCATGGAATGGTGATGGGTTTTGTAGGATCCCTAGAGAAAACACCAATCCTATTTTTTCCGTGGATTTTTTGTCGACGAAAAGGAAATATACTATATACGTATTAAACTTAAGAGTTCGGTTCTTCAAAGGATAATATTGACATGGGACGGCAACCATCTTCTGTTTGGTTGGATCAGTCGAACCCAGGAATAAGTTTTATATGGAAATGCAGTAGTTGATAACTGCAATCAATATGGACGTTGTGGGGTTTTATACAAGCACAAGAGAGAGAGAGAGAGAGAGAGAGAGAGAGAGAGAGAGGGTGGGGTGGGGGAGAGGATGGGGATATTTTCTTTTTTTTATTAAGAAAGTAATTAATAAATTCAAAGAAAAAAGAAAAAAATTAGAAAGGGCAAGTTAGTCATTTTACCTAACTCAGTGACCGATTTGTAGCATTTCACAAACCTTAGGGACCACCAACGTGAATTTTCAATAGTATGTCTTAAGATGAAATAGTTGGTATACTTTAGGGACCAAAACTGTAATTTTGTCTTTAATATATTATCAAAAGAAATTGATAAATTGAATATGCTAACCAATATGTGTATTGTTAAAAAAAGTAACTTTAAAATTTTTATATAAACCGACCCAAGAAAATAAACTTTAGTGAAGATCTCGTTAACTAATTTCTTTATTGTTTAACCAAATAAATGAAAAAATAAAACGGACGGAAGTGTATCTATTCAAATGTTGGGTCCCATATTTTTAGGCCGTTGCCTTCAAAATCGAGAAAGTCATAGTCCGGAAACCGAAGTATCAGCAATTAATAGAAAACCTCAAAACTATCCATCGCCATTTTCTTCTCCAGGTGGGAACATATTGAAGATGAAGACCAAGTGATTCCCTAAAATTTATAGAAAATCAGACGAGATTTTCGATAGATTTTGCAGGGAAGGTAAAGCAGAGAAGAAATTGATAGCTAGCCGTGGTACAAGGAAGAAGATATTGAGTTCCAATGTCGTCGTGCTCTGTGGAGAATCAAAACCCTAACAGGTCTTCACCCTTAAATTTCTCAAATCTCTGGTTGAAGAACGAAAAAGTTCTCGATCATGTCGTTTACGCTGCATTACGTCGACTTTCCTTATCCAACAAACACCTTCCCTCTCCGCCACCACACCTGGACGATGTCACCGTTGCTTCTTCTCCTCTACAACCTCCAACGAACAGCAGCAAGATCCTGGCTTTTGATTTCCCCCAAATTGTTGTATCCGATGATTTTACTCCTCTCCTTTCTGACGAGATCCTCCTCCACATCCTCTCTAAACATCCGGAAACATCACAACGGAACTCCAATTGTTTAGTCTCAAAACGGTGGTTGAATCTCCAAGGCCGCTTGGTAAGATCACTCAGGGTTTTGGATTGGGATTTTCTTATATCTGGTCGTATGTTCTTTAGATTCCCTAACCTTACACATATTGATTTACTTCATGGAACTGTAGTTTCCAATAGCAGTACCCCAAATTTGATTGGTCATGAATTGGGATCATTTCACATATCTCCTGACGATTTCTTATGCGATGACCATTGTTTATTACCTGTTGATGAAGTCGATTTTGGTTTGAAACTTTTGGCCAGTATGTACCCAAATCTACGTAGACTTGTGGCTTTGAATTGCAGTGAAATTGGGTTACTAAGTGTTGCTGAAGATTGTCCCACAATGCAAGAGTTAGTCTTGCATAGATGCAATGATCATCTGTTATGTGGGATAGCAGCATTCACAAATCTACAAATACTGAAGCTGATTGGAGTTGTTGATGGCTTCTATAAGTCTCTAGTGTCTGACCGAGGGTTGACCATTTTAGCACAAGGTTGTAAGAGGTTAGTGAAGCTTGAGCTTCGTGGATGTGAAGGTGGTTATGATGGAATCAAAGCAATTGGCGAGTGTTGTCAAATGCTTGAAGAGTTAACATTTTGTGATCATAGAATGGAAGATGGGTGGTTGTCAGCTCTCTCTTATTATGAGAATTTGAAATCTTTGAAGTTTGTTTCATGTAAAGGCATTGATCAAAACCCTGAACTTTATGATCAATTAGGGTTTTGCCCAATGCTTGAAAGATTGCATTTGGAAAAGTGCCAGTTAAGAGACAAGCAAAGTGTTAGGGCTTTGTTTCTTGTATGTCAACAAGTATTGGAAGTTTTAATCAAGAACTGTTGGGGTTTGAATAATGCCATGTTTCTCAATGCCAATTCGTGCAGGTATAATCGATAAATTCATAATCTTGTTTTTCCCACATTAAAATTCCAAATTAGTTACATCTAATTTGTGGTGTGATTATAGGAAGGTGAAATCTATGTGTATAGAAGGATGTTCAAGGCTAACAACACAAGGTCTTGAGACTGTTGTACTTTCATGGAAGGAGCTTGAAAGCCTGGAAGTGATATCATGTAAAAATATAAAAGATGATGAAGTGAGTTCAAAGCTATCTGCCTTGTTTTCTGATCTTAAAGAGTTCAAATGGTGCCCAGGTAACAGATCTTTTCTGTCAACAAGAGTAGAGTTTTCTGATATGGGAAAACGAGGGGGAAAATTCTTCAAAAAGTTTCAAATCTAAGAGTTTGAAACTTGGGATTTGAACTTGTTTGGTATTGGTAAAGCAAGTGTCGGATTATTTATTCGATAAATTCTTTAAAAAGTTTCAAACTTGAAGATTTGAAACTGTGAATTTGGAGTTTTCTAAAAATGAAGCAATATAAGCTTCTGATTTGGATGAACTCGGACAATGTTATATATCAACATATTTATTTTGTTAAGCAATCATCATCTTCATTGATTTATGCTATTCTTCATTTTTTGTGTTTGTGTTATGGGAATATGTGGAGCAATGACAAAAGGCC
The DNA here is from genome assembly GCA_023525715.1 of Cichorium intybus. Classification (NCBI taxonomy): domain Eukaryota; kingdom Viridiplantae; phylum Streptophyta; class Magnoliopsida; order Asterales; family Asteraceae; genus Cichorium; species Cichorium intybus. The sequence continues at coordinate 4,357,361 of CM042010.1, forward strand.
CTGGATTAGATTATTTAGGTCAAGAAGCACATTTCTTGCATCCATAATATAAAATAGGATAATCACTAAAATGACCAAAATATAGGTGTTAATTCGTGAAATGACAATTCTTTAGGGAAACTATCACAAAATACACGCTCATAGGGCAAAAAGGATTTTGCGGAATACTTTTGGCTCTGTGAATTTACTTTATGACATCATCCTCACTATGTATTTTTTTTTTATTTGTTGTTTTGTGTAACCCATTCACAAAATAGGGACTGATTCACAAAATAGGGATATGATCACAAATTACAAAATGATAGTTAAAGTTCATCGGACTGGTCAACAAAACAGTTTTTATAATTAAAAGGGAGTTTGGGATTGCTTATTTAAGATACTTATTTGTTTATTGTGGTTTGACACCTCTAATGAACAGTTTTCAGTGTGTTTATTGGCTTAAATAACGAATTTTTGATAAGTTAGTACGTTCTAACTTATTTAAAATAAAAAGTAAATTATAGTTTTCTACAATTGCATCGATATGAAGGCTTATACTAAAATTCAGTTTTCAAGAAAGTAGGGGGATAATGACATTAAACTAGGGTTTGGGGTTGAAGTATGTGAGTTATGTTTTGGAGTGTTGAAGAAAATGAATACGGTTAAGGGGTGATGATGTTTAAATAAAGGGGCATGTCTTTTTTTTTTTCTTTTTTTTCCGATGTAGGACTTCACAAATTGTATGGGTTGCGGATAACTCGTAAAAAACGCAAGCAATGGTGTAATAGAACCAAATAAAAAATTGTTGATCTATTGAGTACAATTAAAAGTTGTATGACCCAAAAAGCAAAAATATGTTATTAGTTGTCATTTTATGATATTTTCCCAATTATAAAATGAATAATCATTGCAAATTGTGACTACAAATACAATTAAAATTTCAAAATCAAATGTTCGAAAAGTAATTCTTTCTCGATGCAACTTCACTCCTCCATATGAAACCGACAATGTACAAAATATAAAATGCAAAGTGCAAAGTAATCAGTTAACCGGTGATGAAACAACTATCTAAATCAACGACAAGAGAATGAGATGAATCCATGGTATAATTTAATTGGCGTGTAGTTGGAAGTATGAAACGTTAGATGCATCGGGCGTGAGACTGTGAATCTGAAAAGAAGAGAATTATAGGTCATAGTCTCTCTTGAATTTGGAGAAGTAAAGTTAAGAAACTAATATTAGAAATAAAATTGCATATAATATTTAATATTTATTAATAATTTAACATAGAGAAAAAGACAAACTTAGCATAATCTCATAATCTTTTGCCACAAAATAGCAAAACTTAACAAAAGAAAAAAATCAAAGAAATCGCAGGTAGGGTCATGCCACTTGTGATTTTGTTGATGTGACAGCCTATGGGCTGCGATTTTACTGAGGTGTCATATGATGGGCTGCAATTTTGTCTATACTTTCAGTTTAATAAACTAGAAAAACAAAGCAAAATGACAACTCCAAGTCTAGTGTAGTGGTAAGGCGGACACCTCTTTTCCATGAGGTCCCTAAAAGTCAAGTCTTGGCGGAACCTTTTTGTTATCCTTGAAACTCAAAATGATTTTGAATGAAAAAGAGTGCAAGCTATTATGCAAACTCAAGACACTAGATAGCGAAACTAGCTTAAAAGTTAAAACTTATGTCCCTGAATACCATCTTAGTAGCTTTTACCGTTAGGCTAGCTTGAAACTTGTGTCCCTAAATGTCTTCATTATTTTAAAATGAAAAAAACCAGTAATAATATTTTGGAAAATCGCAGCCTATTTAGGGAATACGCAGCCCAATAAAGCCCATCTCCGACTTTTCTAGTTATTTGATGATTTTTTTAATTATATATATATATATATATATATATATATATATATATATATATATATATATATATATATATATATATATATATATATATATATATATATGATAACCGAGAAAGCCACCCGACCCGTCCTTTGGACGACCCGACTGACCCAACCTCGGGGCAACATGAACACCCGGTAAACTCATGTGTCAGGCAACCCACCCTTTGGGTATATATATATATATATATATATATATATATATATATATATATATATATATATATATATATATATATATATATATATATATATATATATATATATATATATATATATATATACATTTGTTGCCTTATAATGCGCCGGCGGCTACTGTTCATTTATGAGGTTTTCTATCTTACGCCGCATTTTGATTTTATAAACTGTTTTTTGAAAGTTAAGCAAATAAGTTTGTTTGGTCAAGTGGTAAGCACAATTGGTAAGGAATGGGACGGTAGATGTTCGAATCCTCCCATGAGCTTTTTTCAATTCTATTGGTGTGACCCATTTATTTTTCCTGTAACGATTTTGGACCAATTTTTTTTGCTTTTTACTCTTTGCTCCCTCCAAGTTTTTCTTTTTAGAATTTCTGACCTTCTTTTAATTTATACTACGCATTTAATTGATATTCTTTTCAAAATTTGACAACTTTTTTTTCCCACTTTTCTTAAAACGTAGTTATTTAAAATTGTCTTTTACAACTTATGGTTTTATGGCTTTTATACAAATTTAGGATTTCATATAATTATTTTGCAACCTTTATGTATTTTCGTTGTTACATTTGTCTTTATTTTCTTCGGTTTTACATATTCGTCTTTTTTACTTTATTAAGGTTTTCTTCGTTTTTGCAGATTCTTTTCTTTTTATAGATTCATTTTCCAAAACTTTTTGGCCATATTTTTTTTTTATATATATTTTCTTAAGAAACAAAAAGTACGTTATCATTTTTTTTTTTTTTTTGCTTATTATGCATATATTTAACCGCAGCAAAGCACGGATCATACTACGCTAGTTTTTAGCTATTTTATGGCAAAAACTTAAAAGATTAGACTTAATTTTTTTCGACAAAATTTGATATCATATAAAACTACATAGACTCGCGAACGTAAACAAACGTAGTTTAACTGTCCAACAACTCACAGATAACTCGACTGGCTTTCATGCCTAAACAAAACAAAAACAGACGCGAACGAAAGATGTAACTTCCTCTTTATGTTAAAATCTCGTGTCTAAAATTTTAAAGAAAGAAAAAAAGTAAATCCAACATAAAAGTGATTGCTATTTTGTTCACATCTCCATTATTCATTTCAAGAAGGCTGCGTCTTGGGTGGAAGAAGCTATACAAATCACCCCTCCTCTGATCACTTTTTTCCGCCACCGCTTTATGATCGATATCGATTCTCTACTGCAACTCTGAGCTTGAGACCAGAAAATGAAGAAGGACAAATCAGTGTTAATAGCAAGCCCTAGCGGAACTTCCGAAGCAAAATCATCTTTTTCAAACAGAGTATTCCTGCCTGAAGAAGAAGAATCGGAGAAGCATCAAACTACTAATGACTTCCCTTTGCCTTCCGCCACTCGTAATGGTTCCTCTAAATACGATTTCGTCAAGGTTTGTTGTTTCAATAATCCTTCCAATTGGTTCCCACTCCAAGTAGTGTTTTCCAAATTTTTATAAGGCGAAATTTCAAACTCTATATCAATGTGGAAAATTGAAATCGAAGCGAGTATTACAGATTTAATCTCCTTAGATATAGACAGATAAAAACGATTGCGTTGGTTAGAGGTTTTGTTTCTTTGTTTTCAGGTGAAAGTATGGCTGGGCGATAATGCCGATCACTACTATGTCCTCTCTAGATTTTTGCTTAGCAGAATGTTGACTGTTACTAAGGTGTTTTCATCCTTTCTTTGCTACTTATCTTTCATACAATCAATGTTCCTTCAATTTTAAACTTAAACATCATAATGTTTTGTTTTCAGATTCCTAATCATGTAGCTCTAAAAATTGCCCTTGAACTCAAGAAACTGCTCATAGATAATAGCCTTCTTGACGTGTATGTCATCATATCAGATCCTCCATTTGTATCCTTTATGTATGTCTCTTAAGATCTCATGTCTTAATTTATATGCAGCTCTCAGTCAGATCTGGAAGCTAACTTGTTTAAGGTAAGGTATATTCATGTGAGCTCCATTTATGACATTCCTCATACATATTCATGAATTTTGTTCTTGGGAATCTGATTGCAGCTCATGGAAAGGCGAGGCTATGGGCAAGAATATATAAATCGTTACAAGATGATGACAAGGTATGTACCAAATTTACAAATCAATTATTTTTTATAAATTTCAATTTATTTATCTTGTTTCTTTTATTTTGTAGATTCCACCATCAGAGAGTACCATTGGTTATTCTTGTATGTGGTACAGCATGTGTTGGAAAGTCAACGATTGCTACCCAACTTGGTCAAAGGCTAAACTTGCCAAATGTTCTACAGGTGAATCTCTTACATGAAAATGTCCCTTTTGCCCCTATTCTGTTAACACATAATTTCATTCTTCTTGATGTTACAGACGGACATGGTCTATGAATTGCTAAGAACATCAACAGAGTATGTAACATTTCAAAACTTATTTAATACTATTATCTTTATCTTAATACAATTACCATATACTCCTTTGACTTTTCTCAGTGCACCATTGACTTCTTCACCTATTTGGGCACGAGACTTTAGTTCCTCAGAGGAGCTAATTACTGAATTTTGTAGAGAATGTAGAATCGTTCGAAAAGGTAATGTACTTTTTCTTTTAGCCAAATTGTTTTTTTCTTTAATATATATTAAAGAATTTTCTTTTGTTTTGTTATAGGTTTGGCTGGTGATTTGAAGAAAGCAATGAAAGATGGGAAACCAATCATCATTGAGGTATAAAGAACACATTTTAAGACAAAATTTTATATTTTTTGATAAAAATATTTACCTTTTTGCCCTTGCAGGGGATGCATGTGGATCCTAGTATATACTTAATGGATGAAGAGAACAAATCACCACATAAGGCTTCAAAAACAGATGAAAATGACTTAAAAGACACGGAAAATAATGCTGAAATTTCCAATACAGAAGCAATTAGTGAAGAGTTGGATAAAATTTCAGATGGTGTCAAATCTGTTCATGTTGTTGACCATGCTGCTGGTAGTCAAACTTAGCTCTTAATTTAATCTTTTCTTTTTGTTGCTTTCTAATTTCTTTTTTTTTCTTTTTTATAATTAAGATGAGAATACAAAAGATCAAGTGGCAGATAAGCCTATTCTTAAAAGAGAGAAATCGGGGGTCATGGAGCCAGTAATAATTCCTATAGTCTTAAAAATGGCTGAATTCGATCATAAGGTAAAGATGGTGTGGTGTTTATTTTTAATTCATGGAGTTATTTTATTTTATTTTTAAATTCAAAAATGTCACTTGTTATTTTCATCTGCAGGCATTACTAGAGGAGTGGATATCTAGCAGGAAATTCAGTGATAAGTATCCAATTAAGGTGATACTATTTATGCATTGTTGATTTAGGAAAAGAATATATTGAATTTTTGTTTTGAACATTTTCAGGAAAAAGATAAAGTGATTAGCAACTTAAAAACTATTCAAGATTATTTGTGCTCATTCAAGTCACAAGGATTAACAGTTGCTAATATATCTGCTACAACATTCCCACAAACTCTTGATTGGCTACACAATCATCTTCTTCAGGTATATTATTATTTTATTTCTGTTTATAATTGGTTCTTAAAAGTTTTTTGTTTTTTTTATTTTTTTGTGCAGTGTATTGAGCAAGGAATATCAACTGCCTCGAAAGGAAACAGTAATCAGACAGGTGGAAGTTAAGAGTACATGTTAATATCTTGAAAAGCTGTTTGTTTTGTTTAATGGTATGGAATGGAATGGAATGGACGATTCCTGGAAATGTGTGATTCCTTTCATTTTGTTAAATTTGTATTCCTTAGTCTGGAGAGGTTTTTGCAAGTGTATGGTAAAGAAGATAAGTGATGTTTCACGTATCATACTTGTGTCAAAATGTAGTTATTTTCTATAAAACCAGCTTTCTATAATACAAGTGAATATGTGATGATTATTTTTTAAAAAGGTGGTGAAAAATGACGAGTTTGTTTAAAAATATTGCTATGTTAATACAAGGGTTGTTTATTGTAAATAATTTTATTCTTTTTTGTAAAAAATGTTTGTTAGCTTGTAGGTTATTAAATTATACGGTAGGAAAATCTGTTTGGATTAGTTAATATGGCATTAAAGCATGATATGTTGATAAGTTGTTTTTGCTACATTATACAATATTAAATAATAAGATGACGGAGCAAGAGAATATATTGGTATATGCATGCATGGTCCTGAGAAAAGAAATACAACGATAACATTAATATGGTTTGCAGGGTTAAAACATTGGTAAATTATTAAATTGATTTCTGCATATAATAAGCATTTCCAAATAAGTTATAAGCACTTCCAAGTAAGTTAGAAGAAAAATAACTTATCAAAAATTGTTTATATAAATTGGTTCAGTTCAATTCCGGTTCAATTCAATTCGGTTCAATGTTTAATTTTCTTTATTACTTCAATTTTAACTTTTTTGTATTTTAATTTTATTTGGTTTTGGGATAATTTGTATTTTTGTATTTTTTATTATTTTAAAATCCATGACGATGTAATTATCGGTGGTGGACATTAGATAAATGTTGATTAACAAGGAGCGTAGAGATCTTTCGAATATATGATATTTTTTCGAATGTGCACTAACTGTTGAAACAATGTATTCGTCAAAAAAAAATTTTATTTACGGTCACTGCAGTGTATAGGTACGCACCTTATATATATATATATATATATATATATATATATATATATATATATATAATCAAATCAAAGTGACGTGGGTTGTCAATGTACTCTCCCAGATTATAATTGTTGTCAATCAAATCAAACTCATTTTCATGTAAAAAAAAAAAAGGTTTCGTGCGAATAGAATCTCCCAAAATAAATAGATAAGAGTGGGGTGCTAAAAATTGATAGTTTATTTAGATTATTGGATCATAGATCATAAAAGGATCCATTAGTCAACGATCAGATCACAGTTGATCTGATTTTATCATGGATCAAATCAATCATCCTATCTAAATTTCGCCCATTGTTGGAGAGTGGCCTTTTATTACTATAAGTTTCACCTATTATCACTTTTCAGGTTGTTCCCATTTAATTCTTTTTGAAAGTGTGTTATGTTCGGTAAATTGAAAAAAAAAAAATGCATAGAAAAATCATCTACATCACTAAGGCAGTAAAAAAAGGGAAAAAAAACATATCAACATAAGCCATATTATACACATCCAAAATGATATTGAGAACAATACAAGACAAGTTAGAAAGAAGAAGGTTTTACACTAATACAAAGAAATGCTTTTACACAACAAGCCATTGCATACATAACAAACATCCTCCACAACCTATAAAACCAAAATAAATCATTGTTTCTTCTTTTTTTTTTTTTTCTTTTTTTGCAACTTACCATTTAAAACAACCAGAGATAATCAACTCTTCTTTGATGCAACTGTTCTTTGAACAGTAGAAACACCATCCACAAACTTTGTACGAAAAAGTACATTGGCATTGTTGAACATCCCTTCTTTCAGTGAAACCACAATAAACTGTCGACACCAAAAAAGAAAATCAATATTGTTTTCAATAAATATCATGTTTGTTTCATAATCATATATTACCTGTGAATGTGGAAAGTGGGCTTTAATCATCCTCCCAATGTTCTGTGTATGACTTAGATCAAGAGCTGCATCAACCTGGTCAATAAAAGTCAAACACATTAAGAGAGATTTATGAAAACATTATATTATATTATATATGTATAATATATAATATATAATAATACCTCATCCAATATATAAAGTGGGGCTGGTTTAAAGAGAAGCAATGCAAGGATAAGTGAAAGTGCAAGTAAGGATCTTTGTCCACCACTAAGCTCTGATAATGACTGTTTCCAAACGCCCCCAAATGCCACGCGTACTTCTAACCCGTCCAAAAACGTCCCTCCCTCTGGTGGTTCTAGCTTTGCCATTGTGCCCGGTAACAAAGTGGAAAATATAGATCCAAAATCACTGAAAAATAGTGGTCACAAGTTTTTTTATTTCAAGTAATGAACCAAAAAATGAATAATTAAATTTTATCCAAGATAATCACCTGTTGACTTTGACCCATGTGACTTTCAATGTCTCTTTTTTCTTCTCGTCAAGCTCTTCAATCACTAGCTTAATCTTTGACTTGTCATTCTGTGTAAGTGAAAAAAAAAAAGGTTTTGGTGGCAAATATTGATAAAAAAATTAAGCATGTTACAGTTTTGGTCCCTCAGTTTACCGGCATTTGCAATTGTGGTCCCAAAAGGTTTTCTCTTGCAATTTGAGTCCTTATTTTGAACGTTTTTTGGTCCCTGTTCCAAAAACTGTCTATTTTTGGGACCAAAAATGTTACAAGAACCTCAAATGAGGACCAAATTTGCAAAAATCAGCTAAACTCAGGGACTAAAAATGAGATTTAATCACAAACAATATTTCCACCAACCTCGATAATGTTTTTCTTGGATATCAAGTCATTGTACTCATCTTCTGCTTTCTCAAACATGGCCATAACTTTCTTGTTCACCCTCTTCTCAAGCCTTTAACAGACAAAACAACTAAAAAGTTAAGTACCAGTTTCTATATAAAGATACTGTTTTTTTTTTTAAAAGACAAATGCAAGAAATAGCAACATATTTTCATTCATCTGTGTACTATAGCATCCTCCTTTCATTTCTTTCGTTTACAACATTGCATTCCGATTATATCAGTAAAAATTGGTTTGTATTTGGAAGACATTGCTAGGTTTTTCAAAGTAAAATGGTCTAATAGGAATAAATAAAAGTAGAATGCTGTAATAAACAAATCATTGAAAGTACATTGCTATTTCTTGCAACAACTTTCACTTCTTACCCTGCTTGTTCAGCCTGGAGACTTTCAAATTGTTCTCTTGCTTTATGTGGATCACGTGCTGTGAAATCATAATCACTTCCACTTCTTCCAAAAAGCTGTTTTTCAGAAGTTATCCAAGAATTCTTTTCAATCAATTTATCCACTTTTGATGAACAGTCTTTCTGTTCCATTTCCATTCGTTTCACCTACATACAAATAACCATAAGCTTTTCGCAATAACCAACACATTAATTTAACATTTCAGAAAAAAGATTAAATTTTTTACCTCGTTTTCCAACTTTTTCCTTTCAAGATTTTTCTCGCCCATTTTATTTTTAAGTTTTTGCTGGTCTTTAAAAATGCGGGTAATTTGTGAGTCACACTCCTTGACCTTTTTACGGGCTGCATTTAGCTCACTTTGTGCTTGACTATGTTCATCTTTCAATGAAGTAACCTACAAAAGTGCAAATGTTATCTTTTATTCAGGAAGACAAAAGAAAGTCAAAAAGTCAACCTTGGTCTTGAGTGCATCCACTTCAGTAGTCAACACACTAATCTGCTTCTGAAGAGAAACTACTTGACTCTCTAAAGATGCTTGTTCTTGTTTGACTGCCTCTGCTTCCATTATAAGTTTCTCCCTTTCATTTTCATGCCCCTAATAAACAAAAGTTCATTCACTAAATTACTATATTGTCCTCAACAATAAGATTACATACATTCCTACATACCTTGAGGTCCTTTGAAGCTGACTGCATATTTTTTTTCAATTCCTTAATCTTTTTCTCTAAATCTTTAAGCCTATGCTCACGATTACTGGAATGGTCTTTAATTGAATTTTCAAGAGTTGTAACTTCGGTTACACATTTTTTATAAAGTTCTTGTTTTTCATTTACTGCAGATTTCGCTTCTGCAAGCTCCTGTTCAATTCTTTTTGCCATTTCACTAAGCTACATCACACACAAAAAGAAACCAAATTATAGCATTAATAATGAATAAAAGAAGATAGACCAGTTTTCTAAAAATAAAATATTATGGAACCTTATGATGCTCATTCTGTTCAGCCCTGGTTTGGAATAGTGAAAGATCGTATGACTTGAGTTCTAGTTGAGTCTTTAAGTCATTGTACTTTTTCTGAAGCGGAAGGAGCTCATTTATCTGGACACATAAAGACAAAATGATGTTAGTTATGTACTTGTTAATACGTATAATTAGAAAAGATTATGGAAAGTAGTATTCAAGGTACACCTTTGATTCGATTTCTGATAGGCGATTTTGATGTAAAGATAATTCTGATTCGGCCTGTCCCAAAGCATGTAGTTGTCTTAACAAATCACCACCACCCCTGGTTATTAATAAGTTATATTAGTACAGATAAAACTTCCATATTTAAATAAAAGTAAATTACAGGTATAGACCCTGTGGTATCAAAGTTATGGTTTTCATCTAGATGTTTCTTTGTTGCACAGGTTGTCCCTAAAAATTAGTTTTGTTGTAAGTTAGTCCCTGTCACTAACGCTGTTCAAAAATGCTCTATTAAATCTAAAGAAAAATGACTTTTTTACTCCCATCTTCATCTCCTTCTTTCCATCTTAATTTACTCATCTTAAACAAAAATCCTGGAAATTTACTCATCTTAAACTCTGGAAACAAACTCAAACCCAATAATAAACTATAACTGATAAATTCAAGATTTACCAGTTTACTATTTTGATGAGCTGATATTGAAGTGTTTGTCCACTAATATAAATTAAATGTAAAATCTGTGGGAAGGTTTAATTTTGGTTGTAGTTTATATTTAAGTTTGGGTTTATTTTTAGAGTTTAAGATGAAGGAGGTTTATGGAAGAAACTGAAGAGGATAAAGAAGCAAATGAGGGAAATATAGTCGATCTGCTTTGAAATTAATCGAGCTTTTTTAACAATCAGTGGCACTGGCAGGGACAAACCTTGCAACAAAACTATTCTTTAGAGACCACCTTTGCAACAAATAAAAGATCGGGACAAAAACCATAACTTTCAACATACCACAGGGACTAAAATAGTAATTAACTCTTTAGATAATAACAATGCATGTGAGAATTAACTATTTGTGAAATGTTGCTTACTTGCGAGAACCACCAGTCAAAAGACCACTTGGTTGAAATATGTCACCTTCCAAAGTCACACTTGGGGTACTAACTTGACGATTAAAAGCAACCTGTGAACAAAAGTTAAATCGGGTTAGAAAAATAATCTTTTTGTTGTGAAATTGAAAAGAAGTCAAAAAAGATAGTCATAAGAGCCAACCCACATTTAAAAAAGAAAACTGTTTTTTGTTATAAAACTGATAAGAATATAAGATGTCAAAAAAGTACCTCTCTTGCAGCTTCACTAGTCTTGCAGACAAAAGTTGCGCCAAACACATATTCCATTGCCGTCTGAAGTTCATCATCATAACCAACCAATGAAAGCGCCACCTCAGCATTCCCTTTACCTACCTGAAAAAGAAAAGAAAAAACTTATCATGTGACAGAAGTATATTAAATGATACAAGTAGTTTTATAAAAGCAAGAAACTTGCCAATTTAGTAGCAGCAGTTTGGACTCTAGAAGGGACAGGATGGCTTTGAATTTTGTTCAAAGGAATAATAGTGACTCTTCTTCTAAGATCACCATTTTGAAGAAGTTGTTTTCCTGTATTTTCAGTGTCCACCACAACATTAAACAACTTCCCACCTGCACAAACCTCCAAGGCAGTCATAGTTGCGCTATCTTTGACTTTTATAAGCTTTGCCACCACGCCTTTGACTTTTGACCGGTCAAAGTTCTTCACGGGGTCACGGTAAGAAAACTCAATGTTCCCCAAACGTGAAGAAATCATCCGTATTTCCTCTTTTATTTTATGTACTGCTTCTGACTCCACCATTCTGTCTTTTTGTAGACCTTCCATCTTGCCTTCTTCATATGATAAAGACTTCAAAGCCTTTTCAACATTTTCAACATCTTTCTGTCTGATTTTGAGCTCTTTTTCTACAGAAACAGCTTCATCACGCTTTGATAATAACTTAGTTGTATTCTCTTTTAGCTCTTTTTCACTATGACTTATCTTTGTTTTCAATTGTTTCAATTCTGTTTCGGCTTTTCCAACTGCCACTTTAGCATCACCTAATTGATCTTCAAGACACTTCTCTTCATTACCATTGCTTTTTCCTGCAACTACACCTTGATACTCTTTTTCATGTTCTTCTAAACTCTTTGTTAATTCTTCAACTCTTTTCTTCAAATCAGCAGCTCCATCTTCTGCATTTTTAACAGCATTTGCTCTATCTTCAACAGACTGCTTCAATTCTTCAATGTTCTTTTCAATCTAAAAAGCATCAAGAACATATAACATTACATCTTTAAGAAGCTGAAAGAACATAAGAATGATGTCACAAATAAAGTGCCAGTTTACCTTTTGAAGATTCTTTCTCTCTGTATTGAGATTGTCCTCTTGGTTTTTCAGAACAGAAGCTTCTTTAACAAGATCACAAGAAATGGTATCAACTTTATCTGAAAGAGCTTTAACCTCACCACCCGTGGTTGCATCTTTTTCAGCAGTTAGTTTTGTTACATTAGCTTCCATTTCTAGCACTTCTGTTTGCATTGTTACTGTATCATTATCAATCTCAGTAATCTTAGCTTTTACTTCTTCAACACCAAGAAGTGCATTATCTCGAATTTTCTCCGCTTCTACATATTCGTAAGCAATACAAAACCTTTTCAATCGATCTAATTCTGCATTCCCATTAGACCATTGCATGTATTGCATTCGTTCTTTTCTAAGTTTTTGTAGTGCGGGGAGTATTTCCTGGTCAAGAAGCTTGTTGATTTCATCAACTTTACCCTGCTTTTTCTCAAGGGTCTTCAAAGCAGCTTCTTTTTTGGTTTCATACATTCTTGTTCCAGCTGCTTCTTCAAGCATGGATAATATTTCAGGAGGTTTCATGTTTAGTACCTTGGTGATACGCCCTTGCATAATCAAGAAATGTGGATTGTTGACATTCAACTGAACTGAGTGGAAAAGATTTTGCACTCTACTTGGCTGTGCAAGGTGTCCATTGATTAAGTATTTGTTCCTCCCACCGACCACAATCTGTGTCAGAACAAAGACAAACCCTCAACATATGTGCTAAAGTATCATAAATTGTAAATTCTAAGAAAAATATTATTTAAACATTCTGAGTTGTGTCAAACGCGAAATTTTAGGGGGGGGGGGGGGGGGGGGGGGGAAGTTGACTGCGAACAAATTCATTTCAAGTTCTCACTGGAGCAAAGAAAAACCTAAGTGACGAGTACATTAAATTCTTTAATCGACGATATGATTGACGTATCACGTCAAATACCTGGCGTGTGACGGTAATTTCGGGGCAATCTTCATATCCAAGAGGGCTTCTACTCCTATCGGAGTTATCAAACACAACCGAGACAGTGGCCTTCGTGATACCAGCCTGTCCCTGCTTGTAAACTAACTCCTGCAGATTCGAAGCTCGAACCTGCTGCAAGTTCGTGATACCTAACACGAAGCAAATCGAGTCGAGGATGTTCGATTTCCCGGATCCGTTTAAGCCGGTGATGGCATTGAAAAAGGGATCGAAACCCGGAACAACTGTTCTTGTAGCGTATGATTTGAATCCCTCTAAACAAACCTCTTTAATGTGCATTGTGACCGATAAAAACCCTAGAAACCTGAGATTTCGGACGATATCAGTTGAGAAATGAAGTGCAATGTAGAAAAAGGAAACGATTTTGATGGAAACAGAAGGTTTTTGAGATTAAAACCCTTTGAGCTTGACAGATAATGTATTGTGAATGATGGATTCCAAGTGAATTTTTAAATCAATAAGGGTTTGGTTTGAACGGCGGGAAAACTTTATTTTCAAAACTTTCGATTTCGATCGTGTTTAGACCAACCCAATCCAAACCACTATTTTTAAAAATTTTACTATAAACATAATAACAAAAAGTATATTAATATTGATATAATTTTGTGGAGAAAAATAAATTATGTAGTTTGATACATTTTATTTATTTATTTGGTTAATATAACACTTAAATATTTGTAAATAAAGATTTGTTGACAAAAATAAGTTGAAACCTAGTGAGTTTGGGAAACCAATCTAAGGTCGTCCATGCAATCGGATCGGCCTAATGTTTTCTTTTCCTTTCTTTTAAAATTTTTATTTTATCTTTTATGAAGATTGGGTCAGAAATGATTGTCAATGAGGATAGCCTTATAATGAGTTTGTAATAGACCTGGCAAAATCAGACACGACACGACAACCCGACACGAACCCGACACGAAATTAGCGGGTTTGGGTAAGAGGTTTCGACCCGTTTAAGTAAACGGGTCGACACGACACGACACGAAAATTTAAACGGGTTGGGTTAGGGTCAAGACTTTTAACTCGAAAATGACCCGAATAACCCGTTTATATATATATATATATATATATATATATATATATATATATATATATATATATATATATATATATATATATATATATATATATATATATATATATATATATATATATATATATATATATATGAATCACGTTTTTAAATTAAATATATATTATGAAATTTTTTTGGAGCTTACGAAGGTAAAAGCTAAAGTGTGGTGATATATTTCAATAAAACAATTTTCACACCGTAATTCATTTTAATACATGAAAATATAACTGCATTATTAAAACTACTAAATTTACATACACTATCTAATCCAAATATGCAAAGATATAAAAACTTTTAGAAAAGATGAAGTATACCGTGAGCTAGTTATTTGACAAACAAAGGAGTTTGATTAAAATGTTTCCATCCCACATCGGTGGTGAGAGGAAACAAGAGGATGCCTCCTCCTCTATAAATAGGGACATAGTAGTATCCTTTCTCAACATCTAAACCGTGAGAACTTCCTTACCGCTACGTTTGTAGTATGGTGAGGTATTCCTTGGTTTGGTTTTCTTTATTTGGACCGGATTGCACTGGTTCGAATTAGGCTTCTAAGTTAAAAGTTAAAGTTTTTGCTGGCCGGGTTAAACGGGTTGGTGGGTTAGACGGGTTGACCTGATTATAAAATTTTTTAAACGGGTTAAACGGGTTGTGTCGGGTTGAATCAGGTTAAACGGGTTGAGTTCGAGTTACAACTTTCAACCCGTTTATGTAAACAGGTCGTGTCCGGGTTCACCCCTCTCAACCCGTTTAGTGTCTTGACCCGACCCGAACCCGACACGACTCGACCCATTTGCCACCTCTAGTTTGTAAGACTACTCCCATCGGTAAATTTGAGTCGATTTGTTCACACTGTTCAAATTAAAAGAAAAAAAATATATACGAGAATTTCAACGACCTAAGCAATCAAAATGCCCCCCGCTTGCACTTGGGCTAACCATATTTTTCTTTTCTTTTCTATGTCACTTGCTTCTTTTACATTTTCATTTGTTAGTCTTATATATTTATAGAATAAACTTTATAAACTTAAAAATATAATAAGGGGCGGACCTAAGAATAAGCTTATGGGGGAGGTGCCCCCAAATAAATTTTTTTAATATTTATAAGCTATTAATTTTGATCTATATTCTTATAAATATATATGGTGTCCTCAATCACAATTCCAAATGATAATAATGCCCCAATAAATCAAAATTTTAGATCCGCCACTAAATATAATATTATTTCGATCAAAAAAAAATATCAAAGTTTGTGTTTTTTTATCTAGAAATCAAGTATAATATTGGCATGCTTTTATATCCAATTGTTGGATGTCGAAACCAACAAAAAAAATAATCAAAATATTAAAAATGGACTAACTTGAACACACTAAGAGTTAGTATAAATGGAAGCAGGGTTCGTGTCCTCAGGGATACAGATTAACAGTTTATACCAAATATATTCAAATACAGATGCAATTGTCATTTAAATGTAACAAATATGGTGGGGTTGATTTTAGAAATTAATATCAAGGGCATTAAATATTTTAAAATTAAATTCAAATAATAAAAAGCATTCAAACACAAAGGTTATCTATTTAAATGATTCAAGTTATGATCATAAATGATTATGGTGAAATGATCATCTAAATAATGAATTGTAATGACATGCAATGACATTTAAATAATGAATTGTAATGGCATTAAATGTAAGTCGTTCTAACAGTTTTCCCATTTATGTAATTTAACAAAATGCAGTTTGATGCGAACTCGGCCCCGAGGGTCGGGTCTTGGTGTTAGATCTGGATCGTGGATCTAGTGTGGTGCCGTCAGCTGGTTCCTAACTCGGTTCCTAGCTGCCATCAGAGAACAAAACCGTTAGAACCGTCCCAGGGCGTCAGCCCCGGGAGACGGCTCCGACGATCAAGTTAGTGTGGTGAACGATGAGAGATGATCTCTCCTGGCCAGAGAGAATCATCCTGGTGTGTAGAGGAGAGAAGTGGAGGTTGATCACCTAAGGAATTAGGGTTCCCTCATGTTCTATTTATAGTGGGCAATTAGGTCAGGCCTTGGGCCAGACCAACTCAGGCCCAGCTAGCCGGCAGCACTGCTGGGCCGGCTGACAAGCAAAGCAGCCCAGCGCTGGAAGGCAGTCCACGCCGGAAAGTCCACGCTGGAAAGTCCACGCCGGAAAGTCCACGCCAGAAAGTCCATGCTGGAAAGTAGTAGGTCGGCCGGCGGACCTATACTATCAAGTCCCCTCAGTCCGATGTGATTGGTTTGCGGCCGATCGCATTGGACTGGATACAGTTCTATTGATCATATGCTGTCAAGTCCCCTAGTCCAATGTGGTTGGTTTACGACC
This sequence comes from Cichorium intybus, assembly GCA_023525715.1. Classification (NCBI taxonomy): domain Eukaryota; kingdom Viridiplantae; phylum Streptophyta; class Magnoliopsida; order Asterales; family Asteraceae; genus Cichorium; species Cichorium intybus. Next base: position 4,374,057 of record CM042010.1, read on the forward strand.
AATCGCATTGGACTGGACATAGTAAATGTGCATCAATGTACAAAATGAACAACCAAACCTCGTCTATGGGAGCCGTAGTATGTTGTAGTAGATTTCAAGGTAGACTTGGATCTACACAACGTGAGGCTAGCTTGATAATGTTTTCTTGCATCGTCGGATTATGATTCGGTCAATATGACGCAACATAGTTATTGTCACAGCTGTGTACTGTTACGGTCATGCAACATGGAAGTGGCGTGATAATGCCGCAAGGCGACTATATGATGTAGCAGCGAAGCTACTGTAATCATTATGTGGAGGGATTGTTGTAACGTTCCCGTTATGTCTTGGTGAAGTACCGCCAATAATTATCTACATAGCCTTCTTTTCATGAGTTTTGCGAATAGTCTCAATAATGTTTTGTACAAGCGACACCACGCCTGTTTCCCCCCAGTCTGATGCGGGTAACTGATAGGTATCCGTATCATACTAAAGCGAATAGAGGAAAGCTGTAATAGTGTTGTCCTCATTGTTGTTTTAATGATGTCGTTACCGCCATAGTGAGCAGTAAGGGCTGCTGTTCGGATGAATAAGGAGCAAAGTTACCCCCGGATAATGAGCAGCGAGGCCATCCGGATAATAAGCAGCAAGGCTGCCTCCCGGATAATGAGCAGCGAGGCCATCCGGATAATAAACAGCAAGGCTGCCTCCCGGATGATGAGCAGAGAGGCCATCCGGATAATAAGCAGCAAGGCTGCCTCCCGGATAATGAGCAGCGAGGCCATCCGGATAATAAGCAGCAAGGCTGCCTCCTGGATGGTGAGCAGAGAGGCCATGCGGATAATAAGCAGCAAGGCTGCCTCCCGGATAATGAGTAGCGAGATTGCTACCGAGATAATGTTGTTATTGTAGAATAACTTTGTTGTAGTGAGATACGGCGTGAGAAGTACTTATTGATCGTCGAAGTATAAAGAAGACCATGTTTGTCTTTGTCGATCTTCACATAGAAAATATATCGTTAGACATGTTAAGGCTTGGACTTAAAGTCGCTGAGCCTGTCAAGAACATTTGTCCATTCAGACCTTGCTAAAGCTAGGACCAGGAGTCGCTGAGCCCGCTAAGGGATATTTCACCCTTAAGGTCGATAAGACTAGGACCAGGAGTCGCTAAGTCTTCTTCGGGATGTTTCACCCGGTTAGACCTTGCTAAGGCTAGGACCAGGAGTCGCTAGGCTTGCCAGGGGATTTCTCGCCCTGAAGGTCAATAAGACTAGGACCAGGAGTCGCTAAGCCTTATTCGGGATGTTTCACCCGGCTAGACCTTGCTAAGGCTAGGACCAGGAGTCGCTAGGCTTGCCAGGGGATTTCTCGCCCTGAAGGTCAATAAGACTAGGACCAAGAGTCGCTAAGCCTTCTTCGGGATGTTTCACCCGGCTAGACCTTGCTAAGGCTAGGACCAGGAGTCGCTAGGCTTGCCAGGGGATTTCTCGCCCTGAAGGTCAATAAGACTAGAACCAGGAGTCGCTAAGCCTTCTTCGGGATGTTTCACCCGGCTGGACCTTGCTAAAGCTAGGACCAGGAGTCGCTGAGCCCGCTAGGGAGTATTTCACCCTTAAGGTCGATAAGACTAGGACCAGGAGTCGCTAAGCCTTGGATTGGGGCCGAGGGCCGCACCAATCTAATATCGGTTAAGGCTAAGAGCCTTCAAATGTTCTCATTTTAGCACTTAAGTCGATGCAGTCAATGACTCACGGAAGGGGTTATGTCTTTTGAGCTCCGTTAGGATTGTGCTTATACTAGCCAACACTTTGCGAGTCTGCTCGTGGAATAGTTGTGATTTGGTTATTGTTATAAGGCCATCTAACACAATTGTTGTCGAGATAGCAAGCAGCGGTGTTGCTGTCAAGAGTTGTACGGTTTGGGCTGCTGTCTGGCTAAGCAGTTGGATAGCATGGCTGTTGGCCGGACAGTATGACTGTCTGGAGCTTGGTAGCATGGCTGTCTGGAGCTTGACAGCATGGTTGACAGGACTGCTGGCTGGAACTAGGTGGAAAATGCTAGCTGGAGCTAGGCAACATGGCTATTGCCTGAGGCTGAGTGGCGCCTGTCTGGCTAAGCGATTGGGCAATATAGCTGCTGGCCTGATAGTGTGACTTTCTGGTGCTGGAGAGCGTAGTTATCTGGAGCTGGAAAGTATGGCTGTCTGGAGCTGGAGAATGACTACTGACCGGAGATTGGCAGCGGTTGCTGCTTGAGTTCAGAATATTAATGTCATCTCTCGATAATACTTTATCGTTATCAGCTTGTCATGTAGTTTATCTTCAAACTTAAGATAGATATAACGCTTCTGTATAGTGTTGTGTCAACCCTTCTACTCCTTTTTTTTTTGTTGGAAAGTGATGATGATGATTTAATGAGGATAATGAGTGTATGGAGTTATGTCTTGTACAATTGAGTATGGGTTGTTTTTTGTATTGTTGATTCGCCCCAGAAGATGTGGGAGCTCATATATGGAAGTTTGTGCATGGATTGTTACATTTCACATTTGCAGGCGTTCTTTTTGGTGGTAAGTGCTCAATGGCACGGTTGTTAGTTGGAGTAGGAGCCCGACAGCGAGGCTACTGGTTGAGGCTGGCCGTGGGCTGCCGTCTGGAACGGCTGGGACTGGACCACGAGGTTGCCTTCTGGAACTAGCAGCGGAGTTGTTGGCTAGCGTCGGAGTCGGCGGCGAGCTGGCTGGAGCTAAGCCACGGGGCTGTCATCTGGGATTAGCAACGGAGTTGCTGGCTAGCGCTGGAGTTGCTGGCTAACGTTGGAGCCAGGAAACGAGATGGCTGGAGCTGGACCGCGACTGCTGGCTAGCGTTGGAGCCAGGAAACAAGCTGGCTGGAGCTTGACCGCAACTGCTAGCTAGCGTTGGAGCCAGGAAACGAGCTGGCTGGAGCTGGGCCGCGGCTGCTGGCTAGCGTTGGAGCCAGGAAACAAGCTAGCTGGAGCTGGGCCGCGACTACTAGCTAGCGTTGGGCCGCGACCGCTGGGAGAGCTCGGCAGCGGAGCTGCTGGATGAAGCTGTGCAGCGGAACTCCTGGGAGAGCTGGGCAGCGGAGCTGCTGGATGAGTTGGGCAGCGGAGCTGCTGGGAGGAGCTGTACGCTGGAGCTGTTGGGCAGAGCTGGACAGCGGTGCTGCAGGGCGGCAACACCATGTAGAATGACGGTGTTGTCGTCTGATTCTTTTCCACCATAGTAAGTTTGTATTTTAGAAATGCGTCGTTGCGTGCCATATGAGTTTTTCTTGTAAATTGTCAACCAAAAATGCTTTTGCCTCGTGTGTTGTGTCGACTCTTCTACTCCACCCCCCTTTTCTTTTCTCTTTTTTTTTTTTATATTTTATATATATTTTTTCTTACAGGTGTTGGCATGCTTGCGATGTGGGGAGGAGAGTCGAGTTTGCGGTGTTGCCAAACTTGAATTGGATTATGTGACGGCTTCTCTTGCGAGTTCATTTGTAGTTCTTTTTCACCGTATGGAATCGGTAAAAACTTTATAATCTTTATACATAATAAATTAAGACAATGTCATGTCGCTTTGTATCGAGGTATATTGTGTTCTTCTTGTTATAGGTGCCAACTTGCTCGCCATGTTGGAAAGAGTGTGAGTCATTGAATGTATGGCTGTGCTTGGGTTACCTCACATGTTTTTGTGACTCGTTCAATTGTACATGTCAAAAATGCAATACAAGAGTAAGTTTTTGAAGGCTTGTATAAAGAATGATAAATGAATAATGAATGTCAAAGCGGGTTTATGTGTAATTGTTGTCCTTTTGCGTTGTTATGGATTGGCTAAACCAATATTTTGTTTTATAATTATTTTGTTACAATTACACATAGTTTTTTTTTTATAAATCAACCTGGTGTGGCATCTCTTCCCCCCCTTTTTTTTTGAAAACGAAATAAATGTGATTGTATAATGTTTTATATTCATACATATGAAGACTGTTACATGTGTAATTGTATATATAAACGTTTATTTAAACCCAACGTTTGCATGCTTATGTATATGGAGGCGTCTATTTGAAACCAAAGTTTGGGGGGAAACATGTAATCAATGGTTTTGATTTAGTACTTATTCATTCTCATGATACGGTTATAAATCGATATTGCTTTTTCGCATGAATTTCGTACTTCACTGAAAACATATTTCAGAATAGTAATTCAAAACAAAATAAATAAACAATAAATGGATATGTGTGAGGATAAGGTGAAGTGCATGTACCTCCTGCTTCATGTGTTGTACCATGCACCATTTTAGGACGTCCATTGAGGCTAAAGGGTAATTGTACGTGTAGCTTTGAGAAATTATGTCTTTATGTTGGTTGTGTGAGAGGTGAGTTTACTGTAAGTGATTCTATTTGTACAAATAATCAGTGATCATGGTTCGGATAGTGCATGTACACCCTCTATTGTAGTGGTGTTATTCTCTCTCTCCCTTTTTTTTTGTTGGGCTTCTTCACGGCGATGAAAGGTAGATAAACTAAAAAATGATCTGGTTAGGTTACGACTTCTTTCATCCAAGGAGACATAACCTGGCGAATTTGGACTCATGCTTTCGACTGAGATAGAGAAACGAGAACCCGCAATAAGTTATATCAGAACCGTTGGTGAGCATTACAAAGTGGAATTGATGTATGGGTGGTTAGCTCCTGTGCTTGTATTTGCTGATTTGCTGGTGGTTGGTTCTTGAGGAGAGGATACCCCAAGGAAAGTTCTAATAAGGTTCCCCCAAAAAGCAAAAAGAATATCATCAGTAGGTTTTAACTTCCATTTCTTTTGAAAACGATACTTTTGTCTTGTAGTAAGATCGAGAGCTGTAATGGTTATTCTATGTGTTGACAACTAAGATGAACTCCAATATTGTGACCTTGGTCTTCCTTTTAGACTTTGAGTTTCGTCTGGGTGTGCATTGAGGGCTTGTTGCGGTGTAGGGGCCGGTGTGTATTGATTTCGATCTTACTTGCGTGTTAAGTCCAAAATTTCCTCACAGGCATTTCATTGAACATCTAAAGTGCGCAGCTCTACTCCCTTCTTTTTTCAGCCAATTTGTAAGTGAAAAAACTCGAAATCGCCTCGATATTAATACCATGACTTTCGATTTTGTTGGGTTATGTACTGAAAACGTGAAATTCATTGGGTCTAATATGCAATTAGTGATTGAATAGTAATCGATTTTTCAAAATCGGGTGGTAAAGATTCGTGACTACGAAATTCAGTGTACCGGCTTCACTTTGGAGATTTTGGGCAGGCGTGAGCGGATTCCCAGCGTAGACAGGTTCATCTTCGATCACATTCGGCGCTCCTGAGTTCGTATGTGTGTTCGGATGTGCATCGAAGGTTGGAGGGGAGGATGTCGATATCATCTTTAGTACAAGTCGAACTGTCGAAGGTTTAAGGTTTGTGTGTCAATATCAGCTGGGCAGCGTGAAGTTGTGGGCAATTCTGAATACAGGATATAGGGGTGTGTTTATCTATAGTCGAAATCAACACATCAGTACATGCCGGAAAGTTAACCTGCTCTCCGATTTGGGTAATTTGAGTGAGTACACGAGGATTGAGAAAAATAATTTAAGGTTCTTGTGGTTTGACTTGTGCGAGAAGGAGCCGTTGACGGGAATATGATCGAAATCGAAGCTCTACGATTTTGTGCGCTTTTGCCGCAGCCTTTTGCTAGTTTGATCCTTGCTTTCCTTTTGTTGGGTGAGTCTCGAATATGTAACACTTTAGAGCACTTCAGTGCTCTTAAAATGGGTCTGCGTTTTTTGTTTGCAGACGAACGAAATTTTGAAGGTAACAAGATGATAAAAACATCCAAAGCTAAAGCGAATCACACGATGTTTGTTGTTTTTTTTTTTAAGAAATGAACCTTTCGAAGAATAGATTCGGTATTTTCTAACATCCAGGCTTTTGGGTGTTTTGTGTTTGGTCGGACTTCTCAAAGAAGAAGATGATTGTCGGAGATGGGTTTTTAGAAGTATATATCCTTCGAATAGTGGGTTTCTAGAGATATTTGAGCATGTAAAACTTCACCAAAGAACAGATTCGTAGAAATTGTTGAAGAAGTTGAAGCATGAGAAACATATCTGAAGAGATCGTCGAGAATGTGAGGTTGAACCTCGGGCAACAATGGCTGTTTTGCTCGAGGTCCCACGGATGGCGCCAATGATGCGAACTCGGCCCCGAGGGTCGGGTCTTGGTGTTAGATCTGGATCGTGGATCTAGTGTGGTGCCGTCAGCTGGTTCCCGACTCGGTTCCTAGCTGCCATCAGAGAACAAAACCGTTAGAACCGCCCCAGGGCGTGAGCCCCGGGAGACGGCTCCGACGATCAAGTTAGTGCGGTGAACGATGAGAGATGATCTCTCCTGGCCAGAGAGAATCATCCTGGTGTGTAGAGGAGAGAAGTGGAGGCTGATCACCTAGGGAATTAGGGTTCCCTCATGTTCTATTTATAGTGGGCAATTAGGTCAGGCCTTGGGCCAGCCCAACTCAGGCCCAGCTAGCCGGCAGCACTGCTGGGCCGGCTGACAGGCAAAGCAGCCCAGCGCTGGAAGGCAGTCCACGCCGGAAAGTCCACGCTGGAAAGTCCACGCCAGAAAGTCCACGCTGGAAAGTCGTAGGTCGGCCGGCGGACCTATACTATCACAGTTCATTGATTAAATCTAACATGCATTCTAAAATTTAGCGGTTCTAAATTTAGAATACATATTGCAAAGATGATGATGGAAATGTCAATCATAATCAAACATTCATGCTGTCCGGAATGGTTAATTACATTTGTATGAATCTATAATGGAATTGAAATCGCTTAAAACACAACATCATTATTTTTTCCTATTTTCAATAATCAAAGCTATATTAAGGTTCAAATATTGAAGAATATTATTAAATTGACTAACAAAGTGATCAATTTCATTAACAATCTAACATGTTTCTGAATGGAATCCGAAATTAAAAATAAGAATCCATACAAACAAAACATTTAAAAATATCTAACATAAACACTTCACATAAAAACTTGAATCAAATATCAAAAGATAGACCCTAATGTTGGAATTGTTCTGATTTAGCCACACATAATGACTAAATCCACACAAAATCTAAGCAATAAAATGTTAATTGCACTTACAATCAAAATAATCTAGTGTTATTCACTTGAAATAGATGCAATTTCCCAAATAAAAGCTCCAGAAATCGTCATCTATATGAAGTGTAATGTCAAAAAGACCCAAAAAACGTGTTTCAAGGAGGTGGTTACAAGCAGTTTTGCGTCACACGGGCGTGTCACTGGATAGGCAAAAATCGACACGGTCTTGTGGGCGAGAAAAAGGGTGTCTAGCATCTGCGTCCAGTGTTGCAAAACTCGGCCAACTCGGCCGAGTACTCTGCCGAGTACTCGGACTCGGCTAGGTACCTTGGCGATTTTTCAAGAATCGGTCTAATAAATCAGACTAGCTATTACTCGGAATTCGTCGGATTTCCTCGGAATTCCTCGGAAATTCCTCGGATTTCCTCGGAATTCCTCGGTCAAACCTTATACTCGGTTTGTTGACTGAAAAAAAAAATGAAAATGAACTCCTAAATTAATTGATATTCATCTATTTTGTTATAAATCTAATGAACTTATAATATTTGTCATATATATAATTTACCAAAAATTAGTTTCTTTATAATTTACGTTATCCGAGTACTCGTCTGAGTACTCCCCGCCTAGCCGAGTAATCGCTACTCGCTAGTCCACCGACCTGGGAGCGCCTAGCGTCTTTTGCAACACTGTCTGCGTCAGCACGGGCGTGTGGCCTTCCTCTTCAAAACTCAACACGGCCGTTTTGCACTTCTATCCGATAATTTTCAACTAAGACTCCAATGTTCAAAATCACGAACTTCTTTTAGCGTCCAAAATCATCCCAAGGTCCTCGATTATCCTCCGTCATTGCTCCAAACCTACAAAAACAACTAAAAATACCAAAAGTAGATTGTGTTCCACCAAAACACGTATTTCACAAAATGATATAATATGCATAAGATAAATGCATGAAATGCATTATAAATATATGTAAAAAAACTTGATAAATCATGCATGAAAATGCTTTTAACAACAATTTCAACTCTTTGTTTTTTAAATCCATTGATTTATTTTTTTGCTATGATTAATCAAATGGATTCGGATTTTGTTTTATAATGTAATAATATTAAAAATAATAACAATAACTATGATAAACAATATTTTGTTAATAAAAGTTGGTTTAGATTGGGTTGCTAATGAGATGTGAAAATTGAATTAGATTGGGTTGTATATGTGGAAGAGAGAGAAATTATTTTTAATAGAAAAAACGGATTGAGTTTTTTTGCTAAGGCTGATGGGAGTACCCATCACATTGCCCAAATGTGATGGGCGCCACGTCATCGCCACATACAATTTTATCCCATCACACTCCATCACATTATCCCTTTTATACCTATCACATTTTCATCACACCACATCATCTTTTTAATTAAAAAAAATTCAAAAATAAATTAAAACATAATTTTTAAATTAAAAACCATTTCATTAAAAATAAAAATTACATTAAAAAAACTAACTTAGACAATAAAAATTACACTAAAAATAAAAACAAACGTAAACTAGTTGTCGTCGTCGTTGTCGTTCCTAGGGCGATATTTAATGCGGACACTTTCCCGCATCGCCAAGAAAATTTCTAAATCCTCGCCCTCGAAGTTGGATGGTTTTTTTGTCAAGAAGTCGATATCGGCGTTTCGTTGTAACTCCCGTTGCGTTTGGACAAATTGCCGTTGCGTTTTGACAATTTCTTGTTCGACCCGACCCATAATCCCGACCTTTTCGCTTTGTAATTAGACGTATCGGTCGAATTTTTCGCCAATCAATTCCATAACGCTCGACTCCGAACCGGAACCCGAAGCCGCTTGCTTGCCGTTTTTTTTGCCCGGTCTCGCCCAATCGGTCAATGGATCGGTTGGGGTTCGTCTTCATCGAGATTGACGGGCTCGTCGTTCACGTCAATATAAGTTCGCCCGTCCGATTGTTGTGACGTCCCTTGGTGGACCGACCTCGATCGTTTAGTTCCCGAAGATTGCGAATATTCGACAAGAAGTCATTTCGGTTGTTTTTTCAACTCGCTCCAAGCTTGCATATACAGGAACGCTTTCCGAGTGGGCGTTGTTGTTTCGTATTGTTTTAACGCCGCGTTCAAAACGTCGATATCGTTGGACCCGCTTTTGCGCATGTTCGTGATATTGTTGAAGATGTCGTTAAAATGGTTGAGCTTCATTCGCATCTCCCGAAATTTCCCCGTTATTTTATCCATGTTGCGCTTTTTTTCTCCCATTAATTCGTAAAATAACGCTTGCACTTTGTTCCAAAAAGTGTCAAGCGTTTGGGAGTCCCCGACGATCGGGTCAACGGAAACGGAAATGTACGCCTTGACCAAATTTAGTTCTTCATCTTTCGTACAAAGCATTCGTTTTTCGCCCCCCGTTTGTTTTGCCTTCCTTCTTGCGTCCCAGTGGGTTTGGTTGTCGTCTTCTTCTTGTGTCTCTTGAACAATTTCGGGAGACACCGGTTGAGGTTGTGGTGGTGGTTGTGACATCGGTGGTTGCGATGATTGGGCTTGGAATCCTTGTGGTTGAAACGGAAACAGGGGTTGAAATTGTTGATATGGGTTGAATGGCGGATATGGTTGTTGAAAAAGTGGTGGTTGTGCGATCGGAGACCCGCCTTGAAGTAAATTCATAAAACCACCGCGGGGCGATTCAAAAGTCGGGTATTGGCGCGGGGTCGAGTTTAATCCGAACGGATCATACTCGCGGTTTTGGTTTGAAGGTGGGGTGTTTGGATTTTGTTCCATTGCAAAAGATGTTTAAATATTTGTGTGTTTGAGGTTAAAAAAATGAAGAAGATGTGTGTATTTGAGGTTAAAAAGATGTGTTTATATATATATATATATATATATATATATATATATATATATATATATATATATATATATATATATATATATATATATATATATATATAGAGTTAGTATTAAATACATTTGCTAAGTATTGTGTGAATGTAGGACCAATTTTGGGCCATTAGATCAAAAAAATGGAGGGTTGTGATCAACAATGGTATGATGGTAATTAAAAGGAAAAAAATTAATTACTTTCTAAATTAAAACGGCCAGAAGGGTAAATCAGACTTTTTGGTTTTAATTAAATGGCGTATTTTAAGGATGTTAGGAAGTTGCGTGTTTTACGGATGTCAGTTACGTAACATTACATCCACAGACTACCGTTCTCAAAAGAATACACTCTCATTCTCAAAGAATGCTAAGTTACGTACCATTACATCCACATACTACCATTTTTAAAACGTGCAGTTGTTATTTTTTCCTATTCTATGAGAATGCTATGCATATGCTGCTGTTTTTTCTTATTATCCGAAAATGTACAATTTACGTATTTTTAGTTTAGCCTTTTGACACACTTATTCTCATAGAATATGGGTAGAATTATGAGAAGCTGTGTTGAATCATCATCAGAGAATAGTTGTACATTCCGATCCAACAAGCACGAATTCAAGTTTTGCATACCTGCATTATCAGATAATGAACTTGTAAAATTGTTGTTGACGTAAAAAAAATAGTTACATAAAAGTTTTCAAAGTCTATTATCAGATAATGGTTTGTAAAATGGTTGTTGACGTAAAAAAATAGTTACGTAAGAATATTTATACGATTCTCGGAGAATGAAGTGATTATATATGTTTACAGATGGCTGAGAACTGCTATATGGAAAGCCACATTCTCTGAGAATGGCCCATTCTCTGAGAATGACCCATTCTATAAGAATGAACGTGAACCATTATCTGAAGGAATGCTACTGCAATTTTCATAGACATTCATTTCCATTCTCTAAGAATGTCTTTCCGTAACCCAGAAGAAAAAAAAGGCGGAGATCGGCATCAACCAAATGGTCGTCGATTTTTTAAGAAACAAGTTTCTGTTTTGCCGGCAATTTCATAAAACAATTAATATAAAACAATTACTAATATATTGAAATAGAAATTAAACCTCACGTGATCTCAAAACTAACCATTCTGTTTTGCCGGCAACTTCCGATTTTTAGGTTTTCCTCCGCTCAAAACTTCTGGTTTTTAGTATTATAACTATCAAAATAGAAATTAAACCCGGAAAAATGAATATAAATGCGATTTAAACGAACCATTTGATTTTTGCCATTAAAATAGTTAACGTGCACAAGCAGCAGCGGCGAGGTTGAAGACAGCGGAAAGTCATTAGCGGCGAGAAGGAAGCAGTTGCCGTCGGCGGTGGAAGCAAATCGGGGCGGCGGCGGCAGCAGTTGAAAGGCATCATTCGATGAATTTTATTGTTTGTATTTGAACTTGCATCGATCGCTGATGGCTAAATAGGGTTTGATGGAGGTTACGTATATAGAAGGGAAGAAGAGGAGAGAGAAAGAGAGATAAATTTACCATCATACCCCTTATAAATGAGTGGACCACAATTAGTCCTACAATCTCACAGTATTTTGCAAATGTATTTGAACCTACATCTATATATATATATATATATATATATATATATATATATATATATATATATATATATATATATATATATATATATATATATATATATATATATATATATATATATCTTAACCTAATAAATAAGTATCTTAAAGGACACTTGTCATCACCATAGCCATTTGGCCAGATGTCAATTTCTTGTAAATTTGAATTTATTAAAAAACAAACTAATTTGTTTTGTCAGTTACAAATCCTTTAACGTAAGCGTGATTTGAGGATTTGATATCAAATTATGCAGTTTCCTTATTTCTCCCGGAGAGCATCAACTCTCACACACATATGTGAAGAACTCAAAATTTCTTTTGATGTTTGCAAATTTTCTCTCGAATGGTAACACGATACACCGATTGGTCCTTTGATTCCCAATCTCTACTTATCATCCACCCCGCCTCACTCTCCTAGCCGCCACTCTCCGCCCTAAATCACACGTCCACCTTCAATTCCCCATATTCCCTCCCACTCGAAGCCACCTCCCTGTTCAATTAGCTCATAGCGGATGCTACTTTCTTTGAATCGTAGATAATGAGTTTGAGATTGGTGATTGATTGCTGTTTCAAAGTGAAATTGGATCCATAAATCTCAATTTCTCTCTCTCTCTCTGTTCGCCATCTTATTGTTCATCTCTCTCCATATTTTAAACCTTGAATTACGAGGTTGCGTTTTATGGTAATTAGGGCAACAAAATCCAATAAATGACTGCAAATGAAGTGAAGATCGACATTTCATGCTTACGGTAAACAAACAAAACATTTTCTCTCTTTATATAAATCAAGTTAAGATCGACATTTAATTTTCTTGTATTTGTTGATGAGAAGCATTGGGCAGATATTATACCGTGAAAATCACAAAGAAACTCATGTCAGAAAGACTGTTGGGCATCTGAATTTCAAATGCAATTGCACGCATTCGCAACTATGAGTTGGGCATCTGTAATAACCTCATCTTCATTCTCTTACAATACTCTCTTCAACATCCTGGATTCATATCAGTATTTAGCTAAAATTTCTTGCATATGTTATCCAAATTGCTTTCAAAACGCTAACAACCTTCAATCCTTTTGTACATGGAGGCCGAGGGGACAATGAGTGATGCAGCTATTCCTTCAGTGACAAGTGCTCTACAGGTAAATTGCCTCCATCTTCAGCAAGTCTTGTATAGCAAAATGATGAACTAATTTCACATCTCGATGCCAATATTATGGAAGACGCAACTGTTTAAATGTTTTTAGTGTACTAATTGTTTTGAAGCTGATATTAGATGCAAATTTTTGTTCAGGAGACAGAGGGCATCTCAGACTTAAGAGTCCAAGTTCTTGAGGGTATTGCAAGCGTGGAGGTGAGCTGATTTTTAGTATTATATATTTATTGATTTAATTTGGAAATCTCAAACTCATTTGACCCCTTTTCCGTTTTGTTTTAGTTAAAGAAGAAGACAACAGTGCAAGCTACGGGAGTGGCTTCTAACCTGGTTGTAATCGTAATAGAGTTATGGAACAAATGAAAAAGAAAGCTAAATATCCTGCTTGGATTTATGCAGGAATAACCATCATATCTGACTTCATACGAAGAGAAACTATAGAAAAAGAGAAAAAACAGAGTTTTTAAAGTATCATTTCAGCAAATAAAATCTTTGCTGGATGTGTTTTAACATGTGAGAACACCTAAGCAAATTGAAGTTTGCAACCCATATAAGTTTCTTATTTATTAAAAGCTATCAAAAACAATAAATCAGTTTATCATGCGTGCTTATATATTTTCCTAACATGGCACGGAGCACCAATTTACCATAAAATATATGTAGAAAATGCGAATGCAAGGGACGTTCAGGTGCATACCTGCAAATACATACTTTACAGTATCATAGATACCACATGGTGATGACCACTGTGGATGCAGGGGACGTTCAGGTGCATACCTGCCATGGTGAATCTCTAAAGCTTTCTTTCTTCTCGCAAGGCAGGACTTACACCTACCAAGTTTCAATTCATAAAACGAAATATTATATGATAAAAAAAAACACATGTAAATATTTGTTAGCAATTTTCTAAAAAGAAAAATAAAGAAGAAAGAAACCCAGAGAACATTTGGGTTCACGAACCTGTCTAAACCATGGCCGCTTCTAAACAAAAAGGGCAAGCAGGAGGTACGACAAAGTTCTTGATTCACAAATAATCATATCTTCCCTGATTAAAAACTTGAATCATTATTCGATGAAAAAAAATTATGAAGTAATTTAAGAAAACATTATGAAATCAAGAAGAAATCGTAGATAAACGATAGGCGACTGTAGTTACCAACTTGCCATTATAATCTCCGATCTTGATCTTGCACAATATTATGCATCGTAAAAATGAAAGACGGGAGATGGTGATGGTGTACCAAGCTCACGAAAGGGCACTATCAACTGATATTTTGTTTGGTTTGGTTAAGGTGAGCCTAAAGCCTCTTTTTTTAACACTTAATGATAAAAAAAAATAAATGTTTTAAATTCAGTGACTATTTTGACATGACCCTGATTTTAAAAATTCCAGGAAGACGGTTCCCCATTGAAACAAATTACACGAAAGCACCAGAAGCCGATTACATAGATGCAACAATAGTCACAGCTCCTCAAATCCACATCACCCAACCACCAGGACATTTTAGTCATATCGCTCTTCTTAAGGTAGATTTTGGTTTATTTTTTTGTTGAGTTTGTAATAGAAAGATGTTTTTTGTTGTTGTTTGTGAAATTGTTATTTGTTTTTCAGATTTAGAGTTATTGGAAGGAAACAAAGTTTTCTACATAGTGGTGCTATGAGAATTACATTCAGGTGAGGAGTATGAAACATACACTAGACATACGAGATCAATTGGAGGGGTTATTAGAAAGGGTTGAAATCGAATTAGTCTCAAACCCTGGGGACTTGGAAGCAATTAAGAAATATATAACTTCAGGATACTTTCCACATTCAGCAAAGATGCAAAAGAATGGATCTTATAGAACCGTTAAGCATCCACAGACTTTTTATATTCAAATTAAACATTATTTCCATCTAATAATATATATATATTTTTAATAAAAGTGATCTTTTTTGTATCAGCCGTCTATTTAGTTGCATAATATGCTCGTCATGAAATAAAGAAAATGGATGCGGTAACTAAACTTCCTTTGTTTCTTTCACTCTATTCTTTTTTCCATTTCTTGACGATTAATTATTTTTTTCTATGAAAATCTATTGTAGGAATTGGAGTGGAGGCAAATTGAAAAAGCAAAGAAGATGAAGGAAAAAGAAGGGGAAGTATTAAATTCGAATCCACAATTATTGGAGGTGAAAGAAAGATAGACTTGATAGCTTGGAAAAAAAAATTGTTAAGGAAATTTTTATATATTGAAACTAATTTATGTAACAGCTTTTCTGAAAATATATCGTTTTTAGGATTTAATTTGCAAAAAAGTTCGTTAATAGCATCATACTTTGAAAAGTGACTTTGGGATTCTTTTTAAATTATTTGAAAAATTTTCATTTGTTTTACATTGAAGCTGATTTATAGGATAGTTTGCTGGTAAAATATTTCAACAATAGCACTGAACTTTGTAAAAAAGGTCGTTAACATCGTCAAGTTTTAAAAATGGATTTTTTTTATTCTTTTTAGTTTACCCATAAAAGATTAATTTTTTTGTACATTGTAGCTCATTTATATGGTAGTTTTCTGGAAAAAAATTTGTTTTAGTATTAAACTTTGCATATAAGTTCATTAATAACATCGTACTTCTAAATCTTTATTCAATGACAGTTACTTACCAATATAATTATACAAAGAAGTCTTTCAGAGTAATGAATTATAACTTCATGTTTTTCATTTTCAACATTATTACTTTAACTTCTTAATGTATATACTTTTTTGTAATTTCAATCATGTCTTATCTGAAAATATCATTTTGTGATTCGTTAATATCCATCACTAGCTATTTCAAATTTTATTCAATCAACCCGTGTTAAGCTACGTGTAATATCATTGGGTAATCGTGTTATAGAAGTCGAGGTTATATCTGGAAATCGCATGTGTATTCCAAGAATGTCTTTGACTCCTTCGGATAAAAGGATTCCTTTCAAATTTCAAAGAAGATAATTCTCATTGACTGTATTTTTTGCAATGACAATAAATAAGAGTCAATGGCAACCACTATCAAAGGTGGGTTTGTTTTTGAGACAGCCAGTATTCACACATTGTCAGTTGTATGTTGCATTGTCCAGAGTTAAAAGTAGAGATGGATTAAAAATGATCATTTTAGACAACGACGGTAAACTTACCAATAGAACAACAAATGTTCTATTCAAAGAAGTCTTTCAAAACTTGTAATTAGTTATAATTGTTCAAAGTTTATCAACATTTATGTTGTAGTGTTTAATTTAATAACATATTATCCAAAAAGTTCACTACATATTGTCGACAATTTGTTATATAAATTTATTAGTGCTTAGATCTTTCTATTTAACATTTTATTATAATCAACCCGTGTAATACACGGGGCTCACCACTAGTATATATATATATATATATATATATATATATATATATATATATATATATATATATATATATATATATATATATATATATATATATATATATATATATATATATATATATATATATATATATATATATATATATATATATATATATATATATATATATATATAAATATAGGTAATTTAAAAAAAAGGTAAATATTTTTTTAAAAATATTCTAGCCGTTAAACGGCTAAATGCTTTCTCATTGGACGTGATATAGCGTGAAAGGGAGCACTGTACACCACGAACACGCCCTATCACGGTAGCACGGGGCGGTGTGCACACCGTGATAGGTGCCACCGTGTCCATCACGATATGACCGTGATACCCACTCCCATCAGCCTAATGAGTATAGTCTAAGGCCTAACAGCCGGTTGATATGTGTTAAATGGGCCATTTTAAGCCAACATACATTTTTTTATATTCATACTTCATAGGAACAAAATAGCATATAGCGTGTATATTATATAACCAAATAAAAATTTGTCATTATAATGACTATGTTTAAAACTTAAAAAGAGAAAGAAAAAATAAATTAAAAATGTAAAATAGACATTTCAATTTAGATGGAGACCAATATAAAAAAAAATCTTATGATAAAGACTATTTTCACGATTTTGAAAATCAATGAATCCTATAAAAAAAATTTGCAAAAAACAGAGACCATTTTTGTAGTTCTTTTTTTTTTTTCTTTTAAATACTTAACAGAGTATTTTATAAATAATGGTTCTTCCAAGACAAAACGGTGTACCTTAACATATTTAACTATAAATTAGTAATTTTTTTTTTAGAACCGGCAATTTTAACACCTTGAGGGTACTCAGCCTTGCAACCCATGGCGGTTGGCAATTACCTATGGCGCAAAGCCTTTCACCTCCACCTGTTTTTCGCCGACCAGGGAAAATCTCCCACATGGGGTTAGTAGGAGTTTAACTCCAGACCTTCCACCACATGGGTATATAACCCAGATGCATCCACCCAGCTAGGCTGGGCTTCACTTGCTATAAATTTGTAATCAGAAAAAAAAAAAAAAACATATTTACACCAATCTATCAATGTAAGTAATAATTTTAACCAGTAACAAACGATCGTTTTGTATTATTTTATACAAAGTTTTTGAAAAGGGAGATGATTTTTCCAAGGAAGCTCTTTATAAATCCACTGAAATATTAATATATTGACTATTATGCCCTCAATCTAATTTGGGGATACTGAAGAGAGAGAAACGTGTCGATCTTGTCTAAAAAAATCCTTCAATCCCATAACTATTGCATCTTCCCTTCCATGGCTTCCAAGCTAAATTTCTCATCTCCCTCCTGCCCATTTTCGATCAGAAATCTTTTTAAAATCATATTCTTTTCAGGGTTAATTCGTCAGTTAAACATCTGTTGCGGGGTCATTTGGTTTGGGGTCAAACAGCTACTAGAAGACGTCAACGACAATGCCTTTGTTCAATATCTCCTCTGTAAACCCCTCCTGCTCACAAATGGCGCCTGGTTTTATCTTACAACAATGCCTTTGTTCAATATCTCCTCTGTAAAACTAATTTCGTTCCTGAAATATTGTGCCTCCAGATTTGACTTACCTAATTGCTTTGTTTATTATCCTCTTCATCTCTTTCTGTCACGTGCTAGCTGCTGTTAGACCTAATTGTGCTTCGGTTTGTTGTGGGTCCACTGATGCTGCCATAGTCAGCAAGCATTCAGAGAGAAAGGCCTATGAGTGATCCCAATTGTTGATAGCTTCTTCTTTAATGTGGTGTTCCAGTTGCCGGAAAATTCCCGGAGACAACATTCTTGGAGTCGTTTACTGCTTTGAAGTAGAATGGAGAAGATTGCAACTTGTAGGATGAAAAAGAATGTTGTTTGTAAAGAAAATCGTTGGCGTCTTTTTCTCTGTTCAATATCTCTCGATTAGATTGAGGGGCATAATTGTCAATACATGTATTTTTCAGTGGAGAAGATTGCAATTTGTTTCTTGCCGTTAGCCCGTTACACCGGCGGGTCTAAAGTCTAAACACCAGTTTAGAGAATATAACCGCCAACCGCCACCATAAAGAACAACCAAGAGAAGTTCCTCCTATAACCACCTCCCACCGCCACAACCAACCCCTTCGTCTTCAACAAAATGGACGCAGCACCACGACCTCCATTGAAGATAACAAAGACATACTTGAAGTTGCAGAAGAAACTACTTGAAATTGAAGCAGAAGTGGTTCAATTCACCAATTTACCCCCTGATACGCCTGGCCTCGATCATCTGGCCGAAGATATCGAAAAAAAGATTGCGTTCTTCAAAAACCTCCTAACCGCCGAAAATGCTTCTCACGATTCAACGTCGCACGATTTGTCAGAAATCGAAGGAAGACTAGAAGAAGTGGAGGCCGAATTTTCCCAGTCGAACTCTCCCTCTGCAATTTTGTATGAGAACGACGATAGCGAAAGCAGTTCTGTCTGTGACCACTGTGCATCCAAAAATGAACTTCAGGTGCAGAGAGAGGCCGTGAATGATGAGTGGAAAGTTTACGAAAATCCTACGATGTTATACGAAGTGATGCTATCGCCATCTGAAATTTTTCATAAAGCGGCGATGCCATCATCGGAGATGTTTGAGGAGGTGGTGCAGCCATCGGAGATGATTCATGAAGCGGCGATGCCGCCTTCGTGTGTGGAAGAGCCATCTTACGTGGAAGAGGCTATAGAGGTGTTGTTTGATTGTGACCGGGAACAAAGCGGTGGTGATAAGAAGCAAGGAAGACGGTGGTGGAGGGTTTTAACTGTTTTGGTGGCGGTGATTGTTGTTTCAACGGTGGGTGTTTCAAGTTACATCAACAGCAATGAAGATGAAGGTTTTCTTACTCCTACTTGATTTTACTTTGAAATTTCACCATAACTGTGACTCCTTTTCTTTTGTAGAAATTATTGTGTTAGTTAAGACTGGTTAATCTATCGCTTAGAATGTAAACATTGATTAACAACTAATGGTGGAATTAAATATTTAAATTTAATTAAGAAAGTGTTGTCTTCCATTTCAGTTTGGTGTTTGTAATTCCACACATCACAAATCCGTTATATCAAGTGTTACTACAACATAAAATCATAAAATTAATAATAAATAGATAACTTGTTTTTTAAAAGAAACGAAGACAGACTATAGGTAATCTCTCCTTCTAATTTTTTTTTTAAGTATATCTAAATACTTTAAAACCAAAGTTTGAATGTTTTACATACATATGTTTCAGCCTAAATAATAAATATAATCCATCGTAAGCAAATAACTTGATCGTTTTTACATAAGATTGTAAACAGAGGTGTCATTTGTCTTCAAGCAATTTCACGGTATCGAGCCCAATGCACGCCGGCCCAACATAACCCCTGCCTCGGCCCACTTTCACTCGTTGGGTACTTGGGTTTAATCAATGGGGGCTTTATAGAGTGGCTTTAAGAAGGGCAACTTCGATTACGATCTCTGATTTTGTAAACTCTGATCATATGTCACATATATAAATTAATTATTATAATCGTCAAAACATCATCAAAGTAAAATGACCCGTTTTACACAAATTTTATTTTCTGTATATCATGAAATATGTATACCACTAAGGATGTAACCGGTTCTGGAACCTGACTCAACCAGATCGGAACCGAAAAAACTGAAGACTGAATAAGAGATGTGAAATACCGTAAGCCGGAACGGATGAACCTGCTCCGGTACTTGTACCGGAAAAACCGAAGACTGAATAAGAGATGTCTTGAAGACCGTAAACCGGATCGGATGTGTGTAACCGGTTCTGGAACCTGTACTAGGTACGGCCAGTTATACCCGATATCGGTACCGGATTGACCGGAAAAAACCAGTTTTGACTTTTGAGTCTAGAACTAGTTAGGGAAAAAATGGAACCAATTTCATTTAAAAAAAATTATATTTGATACATTGTGTTTGAAGGGTGTAACTTGGTGAACATTAAAACAAAAAAGAGATATAAATTGTCTATTAGTACACAGCTCGATGACACGAACTATGTCTATTGGAGTTATGCAATGCATAATTTCTTGCGGGGACAGAATATGTGGGGGATTGTTACAGGCGTAAAGGGTAAACCAACGGATGAGAAGACTACAAATTATGCGACCTTATTCGATTCGTGGGAGACTAATAATTCCAAGATTATCACATGGATTAACGATTTTGTAATTCAGTCAATTGGTACTCAGTTGGCAAAGTATAACACACCAAAGTTTGGGATCAATTGGATAAGACTATACACTCGGTGTAATTTTGAAAAAACACTATTAGTTAGAACTTGATATCCGAGCCCTCCAACAAAACAATCTGAGTATTCGAGATTTCTATGTTTCTATGTTTGATCTGTGGGATCAATTACCTGGCACAAAATCTGCTTACTTGAAGGACTTCAATCCTTACATTGCCAGAAGAAAAGAGCAGCGCTTGGTTCAGTTTTTTATGGTGTTACGATCAGATTTTGAAGGCTTACGCGGAACAGTTCTTCATCACACTCCTTTTCCCACGGTCGATTCAGTGGTTCATGAATTCATAGCTGAAGAAACTTGAATCAAATATCAAACTGATAAAGTGTCTAAAATAGTCATGACTCCTACTACATTTGGTGTTCCATAATGACCCCATGCCTCAAATCACTCTCGACCGAAAGTGGCATTTGACAAGTGTGCTTTTTGTAAAAAAAATAATCATTGGTAGTATCAGAGCCCCTTGCTGCTTGCTAAGGGAAATCAACAACAGCAACATGAACAGTTTTAGGCCCCACAGCAAAACAAGACTTCTGGACAGTTTCAGCCTCGCCCTTCATTTCCACTTTTTCATCCTCCACAGTTCACTGTTGCTGTTGCACCTTTCAAAAGGTTGATACGACGATCACTCCACCATTAACTTTGGATCCTCAAGTTTTTTAGTAGTTCAGACAATTTCTTGTCTCTAATCCAACTGCCATGTCAGCCTCTATGTCTCATTCAGGTTTGTCCTCATACAGTACTTCCGATATTCCATCATCCTTGTGGATATTGGATTTGCTGCAACTTGACATATGTCACCATATTTTTCATCATTTGCCTCGTTATCTCCCACTTCTCCTATTTTCGCTATGTATGCTAGTGATACACCTATGCAATTATAGGGTATTGGTTCTGTTGTTACCCAATATTTCTCTCACTATGTCTATTATATTCCCGCACTTGTTTTCAATATTGCTTCGGTTAGTCAGTTGTGTAAAACTGGTTATTATTTTTTCTGATTCGGTATGTTGTGTACAGGATCAAGCTCCCAGATTTTCATATTCCTCTTAATCACCAGCATTTGCATATTTTAATTCTAATATACAGCGTCTCTCTAAATCGACGTCCTATAAAGAACCGGTTCTCGTCATATTGGGCATAATGTTATGGCAGAGGAACTTACAACTCTTTATCAGACACATACATATGATATTGTTCCGCTCCCACTCGGAAAGCATATGATTGGTTGTCGTTGGGTATATAAGATTAAAACCAAGTATGATGGGTTCATTGAACGTTTTAAATCCAGACTTGTTGCAAAAGGATACTCGCAAAAGTATGTTATGTATTATGAGGAGACATTTTATCCAGTTGCAAAAATGACAACCGTTCGCACTCTAATTATCGTTTCTTCCATTCATCAATGGAAGATATTATAAATGGATGTCAAGAATTCATTCTTGAATGGTGATATTCATAAGGAAGTGTACCTGTATCATTCCTCAGGTATTGCTCACCAGCCAGGTGAAGTTTGTCGCCCTTCGTGCTTGGTTTGAGAAATTCTTGTTGGAAACAATGTTCAATGTCATTAACTAATAGTGATATTTTCAATAATAGCATGATACTTTTGAGCTGCCCTCATGACCCATACAAACAAATAGCGACAGAAATAAATTAGAAGAAATTAGTTTATTAGTTTATCATGTCATGATAAATTAATTAGAAACTAATTGGTAATTAATTGAGAAATTAATTTGGATAAATTAATTACAAGGACCGGATTGTGATTAATTAAAGAGTTTAATTAATTAAGACAGTCCAGGGGCAATGTGTAAGGAGACTCCTTAAGTTTGAAACCCTAGGATCCCTCCAGTATAAATAGAGGCTTACAGATGAAACCCAAAGCATCCGTTGCCTCCTTGTGAGCTGCCAAATCCCTTCCTCCCCTCCTTTATGAGATTTTCTTATCCCTCTCTAAGGTTTGAGATCTTCTGCCTCATTTCCCAACTGGAACTTCTGTTTGTCTGGTTTTTTGGAATTCCTGGATGTGAATCATCATAGGGATTCTACTTTGGATCATGTTCGTCCAATTCAAGATGGCATTAACTTTATCTCAAAGGAGGAGATTAATTAAGCTACAATCCCGTGTTCATCTTTTAGTTGCTATAATTGATATGAACTGTATGATATTGGATTATGTTTTTTCATGAACTTAGGATTTGATATTGTTTAGTCTTCTGTTGTGCAAATAGTTTTGTTATTATGATCAAACTCATTCAATTCTTTATGCGAAGCTCTTTTACACTGAAAATTTTTACGCGAAGCTCTTTTACACTTTAGGTTCCAACCGGTCATGGTTCATTGGTTATGCACGTGTGTCACGACCCCTTCCTACTCGGTCTGCCTCAATGACAACCTTCGTGGGTTTTTCAAGGGTGGTAGAGGGCTCCGACAAGGAGACCTGTTATCTCCTTACTCGTTCACGGTTGTGATAGAGATTTTTAACCTCATACTTAATAGAAAAATTCTAAGCGCAGCCTCCTTTAAGTACCACTGGAAGTGTAGGGAGGAAAAAATTACTCACCTTTGTTTTGCGGATTATCTCCTCATATTCTATCACGCTGATCGCCACTTTATTAGTGTAATCAAGGAAGCCCTTTCTAAATCATCTGAAGTTTCGAGATTGGAACCCAATCACACTAAGAGCCAAGTTTTTTTGGAAATGTAAAACCGACCACCTTAGGTATTATTCTTAACATTTTACCTTTTGAGGTGGGGAAACTTCGTGTTCGCTATCTCGGAGTCCCACTTACCTCTACTCGTCTCTTTACGAGAGACTGTAAGATCCTTGTTGATAAAGTTAAGTGAAGAGTCATGGATTGGAAAAACAAAAATCTCTCGTTTACGGGAAGGCTTCAACTAATAAACTTGGTTATTGCATCCCTCTATTGGGCGTCAGTTTTTCTCATTCCGGTTACTATTACTAAAGAAATTGAACGGGTATTGTGTGGATTTCTTTGGTGCTGTGGTGATTTGAAAAGAGGTAAAGCCAACGTGGCATGGGCGAATATGTGTTATTCGAAAATCCAAGGTGGGTTGGGGATTAGAAACTTATCAAAATGGAACATAGCTTAGATTGCCATGCATGCATGGAAAATTATCTTGGTAAAAGACTGTCTTTGGGTGAGGTGGGTGCACTCGAACCACCTTAGGGGCAGAATATTCTGGGATACCCCTAAAAATCTAATGAATGTTAGGGATGGCGCAAGATCCTCTCAACTCGGACCATTTTGAGAAATAATTTCATTTATAGCATCGAAAATGGTTATAATACTTAGGCTTGGTATGATAATTGGCACCCAATGGGACCGCTTGACACTAGAATAACCAAAAGAATGATTGTTGCTGAAGGGTTTTCTAACTCCGATTGTGTCGTCAAACTCTTCAATAATGGGCAATGGAGGTGGCCGATAGATTTGCTTACTGATTTTCAAAATCTCTCCAATGCTGACAATTTGGATTGTAATAGTAATATCCCTGATAGAATTAGATGGCGTAATGCTTCCGGGGATATGGTTAATGAATTGTGGAAATCAATTAGAGATAACAGAGTGAATGTCCCATGGGCACATCTGATCTGGTTTAACAATGCGATTCCAAGTCATGCCTTTATTTTATGGCTTGTTATGCTTAGAAAATTAAAAACACAAGATAAGGTGCAGATTTGGGAAAGATCGACGACTTTGGTTTGTGGGTTCTGGGATCCTGTGATGGATTCCCATGATCACCTTTTCTTTGAATATTAATTCTCCACTGATGTCTAGTCCAAAGTGAAGAGTCTTGGTCTAATGGCTAATTACTCGGCTAATTGGCACCTTTTGATTGAGCTTTTGCAAGAGTCGACTATAAAAAAAACTTCTGTTGGGGGGGGGGGAGTGTTTACCATATATGACGGGAAGAAACCACAAATCTTTTAAGAAGAAAATGAGAAGCGTGGATGAGGTTGTTGAGGGCGTTGTTTCTGAGATTAGGCTTAAATTGATTGTCTTAATCTCGCAAAATTTTATCCCCTGCACTCAAATTAGCAATGTGTGGAAGTTACCTAGGCTAAAGACGAATGACAGACTGAAAAAGGAATAGTGCGAACCATGAAGACAAAAGGAGATGATAAGGTGGCAGAGGGCTTAAGTGGGAGACACGTTGTTGTCACATGTCTCTCCTTCTTTCCTTTTCTCATTTTTTATGGAATCGATGGATGATATGTTCTTGATAATTCCTTTGGAATTTCAGGAACTTCTTTTTATCCTGCTAACTCGGGATGTATTGTTACTTACTATTTCTTAGGAAGTAATAAGATAACAATTAATTAATGATTTGACGGATTTGACCTCGTGGACGTTAGTGACTGGTTTTAATTTGAAAGTAAAGAAGGTTTTAATTGCTTTTAATTTGAAGATGAAGATTTTTTTCAACGGTTCGTTTACCGTGTACGAATTCTTCATTTGGACCAATTTTGCAAATTTTATAGCTACATACATATCTTATTTTGGAAACGTTAATAAGAAGTTTGAATTCGAGCCCAAGGTACGACGTATTTAGTGGATTGACATTCATTGGAGGCCCAAGAGATGGAGTAAGAGTAAGCGGATTGGAAGAGGGGCTAGTTGGGTCGGTTATAGAAAGGTTGCCACCGAGGCCTGTTTTATCCCTTCAATGGTCTGTTTAGTGTGTAGGCCTGCCACTTGGACTTGGAGTTTGACCGTTTATTGCCAATTTTGGTACCTTGTTGACATTTGGAAAATCACCTTTGGGGCCTGTCTCTAGGTGATTTTTTGTTTTTATTTTTCTGTCGGTGACTCTCTTGTACAGTTTAGTTCTTTTTTGTTTTAATAAATTTGCCTGTGGGGTCCTTGGACTATTATTTTAAAAAAGAAAACCCTTCAATTATCATTGGTGATTACTTCGCTTGGTTTTAGTCTTAAAAATCATGATTCAACTTTATTTGTTAGATGTATGAATGCATGACTGATTCTCCTATCCTTATATGTCGATGATATGATTATTACCGATGATGATCATGATGGTATAAAGTCTTTGAAGAGTGAGTTGGCTTATCGATTTTTTATAAAAGACTTGGGCTTACTACGTTATTTCTTAGGGATTGAAGTTTCTCAATCTCCAAAGGGTTATCTCTTGTCTCATACAAAGTATATTTCTGATCTTTTTGAACTTACATGTCTCTCTGTTGTAGGACTGTTGAGACACCCCTGGAGACCAATGCTCGATATTCTCCAACCGACGAGGTACCTTTATCAAATTCGAGACTATATCGAACCATAGTGGGAAGATTGCTTTATCTCACTGCCACTCGGCCAGACATAGTTGATGTTGTTAATGTGGTTAGTCAATTTGTCACTGCCCCCTCTACTGTTTATTGGGAGCTGTTCTTCGTATCTTGAGATATTTTTGGGGCACTTAATTCTGCAACATTGTGTTTCCTTCCATGCCCTCTCTTGAGCTACGTGCTTATAACGATGCTAATTGGGATAATAATCCTCATTATAAAAATTCCACCACTGGCTTTTGCATTTTTCTAGGAGATTCGTTGGTTTGATGGAAGAGTAAGAATCAAGATGTTGTATCACGCTCTTCTACCGAAGTTGAGTATCGAGCCATGACTATCACCACTTGTGAGATTGGCTACATTGGCCCTTGCAGGTATGAGTGTTGATATTTCTCAACCGACCCCCTTGCATTGTGACAACAACATTGCGATATTGATTGTCAATAATTCGGTTTTTCATGAACGGACAAAACATATTGAGATCGACTGTTATTTCACTCGTTATCATCTTTAGCAGGGGACTATGTCTCTACCACATCTTCCATCCACCTTGTAGATTGCTTATGTTTACGAAGCTTTTGTTTGCTCGCCAATTCTATTTTCTGTCCGACAAACTCTCAATGCTTATTGTTATTGCATTGTGAGTTTGAGGGGGGATGTTGACCTAATAAACGTGTTTGGCTAATATTGTTTTG
Organism: Cichorium intybus; assembly: GCA_023525715.1. Taxonomy (NCBI): domain Eukaryota; kingdom Viridiplantae; phylum Streptophyta; class Magnoliopsida; order Asterales; family Asteraceae; genus Cichorium; species Cichorium intybus. Next base: position 4,400,545 of record CM042010.1, read on the forward strand.
GCTTTTTAGTTGACATTTTAATTAGGAAAATACTATATTGCTTTCCTATTTATAGTTGTCTCTTATTTTCTTTGTATTCATACATTTCATCTCAAAATATGAAACCCTATCCGTCTTTGTCTATATGTTTTATTAGTTCACAGTTTGGATCTACATGAAGACCGTAGAGCTGGTTTACTAAGCTCGCCAAGGAAATTTATTGTTGTTTGTTCAAAGAATGTGTAGTGGTCCTGAACAAAATAAACTTTAACAATTCATCCTCTGGTTTACTGAGCTCCAATGCCGCCATTGAATCGGTGAAGTATGTTTAATCAATCAAAAAATTAGACAATTCATACGCATACACCGAGAATCAAAGAATCAGAGATTAATAATTCATATGCACAATCAGAGAGAATCATATATCACTTACAGTTTGAGAGTGGGCTGAAGATGAAAGCATCGCCAATGAGAAAGCGAGAAGGAGGAAGAATGAGCATATTCATGTTTGAAAACATCCGTTAAATCTTACTCTCTTTTATATCTACAAATTTGAATGAAAGATAAAATAAAAAATTCATAAATAGATGGATTAAAAAATGCCGTGAAATAATCAACTCCCTTTTATAAATGGTCAAACCATGTTTACTCTCTTAAATTCTGTTTCACGATTCGAATAAAATAGTTACTATCTTGATTCTTGACATGTGAGTGAATTATAAAAGTAGCATTATTTTATTAGTGTTTGACTTGGACAGGACCCAGCTGTCACCAAGAGCGACTACACCGTTGGAAACGTGGCCATGCCATGACGGTCTCACAGGTGTCCTATGGAGTGGCTGGAGAGTCACTTTCCTACGTGCTAATTGGCTCCTACCAAGATATACTAGATGGCCCCCATGTTTTGGGTAGTTTTTACTGTTGCTTTTCCTTTTTAAATGTATCTTTATTATTTAGATATCTAGTTTTTAGATTTTTCAACAAATTAAGGATTTGCGATTTCAAAAATAAAGTCTATAAAAACAGGAAAACAGAATTGCAAGTGGCAAGGTTGATCGTGTTTTATAATTTTTTTCAAAAAATTTAAAAGGATATGTTAACATGTATAAATATTGTTAGAACTTTCAATTGAATGGGGAATGATATATCCTCTTAACAAATTTCTAAATATTTTAATTAAATATTGAAAAAAAAAAACAAGTGATACGTGTAAGTGTGCATTTTTACAAATGTCTGTTAGAATTATTTGTATGTAGGTTAAGAGCAAATAATTATATTCTTGTTTAACCGTGAATAAACTTACAATTTTTTTTTTTTTTTGACAAATGTAGTAATTAACTGTTTAAATTTATTTTTATTTACCTAAATAATTTAGTTTAAAAATTAAGAAAACAAGTTTCACAAATCCTTACTAAAATATCGCCGCAATTTTTAATGGTACATTCTATTGTGTAATGTTGAGATCTATAGATGTTGTATACAATTATTTGGTAAATGTACACTACCTATTTATAAATATTGTAAAATAAACATTTTTACTATATCAGTATTCATTTGAAACTTTAAACTTTTTAATTTTTTTTAATTAATAAATTACATTTTTTATTATTATTGTAATATTAACTTATTATTTTAATATCAATATTAACATTTTATTTTTAATATAATATAACTAATTTGTTAATTTAAATATGTTGTAAAATCAAAACGATTAAATGTTGTTTATTTGAAACCCCTATTTTATAATTATTAATCTAATATAGTTATTTTAATTGATGTTTTTTATCCTTCAACTATAAATACGATAGTTTTATTAAATAATTCCGTATATATGTTTATATTGTTGGTATATTTAAAATATTACATTAAACAAATAACTTATAATGTTAATTAAATGTTATCTAGAATCAAAATAAATATTTTTCTAACCAAACAATTCAGTTTTAGAGGCTATATTTTTTTTACTTATTTATTTAAATATATGATTGGTTATGAATTTTTTATTATACGTTAAAAAGGTAAAATAAAAAAGTATAACTAGGATAATCAAATAAGCAAATGGATTAAAAAAATTAAAATTGTATTCAAATATTTACAAGCTCTACATCTTTTATAATTATCACATGGTCATTTTATTTGAAAATCTCGTAATTTTCAAATGATTTAGTATCAATAATTTTTTAATAATCAGTAGAAGTTTTTAATAATAATAAGTTATTGTTAACAAACAATAATAATAAGTTATTGTTAACAAACAATAACAATCGTTAATATTTTAAATAATCATCATGACGGAAATTAAAATATGCTCAAATATGTCATTTTTTAATTAATTAATCATAACAATACTTAAAAGTAACATTAAATCAACAATTATAATTAATTTAATTAATACACAAGCCGCTGATAAAGCTTATGGGGTAATATTAGTCAAAATAGTTGCCTTTTATATATCAACTTAGTGTTAAAATTATTATTTCACTATTAATGTTAATGATATTAATTATTTTCAACATCGTATTTGTTAAAAATTTTAATTACATAACTTTCACTTACGCAACGCGCGAGTATTTGTCTATTTATTTCATATAATGTACAAGTATAATGTTGTATGTTCATTTTTGTCTTCTGTGAAAAAAACTCCATGTAACATCCAACCTTTACCAAAGCATTTTCATTGTTTAACATATTTAAAGCTTTTAGTTTACTCTATTAATTCTCCATTAGCATTACTTAAAAAAATATTCATAGGCATCTTATGATGGAATCATACTCTAGATAATGAAAAGATAAGTGGCGATATGGGCACTACCGAAGGTACAATTTCTTATCCTCCATGATGCGGGTTCGGTAACTCCACCATGTACGTGAACCCACCATCCTCTTTCTTTCCTGATTTGTGTCATATGCTTAATTATTTGTATATTGTGAGTGAGTTGAGAAATATCATATTATTGTATTACGGGTAGGAAAAACATAAGTAAAAAAAGAAGAGAAAAAAGATGATGAGACCCTTATGTGCCAAGTGGGTTGGGAAGGATGAGAAATACTCACTCCCCCACATTTAAAAACATATAGAACTTTAAAAGATTTTTAGTTAAAATGTATCATAATTTGTCGGTTTATTTATATATATATATATATATATATATATGTATGTATGTATGTATGTACGTACGTACGTACGTACGTACGTACGTACGTACGTACGTACGTACGTACGTACTACGTACGTATGTATTTGTAAAAATAAGATCATAAAGCTTATCAATTGTGATTATATAAATAAAAAAATTATGATATTATTATATGATCATAATGTTTTTAATATTTAAAAATGATGTGTTTTTATTGTTTTGAGATGCTCTTAAATAATATATTTTACATGAAATATATATTTTTATTATGTATATACAATAAAAAAGATTAATCCATTGGAAAATTAATAAATATATTTCATTTAAATATGGTTAGGGTAAGATGACATTCTATAGAATCCATGGGATAAGATAATAAAACAATAAAAACTAAATTGTTGTATGAAACAATCTCTAATGTTTTGTATACTAAAAGGTTTTTCAATTGATTATTGAGTTCCATAAAATAGATACCATAACATCCCATTCATTTGCCATTTGTAGATTCGTAGTGATGATTTACTTCACCGACTTCTACCAATATTTTGGTTAGGACCGTTTCAAATATACTTTGGGTTCAAAACAGAACAAAAAAAAATATATTATAAGATAAATACAATAAAATAGTTTACAAAAATCAATTAATTAAAAAAAACTTGTTTTGGTTTTTTAGATGCTAAATTATTAAAAATATCATCAATATCATGTTTTTGATCCTTCATAGAGACTTAGCACGATTTTTTTTTTCCAACATTTTTTTCGCTCAATTCAATACTTTTATTTCGGAATAGGCTTTATGTGATATTACATTGGTTGGGTATGTTGACACAATAATTGATATGAACAAAAATAATTTAAGTAAACTTGATATGTTATAGGTCTCGTAAGATGTGTTAGATGATATTTCTAGTATCTCATGTGTTGCTTTGGATATATTGACATTAGATTATAAATAACTATGCGAATGCCCGCGCGTTGTGCAGGAAAAAAATTATTAGTTAGAATATAAACAAATTATTCTTATACCAAATTAAAACATATATATAGAAAAATTTCTTCATTATTTTTAACTATACGATAATACATACACGTGTCCTAAATTTAGAAAACAACGAATTTTAACAATTTTAATGAATAAATATAATACATCAAAATAAAAACCAAATTAATATGGTTTAAGATAATTAAAGAGTTATCTAAAACCACATGATTTTAATAGTCTACGAACAGTTTGTGCTTGGATAGAATTTTTGTATAATTTCAATTTTAATTTTACTTTTATCTATTTTAAAATCAATTTAAAGATTGCGCATTTGGTCATGTTTTAATTTCGAATATTTAATTTAAATTAATAGTGTTCTCTTTGGTGGATAATTGAAGCAAATGAATTATATTATATAAGAGAAAGAGAAAATGCCATATATGTATGTGAAGCAATGTGTGATAAAGAATAAAACCTCAAATTGATATGGTAAAATATAAATCATTTATCTTGAACCACTTTGATTTTGGATGACTTCCTTTATAATAAAAAAACAGATATAGTTTGAATACATGAAGTATATATTGATTGAATGACCTCTGAGAAAATTAAAAATCGTCGCTTTTGACCATCAATATTACATAAGAAATAAAAGTTTAAAATCGCATTATTCAGCACAATGCATGCGATGTTGTACAACTTGATGAACGAATCCATAGCTCATCTTGGATCGACTCGCTAAACTTTTAAAGTTCAATTTCATTAAAAAAATAAGAAAACTTTAACTATATATTTCCTTGAACTTTAATATTTGGAAATATTTCAAATAGTAAAAAATATCAAATGATTTATATAATTGTTTTAACTTAAAGAGGACCTTTATTTATAGAATAAAAAAACTTCTTGAGTTGGTTTATCATGACGATGTGGGATCAAAATTTCCTTCAAAGTGTGTTATTTTGTATCATTTTCTTATCCCACATCGCTTAACAAACACAACTGAAGATAAATCAAACATCTATAAGTAAAGAGACTAATATAATTTTCATCTCACACAGCTTAAGAAACAAATTCCAAGGGAAAGAAAACATCTATAAGTAGATAGGTTAAAATCATTTCTCTCATATCTTTGTTATTTGATGTTCTTGATTGTAACCAGATTAGAAATCAGTTGCAACATTCCATGAACATTTGGTTTTAGTTTTAAGATTGTTTTCGCAAAATTTGGACGGGTACTCACCAATGTCCACTTCGATCTGTTTTTTCTAATAAATTCAAATAATGTGGTACATGATAAAAATTCATCATAATCTATATTGATTAAATGACATCTATTATAATATTTATATATAAAAACATACTTGTTTGAACTTTGAAGTATTACCGTTTAAAAGTTCGATGTGAATAAATCTTATGAAAGCGAAATAAAATGTTTACAATGTTGCCATCACACATCGAACTGTGGCCACGACTTACTATAAACGTGCAACTCAATTGGTATTTTAATAGTTTTTAACTCTTTTAAATATTCATCTTTTTAGTTTCAATGATTTTGAAATATGATAATTGTTGAAACTTTGAGATAAAAACATGTTTTTATGATAACTTGACCACTAATTAACAATAGATTTTAATAGAATGTTTTCTAGGTTTTAATGTTTGACTATCTATTTATAATTGAATTTAAAAAAGTTATTTTCGAGTTTTGAATGCAAACATGATATCTATTATGATAACAATTTATGTTTAATATTGTACGTTTAGATTAGATATAAAGTTCAAAAGTTTTTTTTAGTAATATTCATCTTCATTTTTGAGTTTTAGTACTTTTAGAAACTAAAACCTATAAATAGAAGCCTTTATCATTTTAAGAAAACATGTTTGTAAGATAAAATGATATTTAATTAATAATAGAAATTGAAAGTCATATTATGATGAAGATTGATGGATAATGTAATTAAATTAGTGGTATTGTATAAATGAAAGATGAAATGTTATATAAATGTGTGACACGATGTGAGACATAAAAAAATCAATATAAAATGGTAAAAAAATAAATAATGTTGAACCACATTGTTTTGAATGATGTCTTTTATAATAGATAGTTAAAACATTAACAATAGAAATTTCTACGTATATACATATTGGTGAATCGACAAATGTTTACACCAGTATTACTTTTTACAAACGACACACTATAAACTTTAAACTTAGTCAAGTTTTTAAAAGTTTTAAGTAAGGAACTAATTTTCTACGTATATACATATTGGTGAATCGAAAAATGTTTACACCGATGTCACTTTTTAAAAACGACATACTATAAATTCCAACCTAGTCAAGTTTTTAAAAGTTTTAAGTAATTTTAATTTTTACTTTTGAGTTTCAATACTTTTTAGCAAGGTTGTTAAGATCGGGATCTTACCCAAGATCGTTTTATGCTTTGCAAGATCGTGATCGTAAGATCGGGATCGAGATCTTAAGATCCTACCACTGAAGTAGTCTTTAAATTTACTCTCAATGTCATACTTTGTGTAGTACCTGTTATAACTTAATCTCTACTAAAACATAGATGGTAGAATCGAAGTTAACGTCTTAAGCATGTACTATGATTCTTTTAGTTACAAACCGCAAAAATTAGGAAGAAAACATCTTTAGTAGAAAAATAAACAAGTTCATCATGACCATCAACAACTAGAGGTGGGATCGGATCGTATTAAGATCTTAAGATCCTACTTAGGATCCTAAGATCCTGGTATAGATCTTACTTCAGATAGATCCTACTGTGATCGGGATCGTTTTTCGGTCGAAGGATCTTAGAATCGTAAGATCTTAAGATCAAGATCGGGATCTTAACAACCATGCTTTTTAGAGTTGAAACTAAATAGTAAAAAATCTTTTAAAACTTGCAATAAAAGAATATTTCTATGATAAAATAATCATTATTTAATAATAGACTTGAGAGATCAAGTTTGATGGATAATGAATGCAAATGAATTGTATTATATAAGAGAAAGATAAGAGGTCATATATGTATGTGAAGCAATGTGGGATAAAGAAAAAAATCTCAAAATAATGTGGTAAAAATATTTAAATTAATAGATTGATTATATTAAGTGGAAATTTGAAAGATCATGGAGGTTTCAAATGCATGTGGTGAGAGGAAAAATGCTTCCTTTATAAGATATAAGATAATCATCCTTGGAGTTTCAATCGTATTTTCAAATGACCTTCCAAATTTGAAGTTGATGAAGGACAAAAGTCCAAAAGTGGAAGGGTTAAGAATGGAAGAAAATATAATTAAAAATAGTAATTAGATTGAGATGTAATAGTGTAAATAAACAATAAAACAATCGAAAGTTAGAAAAACCAATTCAACTTACCAATATGAAACTCATATTTTGAATCTTTGAGCATAATTCAACCATTTATATAATTTCAAATTTCTAATCGTTAAGACCTTAGAGTTTAAATGACATATTTAGCTCATTTATTCAACTATTTCTTGATTGCTTTATAGGTCTTAGGTTAACAATTCGTCTATTTACTTTCCCTCATTTTCGATCATACTTGCCTACCTTGTGATGAACGACGATAATTGTATTCAGTATATTGATGCTTCCTCTTGCTTCCAGTAATGTATCTACTTTGGGCTCCTGAATTTATACTCACACGCTTCTAGTAAGTTGTCTTATCATTTCTTGAATATAGACTAATGCTTATATATTAATATCACATAACCATAAAAAATTTTCTAGGGCCCTTTAGAATATGGGCCCTAGGCGGTCACCCCAATCACCCACTTTCTGGGACGGAACTGATTTTGGCGTATTGTTACAATAACCCAAAAAACTGCAATTTACTTTTCACATATCTTAATTCGACATTTTACGATTTTCCATGCAACTGTAGCACCAAACTTTATCACAAAAGGGAAATGATAAAATGAGAAAATATCGACAGTGTCGGTGAGTGTCATGAGTTATGAATATGAAGAAAAATACAATGATAGGTGAGGGATCGTAAGAAAGACAAGGGTAATGCAAGTAAGTGTATCAATGAAGTGGCTATGAGAAGTTTGAGAAAAACATTGGTATCTTAGAGACGATTTTGGTTTTTGTTGGGTTGGAGCCGATTTTGTTTTTTCCTTTTGATTTCGAGAAACCAATTGGTAAATTGTTTTATTTTATTTGATGGGTTTGATGGAAATTGATTAATTCCAAAAGAATTAGAAAATCAAGCACAATGAATGCAAAAATAGGATTTTTTTAACTTTAATCCATAAAAATCATGAATCTAGTTAGACTAAAATACATCAACAATAGAAATCATATGGTCTTTAGATTACTACGTCAATAATGAATGAACCTCACATGTCGGAAAACAGTAAACCACAAATGTTTACATCGATGAATACCCACAGAAAGTCTGCATATGCTAAATACATTGGTTGATCAAAATCTTCTTCCTTTTGTTGGTTTCTAAATCAGTTGACGAAGGAAATAGGGAGGGAAATAAGTGGTTATTCCAATAGGGGATGGAATAAAGCAGTTAATGTTTTGATTATGTTGTCTTGTCTACCTTATATGACCTTTAAAGCTCATTTTTATACTAAGAAGTTGGTTAGGTTATTTGAAAGCCTTCATTAACTTGGTAACTTTAGGGTGGTGGGCATGGTTTCAGGATGAGCTTAGGAAGGTTCTTCAGGGTTGACTAGGGGAGGGGTGATATTGAGCTTTACAAAGACATCAAGAGGAAAAAGAATGGAAGATACATGAATGGTGTACTAGTTCTAAAAGGAAACAAAGCAAAAAAGTGGGGGAAACTCGGGAAGGGCGAAATGATGGGAGCTGCTAGACCTCCATCCCGAGTGTTTAATATCGAATAAGGGAAAATGGGAGGCAGGATGAATGGAACCATACCCACCATCCTAATAAGCTTAAACCTATTAATCGACTCATTATTAATTTCATGAATTATAATAAAACACCAATTATTTAATTTTAATAAGTAATAATTTATATGTTATTTGACTTTTGACCAACAGATAATAAAATAATGATTATTTAATAATTTATTTGAGTTGGTAAATAATAATTTCCATTAGCTAACTAACTAAATAAGCTCAAACTCATTAATTAACTCGCTAATTAATTTTAATTAAATACCCTTTTATCTAATTTTAAATAATAAAGTCAAGTATTTATTTATTTGACTTTTAAATGATAATTAATATCATAAAAGATGATACATATCGAGTTTTTTTTAATTAAACCATATATTATGTTGTTTCTAGAAACACCTTATATTATATTTTTTTTATTTAATCATTTTAGCATGTTTACTGGATAATATTCTGGTTTACACAAATTTTTCAGAAAAACCCACAAATTGGTTTTTTCCAAGAAAAACCCTCAACTTTTTTTTTCAATAAAACCCATTAAGTTTTGTATTTTCTAAAAAAACTCACATTTGACAAACTTTTTTTTGAACCAATTTTTCCCGTTTTGACTCCTAATTCACATGTTTTTATTGTTGTTTGTGTTTATGGTTAATTTGATAGCTTTTGAAAATTATAATATAAAGGAAACTGTTGTTTGCTTTTTGTTTCAAAACAAATAGAAAGATATTATGTCAAATTCTTGATGACAAAATGCATATTAAAATCTATTTATAGGATGCTCAAATATTGTAACAGAGGAGGAACAAATATATAGTCTAACTTAGGGATGATATCAATTCCGAAACCGGACCAAATCGACCCAAAACTGATAAAAGCAAAATCGAAAAATAGAAATTCAAGGAACCGAGAACCAAACCCAATTGCATAATTGGTTCCAATGCAATCTTGTTTCATTTCAAATCCAAATGTAAGTTTGCTCATCTCTAGTGGTTAGAAACGAGATTGGTTTCAAAACCGAAAAAACCAAAAGGAATTCAAGGAACTAGAACCGAATCGAATTGCATACTCGGTTCCCATTCGATTACAGTTTAGTTCGGTTCTAATAATTATTTTTCTCATACCTATTATGACTTGAAAATATTTCTAACGAGGAAAACATGAAAGCTTAGATTAGATTTCGAACATAGATTGGTGTTCAGAAGTTGGTTGTCCGTTTGATTCTTAAAACAACCTAAGCTACCAAGCCAATCTAGACCATTGTTCTAAATAGATTTTGACATGCATTTTAAATGTAGAATTTGACATGCATTTTAAATGTATATTTTGATATGCTCGTGGATTGTAGCAAGCGAAGGATATAACTCTAAGTTAGCTTGGCATGTTAGGCTGCTTTAAGAATCAAGTGGAAAGACAACTTTCAAGCACCAATCTACAAATCTAAGCTTTCATGTTTTTCCTGTTAGAAACATTTTCAAGTTAGACTAGACATGTATTCCTCATTTACTACAATAATCGAGTATCATGCAAATATATTTTGTTATGAATATTGCCAACAAGAATTGGACACGACAACTTTCTATTTGCTTTGAAAAAAAAATCAAATATTACATTTAACTTTTAATGTTAAAAAGTATGAATAACACTATAGACAACAGCAACAAGAAAAACATGAGAATTACGAGTCAAAGAAAAAAGTTTGTTAAATGTAAAAATTTTTAAAAAAAAATAAAAACTTGAGGGTAAACCGACTAAAAGGGTGAAATCCAAAAAAATGCTAAAATATAATGTCTTATTTAAGAAAAATAATTTAGTGTTTAATTCGAAAAAACTCATTATATAGTGTTTTTTTATGATATTAACTCATATTAAAACAACTATTATTTAATTACTTATTTGAATGGGCAAATAACAAATTTATCAACTATAAATATATATTATTTATTTCATGCAATTAATTGTTCTTTACTATGTGACCTCATAAACCTCATAAATTCATATACCATCAGCAGTACAATATAATGTTTTTTCTTTACACATCATTCTCAACGAGTTGGATCTAAGGTTGATTTTTCCCTTATTTATTTCATGAAATAAACTAGCACATGCGTTTGTCTCTCCAATGTGTTGAAGCAAGTGGATTTGCGATATAACTTGGAAATAGTAATAAATAGAATGTTATTTAATTATTTAAGTAATAATTATAATTTTCTTTATGATAATTACAGTATCTGACTGGAGTTAAAACTACATTTTTGTGCTAAAATATAGTTGTTTTTAGATTGAAAACATCAATAACAACGCTTAAGACTACACGACCACACAATTTGGGGCCACATCAGAATTCAAAGAAAGAAAAAGAAGAGGAGAAAAAGTTAGGGGTGGTTGCCGTCAAGAAAAAGGGAGAAGAAAGCGGAGATGCCGGCCTGATTTCATCCACATGATCTCGCCGATGAAGATCTATGCCGGCATCATGGGGCGGTGATACCAACGGCATTGTCGCTCCACGTAGATGACGATGTATTTTTTTGCCACCGTACCGTTCGGCCTAATCAATATTTTTTTGAGAAAGCTGATTGTAATGATTGCAATGTTTTTAGCTACTGTTCCTTTACACTTTTCAGTCCCCTACAATTGGGTGTCAACTTTACATTTGTCGCATTACTTGTGGGATTTGATTTGGTGGTTGTAACGATAAAGACACAACTTGCGATATTCAAATGAGTTATCTTGTCAAATAAATATGGAAAAACCAAAAAGTAATCAAACATAAACTAAATCGGAGGGCGGTGTTGTAATCACTATTAGACCAAGTGGTACGCATGCGGTGATTAAGGGGTGGGGTTCAGGTGGAGGGCATTACCGCACGGGAACACCGTCCCATTTGGGGTGTGACCTGTGGTGGTGGTCCTCGCAGGGTGTTGGTTCATCGCCCGGTGTTTGAGTATAAATTTACAGTTTTGGTCCCTGGATTATGAACGAATTTAAATTAAACACCCCCAACGTCTCTTTTAATGGTAAAAAAAATTATTTTTTTTATATTTTCCAACTATAAATACCCATATTCACACACAAAAAACTACACATCTATTTCTCATTAAAATCCATTGTTTTTACATCCATTTCTCACTCAAAAATGGCTGCCGTCGGAAACGGAAATAATCGTCAGGTATGGGCTCAACCTCACGAAGCCGCTTTGGCAATCGCGTGGCTCAACGTCAACGAATACTTAAGAGTCAACGGCAACGAATATCGTCCATTCTGGGAACTTGTGAAATAATCGTTTGAAACTATAATAGGCGTAGTTAATTATGCGAGTAGGGATCACATTTCTTTCAAATGGAGGAATATGTCACGAACAATAAGTAAATTTCAACAAATTTACTTAAACATATGGGGAAACCGCCAACCCGGTGCAACTGACGAAGAGATCCTTCAGCAAGCCCAAGCACAGTTTTGGGCGACATACGACACAGACTTCCCGCACCTCGCTGCGTAGAATGTTATGAAAAATTCACCTCAATATCGTGCAATTTAATTATCGCATTTATGTTTTAATTTCCCGTTTCTACAATTTTAATTGTCGTTTTAGGTTATTAAAATTTCCCGTTTGTAGGATTTTAATTATCGTGTACGTTTTTTTATTTTGCAATGTTTTTAATTAAATGTTTAGTTGGTTAATTTAATGTTTCTGGTGGTGAAATTATATTATATTATTTATTTAAAATAAAAAAGTGATGGATTACAATTTCCTATATTTGAAAGGGTGAGGGGAAGATAATATGGAGCCTACGTGGTACTCTAACCCTTCACACCAAAGGGTTACTGCTCCTCTTGGTCTTATGAAAAACAAATAACCACCAAATACCATAAAATGTTTGCATGTCCGACGACAGGTACATAAAGAATTTTAACAACAGAATGAAAACTTCATTAATTTGGATAATCTATGGCATCGTCACAATGTTATAAAAAGTTGACCATAACATAAAAACAATGTTTGAAGAAAAACTTTGTTCTATATCAACAAAGACAACTACGACTAAACAGATGTATCATTAATGGCATCAACCGTCTAATTTCTTCTATTATTGTTGAAAGTTGTGTTAGATTTTGACTTTTAAGAGGTAGCCTTAAAAACCTTATTGATCTTATTTATGCGTTTTTTATTAAAATATTATTTTAAAGCTTATTGGTATGGTTTTGCATACTCATGTGTTAAAATGGAATTTGGTGTTTGATTTTAAGGTTTATTGAACAATAAGATAGATGAAGAAGAAGGAAATGATGAATATTACGGGTCAAATAGTCATTTATCATACACTAATGATTATATAATTAAGTTAGGAGGCGTTTGATAGCATCTTAATCTGAGTGGTCAAGAGGTTATGAGTCATTCAGAGCGTTTGTTTCGTAAATAATTTACATCTGAGTCGGCTAGAGCCTCTTACGGGGCCTTTAAACCATTAAGTGGAAGAATATACATGAACTTTTTTTCAAATAACAATCACATATACTCTTTAACCTAAAAGTTTCTCTTTATTCAAAGTCTCTTAATGATTCAGACATCTGAATCATTAAGATCTTAAATCATTCAAGTGCCGTCAAACAACCTTTAAACTATTCATCAACCAAAATATGCAATAAAATTTGTTTTAAGAACCACCTATGCAACAAATTAGATATTTAGACTAAATCCACAATTTTTGATATAACATAATATTAAAACCGTAAATTATTAAAAAAATATTGCTAGATGTTTTTGAAATAATAAGTTAAAAAGTTAAGTTAGCCTTAAAATTAAACTTATCTTTTTTTTTTTTTTGGTCATATATGTTATTAACACAATAAGTCATTAGTGAAAAGTATTATCATTTTAGTCATTATAAAAAACATTTAAGTGATTAAACCATAAAAGATTAAGAATACATATTTCTTGTTCATATATGTATGCCCCCATCCACGAAATCGAATTAAAGGAAAAACAAAAGTTTTTGCAAGTTAAAGCAAATTTATTTTCTGCAAAACATAAGTTAAGGATTTAAAAATTAAAAGTACCAAATACATAAAATAAATTAAAATGTATTTTATTTATGGGCATTTTGTGCAAGGATATCAGAAAATTTTATTTTACCCCAACAACCCATCCAAATTACAGAAAAAAACAAAAATGGGCGTACACTCACCAGTGAGCGCGTGATTGAAAGAAGTAACCAGAACTGGAAAAGGCGATTTCAAGATTCAACGATGGGATCTTACTATTTCAGGCACGCACGTTTGCCAATAACCCCACACACACACACACAAACATTTATATAAACCTCTCCCGTAACCCTCTTCTCCTCTTTCCCTCCCCTATTCATCTATACGTATACGTTTTCTGTATCTATAGCCTATCATCTCTGCGATTTTCTAGGGTTTCATTTTCATTTCATTCGTCTATAGCTTTTCTCGCTCCTAAAAAGGTAATGCCGTATCTTTTTCTGTATCTTTTTTGATTTGATTCTTTTTGCCGTTTTCAACTGCTTGGTCTTCGTGCTTTCATGGCATATCCTAGAACAATTCATTTTAATTAGTTTTTTCCGTTGATGATCCTAATGTTTTGTTTCAAGTTTCTGAATCAGGTCGTGTTCTAGTAACAAATTGGATTAGACATTGAGACAGAGGTTCAGAACCGGCTTCTTCACCGGATCTTATGTTCGGTAACAATGCTTCAATCCGAGTTATTTTCTTTTCGTTATTTTACACGTCTTTTGTATTTAAAGAGTTTTTACATTGTTTGCTGTCGTTATATTCTGTGGAAAGTGATAACCATGTTTTGTGATGACTGGAAGCATGATCTGAGGTTCCTCTCTGTATTCAGATAGGATCGATTAGATACACTTGATCCGTAGCCGTCTGGTTTTGGTTTTGGCATCCTTAAGTTTATAGAATTTCCTTTCTTTTGTTATTGGAAGAAGTCCGCCATTAATTTATCATATCGTGTCATGACACCGGGTTTCTACTTTCTAGATTCTGCTTTTGTGTTTTTCTCTCTTTTTTGTATGATAGTTAACAGGTTTGTATGCATTTGACCTAATTTGTCGCACTTGCTTTATATATTTTTTGGCGGTTCTGCAATTAAAGAAAAAAAGCAAATTTTCTGAAGAACATGGCACCATTTTCACATCAAGTTTTCTATCCTCAAGAAATTTACGTTATAGGCTTTTAGTATCCCAGAGGTTTTCTACTTATATATATAAGTTTTTCTTCAGGTTTAGCAACTGATTATTTTTCTTCTTTGGCTACCAGGAATTTTCTTAATGAAACTATTTCTTCTGTTTGAAAATATTGCTCGATAAATTGCATGCATCAAAAAAATGGGACTCGCATTTTTTGAAACAGAGCGACTGGCCTTTTGCCTACTTATGTCCCCATTTCCATCTTGTTCATATTTCTTTTATTGTATTACAATTCTTTACGTTTATTTCCATAATTTGGGTTGACAATTAGTTTTATAGGGCGAGAGTAACATTATCAGTTTGTATTTTCTTTCTGTTCTAGCTATAATCATTTTATTTTACCTTTTAGAAGGTATTTGATGTGATTAATATCGTCGTATCAACTACATAGCATTTTGGATATTAGAAAATTTAAAATAATGTAATTTAGATACATGAGTATCAAGACCTGTCAAATTCAGTTATTCACCAGATTCATTTCACATTATGGTTTGTTTGCATGTGTTCTGACTTGGGTCCCTATACAATTCAATAATTCCCATACTATAATGGGACCATACGATGTGGTTCCATATGCTATTATTTGTTCAAATTTGTTTCTAATAAATCTTTTTGTTTTCTAGTTATTTGTCCAAACTTCATCAAAACAAGCACTTGCCTAGAGGGATAGTGAATGAATAACCAAGATTGAGGTTTGTATCTGTTCATTGACTTTTACAATCTTGAAATTTATGTTTTTTCTGTTTGTATGAACTAATTAATTATTACTAAAATATATATTGATCAACAGTTGTGGATCTGATGGACATTAAATCGAATCACAGTGCACCTATACTCACGGATCCCACACCAATAAACAAACCAAGATTAGGACTTTATGATGCTCTGTTACCATATTCATCTGGAGCAGTCTTCTTAACAGTCCCATGGAAAAACCCTGCAGTAAATAACTGGTTGGATGCAATGAAGTCTTCATCTCCCACTCATCAAAAACTAACCAAAGATTCCGGAATTGACATGTCAGCAAATGATGTGGCGGTTGCTTATTGTAATTGGTTGGTCAAGTATCCATCTGCACTTACCTCATTTGAACATATTATGAACAATGCAAAGGGTAAAAGAATAGCTTTGTTTCTTGATTATGATGGAACTTTGTCCCCGATTGTTGACAACCCTGATCTTGCCTTCATGTCTGATGCTGTAAGGATTTGTATTTTAATTTATTTTTTTGTAACTTTTTTGAATCTTGAAAGTTAAAAAGTTAAATCACTTTGGATTACTCATAAGTGGTAAATTTCAGATGCGGGCTGCTGTGAAAAATGTGGCGAAATACATCCCAACAGCCATCATCAGTGGCAGAAGCCGTGACAAGGTATTTATATTTTTATAGGATTTACCTTTTTTTTAATCCTTATACAAATTATTCCACTATTTATTTCAGGTACACGAGTTTGTAGGGTTACAAGAACTCTATTATGCTGGTAGTCATGGGATGGACATCATGGGTCCCGGCAAGGAGGTAGCTTTTTGTAGAATTATTGTATTTGTTATATACTGTACTGGACTGGACAAACTGTTTTGTATAACGTGGTTGGGGAGGGCGTTTACGTCCTTTTCACATACAGGTGGATCAAAACAAATCCCTATCTCACCTTTTTGTGTAAGACAAAAAGTTGAGTCCAATGCATGTCAAATACAGTACAACTTGTTCTGTCATGCCATGTGTAACAAATGATTTATTTTATTTGATTGGTAGGGTGAAGAAGGTAACTTGTTCCAGCCTGCTAGTGAATTTCTACCGATGATTAACGAGGTAATTGTAAGTTTTTTTTTTTTTTGTTATAAAATATGTGTTTTAGGAGATTTTTGTAATGTTTATATGGTTTATTAGGTTTTAAAGTCGCTTGTTGAAATAGCCAAAGAAATCAAAGGGGCAAAAGTGGAAAACAACAAATTCTGTGTCTCTGTACACTACCGAAATGTGGAGGAAAAGGTAGTATTCCAAAGTCCAACATGGCGTTTGATTAGAGAAATATTTTTGATTATTTTACAATTACAGAATTGGCAAACAGTGGCGCAATATGTAGAAAACATTTTGAAACACTATCCACGTCTACGATTGACACATGGAAGAAAGGTACAATAATTTGGTATTCTTTTTGGAACAATGAACGGAATGGAATGACTTATTCTATTCCGTTCCATTTTAGGTTTTGGAGGTTCGCCCAGTGCTTAAGTGGGACAAGGGAAAGGCGGTTGAATTTTTGCTGGAGTCACTTGGGTTAAGTAATTGTGATGACGTGGTCCCCATATATGTTGGAGATGACAGAACGGATGAGGATGCGTTCAAGGTAAACCTTGTGGGCCCCTACAATAATATTCAACTATTAAATACTCATTATGAATTATGATTGATTAAAAAGTTGTTAACAGTTTTTAAGAGAATTTGGTGGAGGTTTTGGGATTTTGGTGTCTTGTGCCCCGAAAGAAAGCAGTGCGTTTTACTCCCTCAGGGATCCATCAGAGGTAACCTTTTTCAGCATTTTAATTAAATATGACAAATAATTAAATATCCATGAATTATGTTAATTACAGGTGATGGAATTTCTAAAGTTACTGGTGATGAATAAGAAGTCGAGTCCACTATAGATAGAGACTAGAGAGAATGAGATTCGTAATTCCATATGAATATTTACTATTTTGACCATACACCATTCCTAGAATCCTAGATAATAAAAGACCAGCAATGGCCCACTTTAGAAGTCTATTATCATCTTTTGTAGATATATATATTTTTTTGAATTAATATGTATCCCTTTACGTAAGTAACTCCGCTTTTGGTTTCTTTATTATTAGTTTTTTCAGGTAATATGTTATCGTAATTTTACTTTTAGTGGGAATTTGATATTAGATTCGCCTAGTATTTGATCATATGTTAAAAAGCAAATATTGTATATGAGCGCTAATCAACGTGTTGCTAATAATTTATAACTTATTATATTTGATGCCAACATGCTGGACCGTGTCTGGTTATTTTCTCCGATGTCATTACATAAAGTGGTTTTGGAATTAGATAATATCTTATTTAAATGTTGGAAGTCGGATATAATTTTCTTTTTGTAAGTAAATAACTAAATATATGAGAATGTTAAGTGAAATAAAGAAACGTATTTTTACTAACTACAACAAAAACCACATTTCTCATAATTTTATTACATCTTCACAGCCCTGTTTACTTATTTGTGAGTGAAGAAGTCAATTGGAACATACATTAATATTATGTGATAGGAAATAAACCTAAATCTATAATCTATTGTCCAGAAATAATAACGAGAATATAAATGCGGAAATATAAACACAAAGTATCGATACATAGATTTATGTGGTTCGGTCCAAGATGACCTACGTCCACGGGCAGGAGAGAGTATTCTTTATTCCACAGCTAAA
Source organism: Cichorium intybus (assembly GCA_023525715.1). Classification (NCBI taxonomy): domain Eukaryota; kingdom Viridiplantae; phylum Streptophyta; class Magnoliopsida; order Asterales; family Asteraceae; genus Cichorium; species Cichorium intybus. Next base: position 4,419,208 of record CM042010.1, read on the forward strand.
TACAGGTGTTACAGAGCGTACCTAGATTGCTAGTAAATCGGATTCTTCTGACTACTGACTTCAGACTTTTACATCGACAGCACTAAACCCTAATGACCAGCCATTATATTTATAGCCATTATATTTATAGGCTTTACAAAAAACCCTAGCAGTTCATGGCCCACGCGACGCGGACACTTAATGAGCCGCGGCGCGCGTGTTTACAATTCATACGGGTTTTAATTCTCAATTCACTATTTAACATTATGTTTTTGTCGAGTGTCAACAGTTTTGAACAATTAGAAACAATAGTGATAAATAGCTAAGCCCAATTAAAATTAGGGAACTAAACAATGCAAACTTTTGTAATTGATTGAATGGATGCTAAGAATTATATCAGCTTTTTGAAACATGAGTTCAGATATCAAAGAGGAATGTTATATTAAAAGGAAAAATTACTTATGATGGTAACAAAGTTTCAAAATTGTACAAATAATACCAACCAACTTTGTCTAGTATAAAAAATACAATCAGATTATAGCTTTTGTACACATATGACCGTTGAAGTTTTCAAATTTTCAAAAAACACATTTCTATCTCCGATTATAGCAAGTTACTCTAGTTTTAACAGGTCAAAATATAAGTTAAGAAAATGAAAATTGAATTAGGAGGGTAACAAGGTTTTAAAATTATACAAAAAAATCATTCAACTTTGTTTAGTATAAAAAATACCATCAAACTATAATATTTGTATACATATGACCATTGAAGTTATCAATTTGTTCAAAAACATTTTTCCAACACCGACCGTTTGGGATAAGATTGGTTTTAGGACTGGGCCGAACCAACCGGTAAGAGGAAAACTCAAAATTTGGAAATTAGAATGGTGTTTTTTGTACAATTTTATTTGTTGTATTAAACAAAATTACATAGCGTTTTTTTTTTTTTGTAATTTTAAAACTTTATTACCTTCCTAAATAATTTTCTCGAATGTTAAAATCATTGTTGTAAAGTAGTATAAACATTGTTTGACGCGCGCATTTATTTATTTAGAGTAAATTACAATTATGGTCCTTGTGGTTTACACAAGATTGCGCTTTTAGTCCAAGTTTTGGGAATTTTGCAAATTTGTCCGTGTGTGGTCATTTGGACCTGCATTTAATTGCATATGTAATTAGTCATATTGTGATGTTATATTTTATTTAATATATATGTAAATAGTTAGTATGAGTACATGTATGTAAGGTGTTTCAAATACTCTGATTTACTCATTTTTCTTCTCAGTCGAGCGGCGAGTTGGATGACTGCTGGTGTAACATAAACCTCATTGTCCATGTGAGCTTTTGTTGACGTAGGAACTGTTGTAGCATGAGTTTGTTCAACTCTTTATATAAACTCAACAACAAATGAATTATATAAATATTCATTCGTGTTCAGTTATGAACATTTGAGTTTTATTATAAATGTATAAACTTTCATGTATGTTCAGTTATGAACATTTGTGTTATTGTATAAATGTATAAATGTTTAGTTATGAACATTTGAGTTTTTGTATAAATGTATAAGTATTCATCCATGTTCAGTTATGAACATTTGAGTTTTTGTTTAAAATTTCATCAAATTTCAGTTAAAAATATTTGAGTTATTATATAGATGTATAAATGTTTAGTTATGAACATTTGAGTTTTTGTATAAATGGATAAATTTTCATCCATGTTTAGTTACGAACATTTGAGTTTTTGTTTAAATGTTTAGCCATGCATGGCCCATGTTCGGTTATGAACATATGTTAACAAGTGACCAATTTTCGAGCTTTTATATAAATGTTCATTCATGTTTAGTTATAAGCATTCAATTTTTTTTATAAATATTCATCCATGTTCAGTTATGAACATACATATTTAGTTATGAAATTTTATAAACATGACTAATTTCTTAAACAGTAATCTGTAATGAATGTTCATATATTTCTCAATGTTCATTTATGAACATTAATCGTCAAATTATGAACAATAATCTATTATGAATGATGATACATGTTTAGTACTGAACATATATGCATTTTCATATATTTCACAATGTTTATCTATGAACATTATTCGTCAATGAACATATATGAATATTAATTAATGAATATTTGCGTGCAATTTAAGAAGCTGATATCATTTTTAGGATTTGATTTGTATTAATAGGATAAGATTGTGATATTTTTATATAGATATTAATTAGATTTAATAAATCCCGAATTTTATGGAATTTAATAGATTTTTAGTTTTTTGTATATTTAAATAGTATTTTATATTTTACCATCATACCTTTTTACACACACACACACACACACACACACACACACATATATATATATATATATATATATATATATATATATATATATATATATATATATATACAAATAGTAGTATTTTATTAGAGTAACTTACACATTTGGTCACTGTGATTTACCCAAGGTTATACTTTTGGTCCAAATATTGAATAGTTGATGTGGATGGTCCATGTAGTTTCCAAATGTTGCATCATAAGCCCCTTTGGCTAACAAGATTAAAATTTTATGTTAAGTGCTTGTTAAATGACGAAATTGCCCTTGTATTTGTCTTTTTCTTATTTGGTCCATTAGGTAAACCATAGGGACCAGATGTGTAATTTACTTTATTTTATATTATCTTGTTCCCTGGATACATAAGAAATGAGTTATCATTGTTAAAAGGTTCGTTAATATATGAAGGAAAATCATCAATGATGTTTAAATCGTAAAATAACCTCGAAAAATGTTGTTGTGTCCTTTCTTGAAATGGGGACAAAGCAACACACTTCTCCAATTAGTATGCCCACTTCATCAATTCCTTTAGAAGACCACTGTTCGAGGACGACTGTTGTGGTTGTGTTAGTAGAGGTTCTTGTGTACTCGAACTAGAGGGAGCCAGTAGTGATGCATTATTATCTTCAGTCCTATATTTCTTTGGTCGTGTTGAGGAAGGTATTGGGGATTACCTCACAGAAGCATCAACGGTTAGAAAAAATGATGAAACTGAGTATAATAGGGCGACACAATCTTTGATTGAATTTATCTCAATATCAGTTTTAGTAGATTATCCTCTTAAAATTATTTTTATAGTTAGATATTGTACTTATAATATTTATGACATAAAAATAATAACATTGTTGTCACATGTACTACTCTCACGTCGAGTACCCTCCGTACGTCTGTCCACTCAAGTTGCTCCCAACCTCGCATACGAGGTATCAATCTCCGAACAAGACGTACAACAAACCTTGTTGAAAGCCAATGAACATCTTCCAAATCTACAACTAACATATTAAAAGACCAAATTAATTTAGTGTTTAAAAACTAATAAATTAGTAAGAAATAAAGTACAATTAAATTACTTTATATATTAAAAAAAGTTTGAAATAATACCTTAAATGTCAAATGTCTGCATGCTTTTCTAATTTCTTAAAATATTTGTTCTATCTCTATGTAAGTGTAGGTCCACAAAAAATTCCCTCATGCAAATACATTATACAAAGATGTAAAATAGTATATATAAATACCAACTTTAATAAATAAATACTTAAATTATAAATGTCATACCTATTATAGTGTTTTAAGTTCTCAAACTCATGGGTGCACAACTTTGTAATTATTCTCATTCACTAGAAATTCATCACAAATAATATGTAGTAAACAGACTCTCATATCGTCCTCGTCATCGATACAGAAAAAACACATTGCAGATCATCTGTTCCAAATTGCCAACTATCAACGTGCCATCAGTTCTATTTGAGATCACACGTTCCTAAAACGTTGAAGTAACCTTCTACATACGGAAAGACAACTCTACGTTACCAAATGAAAATCACAAACGTTGTTGTGTAATTAATTCAACATTTAGCTGAACCCTGTGCAACTCTATCACATGAATAAGGAGTGGGCTCTCTTTGATGTGAGGTACACCTGTCAATATCTATATAGACCGTCGATTGAAATATCTCTAACCTTCTACGATCAATCGCTTCTCAAACTTTCCAAGAAGTTGCTTTCACGTTCATTTCCCCTTTAAAATGTCGAGTTCTTATTTTAAATTAACAACTAGTTAAAATTCAATAAAAACAATGAAAGCCAGTTGAAGAAATGAGATTTTTGTATATGTCATATGTGAAAATTCCAGCACTTACTTGGAAATATGATATTTTTGCAAATGCCAATTGTGAACTAAACATTACATAAATTTAAGATTTCCGCAGATGACAATTGCGAAATTAATAGATTTTCCTTGAAGATCGGAGATTTTCACGTACAACATATACAAAAATATTAGTTAAGAAGTATTCAATCAAAAGCCCTATAAAATGCTGACATTAAATGTATAAATCATACCCGAAACAGAAAACTTACTGTCTCTGGCAGATTGTTGTCGTATTGATCAATTTTTTCAAAGACAACCAGTCTTATATTTCAGCTCATTTTTAATTTATACATGAAGAACACAACCAAATCCTATATTTCAGCTCATTTTTGATCCATCCAATTTTTTTACAAATGAAATTCGCGAAAATATCAAAACAACAAAGTTTTGACAACTTTCATAGAATTTTTGATTATATTTTGAAAAACGACCTTAGTGATTTTTTCTCTACACATTATTTGTGTTAAAAAAAAGAAGCAAATCAAGTCCCAACATACGAAGAACATAGACGAGAAGTGAGAAGTGGTCTGGGGTTTTGAAGCATATTACCCGCCACCCACTTCAATTTTGTTTCTAGGGTTTTACAGTTGCTCGGCGCCGGTTTCCCCCCGTTCCGATATAAGAAAGCACTGTTTTCTTTGAATTCTTCTTTCAGTTTCTTAATTACTCCTTATTATGTACAATCTGTTCATTCGTCCTTTTGCCTATACATTTCCTCATTCTTTTTCCTTCAATTTTTTCCACTTCAATCAACCTGCAGAACCACAAGTTCCTCGTAATTATTAATTAGTACCAGATGGAAGCATGATCAAGAATAATCTTATTCATAATAAACCTCACATGTTCATATCCTTCTTCAAATCAATAAGAAAATCATTCGCTACGAGCCCTTTACCCCTTTCAGACCCGTCAACTGGAGCTTCATTTTCTACAGTATTCCCTTGTGAAGAAGACCATAAATCCTTGTGCTTTTCCCTTGCTGAAAACCTAATTAAACGTGGGCTTTTATCGTCTGCCCGAAGAGTTATTCAGCGTCTTATTTCACAGTCGCCGACCATCAATGATGAGATTTCCGTCATTAATTTTTCTGTCTTCCAAGGTTTGGAACCTGACTATTCCACTTATTCTTCTCTCATTTGTAGACTTGTGAGTGCGGGTGAAACCCGGGCAGCAGAAAATTTGTATACTGATAGGATACTGAGACGAGGGCTCAAGCCTGACGCTCCTTTGTTAAGTTCCATGACGATCTGTTATTGCAAATTGGGGAATCTCAAAGAGGAAAATGACAATTTCCAGAAGCTTATTGGGTTGAAGTCATTTTCCATTGGAAGAGCCTGTTCCGAGTTACTTCTAGAGGTGTTTGCACAAAATAGATTCTTTGATGCATATGATTACTTTATTAGGGTTAATGATGCTGGGATTTTACTTCCTGTTTCATGTTACAATAAGCTTATTGCTGGGTTGTCATTTAGAGGGTATGTTGATGAAGCACTCCAGGTGTTTGATAAAATGCTTGAGAGAGGTGTGCCATCTGTATCTCATCTATGGAAGTCACTTGTATTTGGCTTCTGTAAGATGGAGAGAGTTGAGGAGGCTGAACTGCTGAGCACAGAGATGGAATCCCATGGTTTTTTTGTCGATAAGGTTATGTATACTAGTCTTATCAATGGTTACTGTAAGAACAAGCAAATAAAAATGGGGATGAGATTGTTCTATAAAATGCTCAAAATGGGTTGTCAGCCAGATGCTTATACTTACAATACATTGATACAAGGGTTTGTTAACTCTGGATTATTTGATAAAGTGTGGATTTTACACAAGCATGTGATTGACTTGGGACTTGAACCTGATGTGTTAACCTACCAGATTATGATCAACAAATTTTGTAAAGAAAAGAAAGTTGATTGTGCATTGGCATTACTGAGTAGTATGTGTAGTTGGAACATAACCCCCAATGTCCATTGTTATACACCAATCATCCCTGTACTTTACAAGGAAAACAGAACGGAAGTTGATGAATTATACCAGAAAATGCTGGATTCTGGTGTGATTCCTGATCAAGTTTTGTTTTTTTTATTACTAAAGGAGTACCCAAAAGGGCATGAGCTTCATCTTACACTCAAGATTTTGAGTGCTCTTGCTAAATATGGCAGTGGTATTGACTCTTTTGGACCTACCAAGAACATTGAAGACAAAATTGACTATCTTTTAGGTAAAATCATGGAAGTCAACCCTCATCTGGCTAATCTAGCTTATAGTATTTACATTATTGGATTATGCATGGGAGGAAAAAGTGATACTGCATTGAACACTATGGTTTTCATGGTGAATCTTGGATTACAGCCTTTGATTTCAGCTTATAACTCGTTGATCAAGTGTTTTTGTCAAGAAGGATTTGTTGAACATGCGAATGCCATAATTGAACTCATGGAAGGAATGGGTGTAGTTCCAGATTCAACAACTTATTTAGTAATGGTTAATGAGCATTGCAAACGTGGTGACGTGGCGTCTGCTTTTGATGTTTTGAGTCAAATGGATGACAGGAGAATGAAGCCTAGTGTTGCTATATATGATTCCCTTATTGGTTGTTTGGGTAAAGAGAAGAGAGTTTTGGATGCACATGATATGTTTAGAAATATGCTTCAAAGTGGTATAAAACCTGATGAGGTTTTGTATGTCAGAATGATAAATGTATACACTAAGAATGGACGAGTAATTGATGCTATTAGAATTTTTAAACAGATGATAAGACACGGGATTCAACCAAGTTCACGTGCTTACTCGGTGCTTATTGGTGGATTAATCAAGAAAAATATGATTGGAAAGGGTGTCAAGTATCTTGGAAATATGTTCAAAGATGGTTTTATGCCAAATAAAATGCTCTATACTTCTCTTATTAATCAATTCTTAAGGAAAGGGGAGCTTGAATTTGCATTTAGACTAGTTTCATTAATGGAAAGAGGTTGTATAGAGTGTGATGACATAACCTATCTTACATTGATCAGTGGCATATCTAGAAATCTTCAATTTTACACAGGTACATGGAATGATACCCATACAAAATCTGGAAAAGAAAGAGAAAAGTTGTATTATTTGCTTCATAAAAAGACATCGTTGCCCATGGAGAATGATGTGAGAATCTTTATAAGAAGCCATGAAGATATGAAGTTATTTGCAACGAAATTAATAGGAGGAATTAAAGATACTTGCTTTATGCCTAATTTATATCTATATAATGCGATTTTATCTGGATTTTGTCGAATGGGGAAGTTTGAAGAAGCATATGAACAACTTGACATGATGCAAAAACAATGTGTGGGACCCAACCAGGTAACGTTCACTATTTTCATAAGTGGACATATTCAGGTTGGTGAAATTGATGTTGCTGTTGGGTTGTTTAACAAAATGAATATTGATGGCTGCTTTCCAGATAGAATTGTATATAATATTTTGATAAAGGGATTTTGTAAGAACATGAGACCAATTGATGCATTGTCTCTTTCGTATGCAATGTGTAAAAGAGGTTTTGCTCCTAGCAAACTTGCTTATGAGTATATGCTTATTAGTCTTTGTGATAATCGTTTGATTAATGAAGCATTGAGGGTTTGTGAAGATATGATGGTTTATAATTATTTACCATCTCAATGTAATGGTTACTGGTTGTTTCGGATTTTACTTGAAGAAAATAAGTGTCATGAAGCTCAAATGGTGCATGACATGATGGTTGATAATAGAAGAAAGTTACCAAATCGAATGAGACAGAGAGTTTTAATGAAGTCATGAAATTATGAAAGATCTAAGAATTGATTTCATTTGTTGAAATGGAGACATTGTTGGCATGTAAATTGGGAACACATGTCAACTGATTTTTGATGATTTAAGTTCTCATATCAAAGGGACCCCTCAGGTAATTCTATGAACTTTTAGTTGTATAATATTTTCATGTGATTTAGGAGTACTTAATGTAAGGTTTTGATGCAGGAAAAAGATTGTTTAAAGTGGAGATTATCTTGATGTGGGCATCAATGTCATTCAGGTTGTTTAATCATACTTGACACTTGTTCAAATTAAGTTGATTATTCTTGGAAAATATAATAATTTATTTGCATGCTTGCAACCAAAATGGTTAGTTTGCAGTGAGGAGCCAAATATTATCGTTCAAAAAGCTTGCCACTTTCTCTTATGGAAGAGTTATCAAGTATTTACTCTAAACCATTGTGTAGTTTGTAAATTTATTACGAATGTATGACTCTTTTAAGACTTTAACACAGTTATGTTAAACACAGGTATCAATATGACGCTGAACTGCTTGAAAGAACCAAAGATAGAATCATAATGACTCCACCACTCACAAACGATCATTCATTTGTAAGTAGATTTTTACCTCATAAATCATATTAATATATTGAAAATGAAACAACACACGCCTTGAGTCCAAGATTCTCATGTTCAACATAATCTGCTGCTTCACTGCAGCCGCCTGCAATAGCCAAAGTGTGTGGTCAAGAAAAGAAGGCATGTAAACTGTTTGTGAAAATGCCTCCTTTGGTAAGATCTATTGAAATTAACAAAGTCGTGGTAGCGAGGAAGTGAAGAAGACTTTCAAAAGGAGTGGGAGGAACAAAGTCGTAGGTCCGGATTAGAAACTTGTTGTGTGCTGCAAATGCCATGGGGAGCTGGAAGTTTGGTGAACGGTGGTGAACCTATTTAACATCATCTTATAGAATGCTGAAATGTCGAGGAGTGGAAATCCAGTACAATGATGTTATGAAAAGAATATAATACAAGTATTAAAGTATGCAAAAAAGTTGAAACTGAAAAAGCCGAATGCCAAAATGTCCGAGGTGTGGAAGAAATTCAGGACAACGATGTGAAAAAAGAGAGATGCTTAAAGATGTGGCAATAATACACGTATTAAAGTATGCAAGATCAAAGCAAGGGAACGACGCGACCGTTTTTTTTTTTTTTTTTTTGGGATCTCCTTTTGAAGTGTCAGTCGTGTAGCGCGACCAAGCCGGACCGAGTCTAACCTAGTCACGACATTCATCTCCATAGGCCTTTTTCCAAAAAAATTGAAACCAAAATAGTTTGAAGAACGAAACTGTTTTTAGGAACTTGATAGTTTGATTTTCGTTTTTTAGAAAAATCAGTTTTATTGGTCAATTAGGTTTATATAAGTAGGGGTGAACCCATAATGAATTGGTTTTGGGCCTGAAAATCTGACCTGAAAATGAACCGTCTAAACATTTTCCCATGACATTATCAAATGAAATCACAAATAATTAGGGTGAAACTTATTTAATTTCGGTATAAATCCCAATAAATCAAGTTCGTCGTCTCTCACTATCTCCTTCTTTGTCTCTAAAGCAAACCCAAAATGCCACCACCAAGATCGCCGTCCCTTACCATCTCCCTCATTGTCTCTTTTGTAAAAACCATTGCAAGCGCTAGATATGGCCGCCTTCTCCGCAGGTTCATGGTTTCCCTGCCTTTTTTGCCACCACCACCATATTTCTCTCTTTCCCCTCTTTCACACACACACACACACACTCTCTCTCTCTCTCTCTCGAACCGTCACACCCACCCACACCATTTCTTGATAACAAATATGGGTGTATTTTTGTGTATTTGAGTGTGACGGTGATGTGTATTTGTATGTAACTGTCTGTGTTTGTGTGTGTATCTGTGGTTATTTGTGTGTAGGCGTATTTATATGTAATTGTGTGTTACTTGATCTCATAGTTTCCTCAATCTTTAGGTTTATGTTTATTAATTAACAAAATTAACGGTTTGTTCATGTTGACATTGTGTCTTGCCTTATGGTTAAACAACATACCATCTTTTCATCTCATTTATTAGTTCGATAATTGGAATTGACTATTTTCCCCTTGATATAGCATATTATACGCTGGGAAGCATAAAAGGGTGGCTCAAGTGTGTGAGCAAGCCTTTTTTGGGTTATTCCAAATTTTAGAGCACCACGCTCAAGAAAAGTAAGGATCAGTATGAGATATATCCATCAAAGAATCATCAAGAATCGTATGCATCCACCATAAGGGGAATTGACATTGGAAACGTAGTTGTCCATACTACGTGAAGGAGCTGAAGAAGCTGAAATCTGTTTTGTATGTCATATATTTTCCTACGTATGTAAACATCGATGATTTTTCCATATTTTTGGAATGTGTTTCAAATGCAATTATTGTCCTAAAAGTGTGTGTGTGAAATATGGGTTTAAGTGGTGTAGTTATATTAATCTTCGAAACGTATGCATACCGCAAATCCATGCAAATCATATTCATAACTTAAGCTACCAACCCATTCCCCTCACGAAAGCAATGCATACAACCTCATAACTAAGAAAATGGGTTGATGACTTAGGATGCTTGGTATGTGAAAATGGGTCGATGACTTATGATGCATCCACATACCAAGCATCCTAAGTCATCGACCCATTTTCTTAGTAATGGAAGCCATGCATACAACCTCATTATTAAGAAAATCGGTCGATGACCAGGGGCGGAACCAGAAAAAAAGTTGAGGGTAGCACAAAATTTTTCAGGATTGTACATTAATAGATATGCAACTCCATCAACACTTTAACAATGTTTACAGGCATTGTTCTATGCATCCCAAGTGAATAATGATTTGAGTGGTAGGATAATTAGTAGGTGGACGCAAATCCATCATATACAAATCCACATACCAAACGTCCTAAGCATCCCAAGTCACGACCCATCAATAACGTAATAACCAACACAAATTTGATGTTTTTCAGGAAATAAAAAAATTAGGTTCCACACGAAAAAGTTTGTTAAATGTAAGGTTTTTCTAGAGAAGAAAATTTACGGTCTTTTTGAAAAATAAGAAGAAATTAACGGTCTTTTAAAAAAATATATAGATGACCTGCAAAACCGGGTAAATGAGCCGAATTAAAAATTTTCTCCAAAATTTAGGTCTAAACTAAAAAACTGAAAAATATAGGGTCTTTTATGGAATAAACCGTATTCTTATGACTAACATAAATATATTAATATGAAAATAAATTGTGAATTAATATTTTATTTTATTAACATTAAGTTTGATCTTCTAATCACTTTGGATGGACAGAAATTTTAGCATCAAATAAAGATTTACACTATCTCACTTGATTTTTTGGAGACTAATTATTTTTTCATTAATCGTCATATCAATAATAACTAAGTCAATACAGAAATTGTCACATCTCACTTTGAGTGCTAAAAACACTTGTGTTGTACTAGTGAAAGAAACATAAAAGGAAAGGTAAAAAAGGTATGGGGTGCGGTGAAATTCGATAGGTATGATGAATATTTTGGAGGTGTTGCTAGGGGCGGGGGTGTTATTACACTCACCGTGTTGACACATCGCCCCTCACACTTTTCCTACCAAGTACCAACATATACCGGGCAGCCTTAGGCTCTCAAATTAACAGATGCACAACCTTCCGTTTGCAAGCGTAGAACCTTCAGTAACCTAATTAGCATAAACAAAATTTTCAATTTTCAAATTAGCAAATACATAACCATATATAATATATTTGCATCCAATTGAAGAGAAGTACAGTCTCTAAGTTAGCAGATATAGAACAATTTGTGATATAATTTCATATAAGTTAGCAGACGTGAAACCTTTAGTTTCCAAATCAGCAAAGACAAATACAATCAAACATCCATCCTCCTCGATCAACAAAACCATAAGTAGCAGCAACAACAATAACAATGAATTTATGAATCAAAATGAAAAAAATAATACAAAAGAAAAAGTTAGTAAAAAATATAAGCGTTTTATGAAAAAAAAAAACAAAGAAAATGGAAATTGTGAGTTTTTTTTTGAAAATAAAATAAGTTCGGATTTACACTGAAAATTCCAACAATGTAATTTCTTTTATTATTAGGTTGCACAACATACATACACGACCGAGCTCCACCCTGCTCCACATCACCACCGTGCATTGACAATCACTTTGCAGGCGTGGTGTATTCGAACACCCTAAGTACCACCGAGCATTAGCAAATAAAGAAAGAAACACGGGCACCAAGCCCCATCTTCGCCTTGTTCGGCCACCGATCATTGCTTGGGCGCGGTGTTACTGATCCACCATCGAACGTTAAGGCGTACGTCCACTTCACTCCCGAGCTTCTTCGGCGACAATAGTCCCTCCATTTTATCCCATTGCAGTGGAGGATCTAGAACAAAATCTGAAGGGTAGCACACAATATTTTAGGGGTAGCACACCGGAAAATATACACTATGATTGATAATTTTTCCAAAAATTTTACACTACGCCCGAAAATTTGAAGGATAGCAGATGCTACCCCGAGAACCCCCTAGGTCCGCCATTGTCCCATTGCCTTAAGTGTGATGCACATTTTTGTATACTATCTACCGTAGAAACAATGCCTAACTACGTGAAATCAAAATATATCCGTTTAATGAGATGCACAAATGATATCATGTATATGTCCGGTAAACTCATATTTTTACTTGCTTAATCTGTAAACAAGTTTTCATATGAACTATGACATATTTTGAATATACAATGATTAGATACGTATTAAAAAAAAATAGCAATGATTTTGCAAATTGAAAATACGTCATTATTTTAAACCAATAAGTTACCCGTTAATTAAGTTATGAAGCAACCGGATATGCTGTATTTATTCCAATATAATAAATCAAATATCGTACACAGATAAATAATAAATATCTAATCACATTCCGGCGGTGAACGGCACACCGGTGGCCGGCAACCATTGTCTTCCAGCTATAAGGCCTTGCACCGTGAAGTCTTGTGCTTCACTCAAGCTCAGTTGTGAATGGTATCCGGCCCAGTTGACTCGGTTTTCCGTGGCGGCGCCTGTACCAAAGCAACCATATTCACCGTAATACAGCGTGGTAAAAGCAAAATCAGTATTCCCCCACGGCGACCATCCTTTCGGATTGATAAAGGTATCCATGTACGTTTTCAAGAAAACAGTTCTAGAAAATTCTTGCCAGGGTCGGCCTAAGTAGGTCTGGACGGAACCGACCACCGGAATCATCTCCGGAGAGGGCACTATGCGGCAGTTGTGGATTGAGATTCCAGTGTTTTGGAACGGATCACCACGGCCTTGGGCGGTTATCGTGTTTGCTTGTCCATTTAAGGGTTTTCTGACTAAGATTACACAGTTTTGGAAAACCACGGCGGCGTTACCGAATATGAAATCGACGGTACCGGAAATATAGCAGAGTTTGTAGAATTGTCTTTGAGAGACGGCGAACAGAGTGTCTTGATAACCTTCAAAGCTACAAGCGTAGAAGACAGAAAGATCGGATGATGATCGGAGCGCCACCGCTTGAGCGCCTTTAGGACCGGCGGTGTTTCTGAAAGTTATGCCACGGGCAAAAAATCCAGGGCCGTCCACTCCTGAATAATGAATTTCATTTAATCACAAAGATAGTAAATCAACGAACCCAAATGAAATCATAATTCAAACCCAAGTTCGATGTTTGGAGTTTATACAAAAAAATATTTTTAATCCAATAGAAAAACCAGTAACGTGCATGTTTAAAAAATAGTATGCAACCATGCATGAGACGGGAAGAAAGAAGCTATGTAATTATAGTATCTTAACCTTCCACTTTACTTCACTTTTATCACAATATTCGTACGATGTTTATTAAGAAAGATTTTGTCATGATTAATTCTTTATATAATTCAACAAGCATCAAGCATGTCATTAAAATATAAAAATTCTAGATTATCGTAAAAATGTCAACCACTTGCGTAAAAAGTTTCAAAGTGAAAATCTTACCGACAGTTGCTGAGCTATAAGTTGTGGAACCTCCGGCGACGCTCCGGTCGCCGCTGATAATTGTGTATTTGATTCCATCTCCCACAAACATGATGTTATTAAAATCACTTCCAATCACGATGTTTTCATTATATACACCTGATTTTATGTAGATTATAAATCTCTGATTCCCACGATCGATACTTCCGGCATAATCAAGAGCAGATTGAATGGTCGGAAACCTACTCCCCACCGCTTTAGAGACCGTCACGTTCGCAATCGACTGGATTTGCGCTGTCGTCAACAATCTACGGTCATGGCGTGTTACCCAAGCCGGGAGATCATCTGTTTGATCGGAACTCTTTTTTTGCTTCAAGAACAAGTGATTTATGGCTAAACTGTTGCTTATCATCTCTGTCAAGTTACTCGACTTGATTGGGGCTACAAAGTCTGTCACGTTCTTTTCAACGCAACCAGTAAAACAAGTCTGAAGGTTGGTGAGGGCGGCGCTCAGCCACGTCTGGGCGTCGAAATCAGAGCTCCGGTTGTTTTTCAGGCCGATTACGGTTTGGTTGAGTTGGGAAATAGTGTTATTTAGAAGCTGGTAACAGTCGTTCCAGACAGCTTTCGTTGCGGTGGTCGAACACATCTTCCCAAGGTTTTTTGCGCATCCCTGAGCCTCGTTAGCGTTATCGATTGTAGCCTGTAAGACCCGCATTCGAAAATCAGCCCTGTGTTGTGGCGGACTATGTGGGTCACGACTCAGAAAGTACTTGCATTGGTTAGGATGAGGGGTAGTTTGGCACCACCGGTGGATATCACCACCGGACTCCTCCGTTGCTTGTATCGAAACATTAAACAAAGAAGATAAGATGAACACGTACAAACAACACCATGAAAAGAAGTTAATGGAAGCCATTTTGGACTGGGGTTTTGTTGTTTTTTGTGTTTTAGATTGAGGTCTTAATTGACGGTTTCTTTGATTGGAATTACTGGAAAATGTATAATGGGGTGTTGGTTTTATAGTACGATATGAAGAGACGAATCGATAAGATGTGTAAGTGAAGTTTAGTGAAATCAAGAAAAACAATGAATGAAGAAGGGTAGAAAGACGTTTGCTTAATTGATGAAGGATGATGGGTGTTTTACGCCATTGATTATATGATGTTTATTACAGTGCACGGTGGTCGCCGTCGTCTTTATTGTTTCAACTTCAGATTATTTTCTACGAAGATATTAGATAATATATACATTTGGAGTTAAATCAAACAAATTATAGAAGTCCCAAATAATTATAGAAAATTATTTTTAGAATTAAAATTGATTAAGATTTTCCGAAAGAGAATATTCTAATGATAGATTACTCAAAAGTATAGTGTTATAATCTAGATTTTCAAATAATACATATATTTTTTTTTGTGAAAATATGGAGGTGTGTATTATAAGATGGTTAACCAATACGAACGCGTTGTAAACGCTCAAATCTCACAACTTTTGGATCAAATCCTTATAGAATAATATGCGATATAAATTAGTTTATTTTAGTTCTCAATCTTTTAATGCAATCGATAATACAATATTTTGTTCTATAGGATTCTTTAATTTACAAGAAAATGTTGAAAAAGGTTTATGAATCACGGTCAGTTTTATTTAAATATTTGCTACTAAAGAAATAGATAACATACATTAAACCTTTCTTAATTAAAAAATGTTAATACTTTTTAAATTAGAAATTCGTTGTTTTTAGAAACATAGACATTATAATAAAAACATAGATTTGGGTATCGATGACCATACTATCACGTGGCCGTTATTGGGAGAATGAAGCAAGTACTAGTATTGCTTGATGTAAGATGCTATCGTGTTTTAGTTCTAAAAAAATCCTCCAATCAAACTTTAATCATTTAAATTGCAAGCAACTATGTATGCATCATATCGGTTTTTATGTTTATGGCGAGTGAAATACAGAGAAAATATTTTTATTATCTGTAATTATTTAAACTCCATAAGTTACATCTTTAAAATTTTATAATGACTGTAATTATATTATTCTAATCGATACAGTTGCTCATCAGTTTTTAATTTCATGGGTAAGTAGGCCTTTGAGTAGCTTTAATTTTGTTTTCTATTTTGCTATTCTAGATAGATACTAATAAATGTGACTTGAGAATTGAAGACTCAATCCAGCCGAATGGAGTTGAAAATTTTTTAAACCTTATTCATGGTTTTTAACATACCACAGGGACCAAATTTATAGTTTACTTTTTAGTTTATTAAAGTCAAAGATTATGTTGAACATGATAACCGAGCCTAAAACATATATGTGATCAACCAATACTGTAACGTGTTTCGAATTTGAACAAAAGAGATTAAAACTTCGAACGATGATGATTAATAATACGACTTTAAATAGATTGCATCAAACATCAATTGGTTATTTAATAGGTTTATACTTTATGGTAAGGAGATTGGTTAGCGCCAAAACTTAGCCCACCCATTTTGGCCACTCTTGAACCCTGATCCAGTAAGTTGTTTTAATTCTTTTTTTTTTTTTTTTTTTTACCATTGAACAAGAAACATGAATGACCATTTACTTGAGACGACTAACTTACACCTCCCTAACTTTACCTTTACATCTCTTTTGAATTTTAGCCCTTGTTGTTGCTCTTTTTACATGTCATAATACTGTAGCCCTTGACATGTTATGTCCTTCATCACTTCTCGCCTATTTCTTGAGTTGACTCATCCTTAGATTGGTGTCTCTTTTGGTCTTTCAATTTGGAAATGACGTTTATGTAATTTGATGATTGGTAGACACTATAACTTTTGGAAATATTTTTGGTTCATTGATGAGATTAATCTTATGTGTGTGTGTGTATATATATATATATATATATATATATATATATATATATATATATATATATATATATATATATATATATATATATATATATATATATATATATATATATATATATACACACACACACACACACACAGGGAGATGATCAACATAAAACCCCTAATTACATATAGAACCATAGAACCACCTTTTAAGCCATTGGATTAAATAATTAATGGCTGTGATTAAAGATGATAATTAAAAAAAATTAATTAGAAATTGTAATATCTGGACACAGAAGGATTATTTGGTCATTTTACAATAATCATTCCGAACTGCTCTACTGGCGCAACAAACTGGTTCGTTTGATCTCTTTTCCTTAATTTGGATCTTCTTCTTAAATCGTGTGTTGTTTTTTAGGGATCTCTATGTTGTTGCAGATGTATCAATTGTTCCTGAATTGCTACATTCATTGAAGGAGTACTTACCGCTATTAATTGGCTCACCGATCAAGGGTTTGAATCGTTTTCATGTGTTTGCTTAATCCTAATTCAAGGTACAATTATTTTAATCATTCTATTAATTGGCTCACCGATCAAGCTTTTGATTCGATGACGCTATTTTTATTGGTGAATGGTCTAAAAGTAATATCGATAATCTCGCGAGAATTCTCAAATGCTTTTATGCTTCTTCTGGCTTAAAGGTGAACTTTAATAAATCCAAGGTGTTTGGTTTAGGTGTGGAGACGAATGAAATTGAGAGTTGGGCGACCCCTCTTGGTTGTGATCCGACGAACCTCCCGTTTTCTTATCTTAGTGTCCCGGTGGGAGCCAACATGAACCTCAAAAAATCTTGGAAGCCGATTTTTGATAAGCTTAATGCTAAATTATCCGTGTGGAAGTCTAAAACCCTTAGCTTCGGAGGCCGTCTTACCCTTGCTAAATCGGTTTTAGGAAGTCTACCCACTTACTTTTTATCTATCTTTGCTGCCCCGATCGGTGTCCTTAACGAGATGGAGAAAATCAGGAGGAATTTTATTTGGGGAGGTGCCATGGGTGATAAGAAAATTAATTGGGTTTCTTGGGAGAAGATTACAACCCCTAAGGCTTGTGGTGGGCTCGCTTTGGGCTCTATTAAGGCTCTTAATTTGAGTCTTTCATCTAAATGGGGTGTTAATTTCAAAATGAAACAGGGGGCGCTGTGGACGTTGATTATTGGTGGCTTCCATAACACGGGTAGCTCGATTGCCTCTAGATGGTTCTCCAAAAATGTGTCTGGGGCTTGGTGTAATATTATAAAGAATAGATCGCAGCTAGATCGCAGCCGGAGAAAATCAATATATGCGAGAATGAGGTGATCAGGCTTAATGAAGATGGCTCCGGTTGGGTTTCTGATTTTATGGCAGACGATAAATTTTTGTAAATATATGTGGAGCCCAAGAGTGTCTCTCCAAAAGAGCCCTTGTGGAGAGAGGGGAGACTCCAACATATATACAAACTTATAGGACCGTGTCGCACCAATGTGGGATACACTAACACTCCCCCTCAGAGACGTAGGCTCGATGAGGTATATATGGAGCCCAAGAGTGTCTCTCCAAAAGAGCCCTTGTGGAGAGAGGGGAGACTCCAACATATATACAAACTTATAGGACCGTGTCGCACCAATGTGGGATACACTAACACTCCCCCTCAGAGACGTAGGCTCGATGAGGTTCAGGGGTGCGGGACACCGGCTCTGATACCATGTAAATATATGTGGAGCCCAAGAGTGTCTCTCCAAAAGAACCCTTGTAGAGAGAGGGGAGACTCCAACATATATACAAACTTATAGGACCGTGTCGCACCAATGTGGGATACACTAACAATTTTGGTGGCGATGTTGAGACAGCGTATTGATCGTTCCTCTCATTTAATTTGTGATAGTTTTTTCCAGTGGGTCAATTGGATCCCTCTTAAGATCCTCTGTTTTGTCTGGAGAGCCCGTTTAGGTCGTATTCCCTCGGCTTTGGCTTTATCCATTCGTGGTGTCCCGGTTATATCATTGCTATGCAGTACGTGCATTAATGAAGAGGAATCGTCTGATCACTTATTGGTGGGTTGCCCGTTTGCTAGGAGGATTTGGTATACTATCTTTGATTGGTGTAATCTTGTAATACCTTAACTTTAATTTATGGTAAAGTTATGTTTAATATATATATATATATATATATATATATATATATATATATATATATATATATATATATATGAGATTAAATGAGTTAAAATATGAGTTAAAATGTTTAGAAACTAAGCTAAGAGAAGTAGGATGCTTAAAAGGTCAAACCGGGTCGAGTTGTGTGACAATGGTTGAATTGAATTGAAAAGAAAGTGGAAAACAAGCCAACCCGGGTCGTGTTATTGAGCCCGGGTCGTGTCCGACTGGAACCCGGGTCGGGTTATATAAACCGGGGCGGGTTACGACAGGTTTGAAACGGAAATTTTGCATAGCACAGCCCGGGGCAGGTTTCACAGCCCGGGTCGGGTTGAGGCAAAAACCCGGGGCGGGTTTGACAGCCCGGGTCGTGTAGCGGGTGTAGGGTATTTTAAATATCCGATTTTATTTCATTTGGGATAAAACCCACTTCGAGCAAAACTCATTTCAAACCCTAGAAATCAAATTCCACCAATCTAAGTCGAGATTTAACCCTTCTAATTGCGAATTGAAGCTAGGGATTGTACTTGGAGCTTAAAAAAGGTAATCCTCCTTGAGTTTGGCTTTATTTCAACCGTGAAATACCTTGTGTTGGAGTGATTTCTTTGAGGTCTCGATGACCACCTACGAAATTGATGAAGTTAGAGTTCAATTAGTAGTGTAGCAAGTCTATGAGAGTCAAAATGTTAGTTTTGAGGTTAGTGATTTGTGGTTTTAGGGTTTTAAACCCTAGATTCTTAAACCCTAGATTCTTGAACTCGAAAATATGCTTTAAATTAGCTCATGTGTTGTTAGTAGATTGTTATTATAAGCTGTATGGAGTCCTTGATGTGATTGTTGTGAAGTTTTAACGGTTGGTTTGTTTAAACACCGCAAATATTGGAATTCTTGAAATCATAGCATGTGATGTTTATAGTTGTGAACCTCATTAGCTATTGATTCTTGATCTAATGAGTTAGATATGGTTATATTGTTTTGAGAATGTTGAAGTATGACATGTGATGTCATTTTGAGCAGATACACATAGGAGGGAAGGAGATACACGAGGCACGGGTGGACCACGGACTGATCAGACATCAGGTGAGTAGTTATAATTCAATATAAATAGTTTGATTATAACTAAATTGACTTATTATACATCTTAATTGGTTGAGACAATCAATTAACATGAATTAAACGAGATTGAGAAATTCTTGTTAGTGTGGTTGCTGAGCTTGATTGAGTACACCAAATGACTGAGATAGTCATTGAAATAGAGATCAGCGATTGAATTGTGGAAATTTTGATAATTATTAGATTTATTTCTAAACTTTAATAATTTTCTCACTGAGCTTAATTAGCTCATAAAGATGGATATGTTATATGTGTTTAGGTGACAGGGGAAAGAAGGTTGCTGAGGGATGATTCATCTGGACATGGGACTTGACTTTTGAACTAGTTGTAGACCATAATACACTTTTTGTATAGTTTTGTAAATGGTCTTCTGTAACCCAGTTCTTAGGACATGTTTGTTACATACTTGTTCTTTTTATATGTACTTGTACTTCTGTTGCTTAACTTTGATTACACCATAAACCCTCGAGGTTATTTTGAGTAATTATTGGTGTAATCCAGAGATAAGAAACTGGGTGTTACAAGTTGGTATCAGAGCAAGGGTTTGAGTGAATTAGACTTTAAAGAGTAAACTCTAAACTCAAACTATTAAAGAGAAGTCCCATTTTGTCCCTATGCAATCACTCTTTAAAACACACATTATGAGTATATGTGATATTTCGAGAATTTTGATGAGATATGTGATACGAAAAGAGTATTGAGATAAACGAGATCATAACGAGTTAAATTTCTTTTCAGCCTCATTATGAGTTCTGGAAAGGAGAAAGAAGGAGGTGATCACCGAGATGAGCATTCGGGATCACAAGATTCAAGACTGGGGCGCCAGTCTGAGGGCGAGAGGCCGCCTGAGTTAACATCATCTTTACAAGAGTTAATTGCTGCGGAGGTAGCAAAGGCAGTTAAAAGTTTATTGCCTACCTTAGTGAGACCTCAGACGGAGGTGACGAATAGAGATGATCGAGACCGACCTCCTATCACACCTGTGGTTGGGAGGGGACAGAGAGAGCCGGTTACTTTACATACTGAAGTTGGAGGGTCAGGCGAACCAAAAGGTTGCAGTTATGAGACGTTTCGCAAATGTAAACCAAATGATTTCTTCGGTACTGATGATCCTGTTGTTGCACGAAATTGGCTGACACATATCGAGAAAGTTTTTCGTACGAGCAAGTGTGTGGAAAAAGATAAAGTTGAGTATGCCACAAATTGTTTACATAAAGATGCTCAATTCTGGTGGGAGAACATAAACCTTGATATAGAGAAAGGATTGGAACCAGAACCGACGTGGGAGGAGTTTAAAATGAAGTTTATGAAGGAATATTGTTCAAATACTGCGATGAAAAGTTTGGAAGAAGATTTTCTGAGATTGTGACACGCGCAGAGGTCGTCGTGCGGTCAAAAATAAAAGAAATACCTAACACACACTAGTATAGCGGTAGTCAGGGTCGATCCACAGGAGCTTCGTGGTTAGACTAGATGAGAGATTACCAACTAATAGTGTCACAGCTATAGTCGGAGGATCTGGTTTCTATTTTCCTATCACTAGCAAATGAGACAATAGTCAAACACCAAAGCCAAGCTAAGCTATGTCCAAATGACCTAGTCACTTTCTGAAATCAGAAGTATCTCTGAATCAGAAGCAATCAAAGGCATCCAAACTAGCAAAACCGAGCAAAGCATGAACTAGCTACTAACTAAAGTCCTATTGAACAGTTATTAGCCAAGATTTAATGCTTACCAAATAACCTAATTAGCTACTGAATTCAGCCAAAGAAAACAGTCCCAATAAGGTCCAAACATAATTCAACACAAATAATCAAACACAATCATCCAAAAACACCGAAATGTTAACATAAAATGTAACCGAATGATTCCAATCACCAAATCCGAATTCCAAATACAGAATCAGTAACCAAAATGTTTCTAAAACAGAAACCTAAGGGCTCAAAGCCAGTGGTTGTCACTCCCAAAGACTTTAGCTACAAAACTACTTTCTACCAAAATGAAATTGAAATAAAAAACATAAAATACCAATTATGAGCTTGCTGAAATGGAATCCTGGAGTCAAAGAGCTTCTAGGTCGATCTTACACCCGGTTCTTTTCTTCGGTTTTCGGCTGGAAATGCATCTATTTATACTTGCAAATTTCCCGCAACCGCGCCGCGCAGAAGTGAAATCCGCGGCGCGCGTACTTATCTTTCCCCGTTTCTTCGGAATTTAAATGTGTTCCACCGCCTTAAGCCCGCGTCGCGCAAATCTTAAATCCGCGGCGCGCGCACGACTTCTCTTGATTTTCCATTCTTTCCATACTTTTTCCTTTTGTACACCTTTAGTCCCTGTTTTTACTCTTTTTCTCCAGACAAGTCCTGGCACGAAAAGTGAGAATACCCAGACATATTTGATATAATTTAATCAAGAACAGGGCTCAACAACGCCTAAAATACTTGATATCACTAGGCGTTGTCAAACACCCCACACTTGTGCCTTGCTTGTCCCCAAGCAAGAGAGTTTTTTAATAAATTATAATAGAGAATCAAACAATTTTTTTGACTGCGTTTAGTTTCAAAGTTTATTGCTCTTTGAGTTAGAATAGAATAGTTCGTGAAAACATAATTGAATTGTTCTTTGGAATTCATGGCTTTCTAAAGAACCCTTGATTACAAACTTTCTGTCCACAATGAAGTGTACTTACTCGTTCAGATTCTAAAGGCCATTAAGGAATTGTCCATGACTTTCGATGTTGTCCGTGTAGCGAGCTTTCTGTTGGATTAGGTGTCTAAGCCATGACTAATAATTAGTATTTATCTAATTAATAGTAGCATAGTCCATTTGGGTTGCCCTCATAGTTGGAGGATTGGCAGAAAGTCCGGTAGAGAGAAAGATTGATTTATTATGTGATTAATAAATCAATAGAAATTAAATAAATAGTTTATTAATATATTTAAGTGATAATATATTAATTAGAAACTATAATAATTAATTAGAAATTTTTCTGGAATTAATTGGAATTAATTTGGCAGTTAAATTGATTAATTAAGGTGAAGGGACTAAAACTGTAATTATTTAATAGTTGAGTAAGTGACAGTTGAGTGAGTGAGAGTGGTGAACGAAATTATATATGGAAACGTATATATTTTCGATTTTGATAATGAGGATAAAAGGGTTTGAATTATTAAGATAAAGGCTTATCTTAATTTGAATTCAAAAAGGTTTATCTTTAAGGTTTATCTGATCACCATTTGGAGCCTATAAATAGGGAGGCTCACCCTAACCCTAAAGCCACGATTTTGAAGCTCTCTAAGAAGGTATTTTCGGCCAACAACTCCAAGCTAGGGTGTGACTACATTTGAGGCAAGAGGTTTTTGTTGCTTTGCTTCCAATATTCACTAAAGGTTGGTTTTTCTTGATCTTTCTTTTAGTTTATCTTTTTCTAGCCTTCTAGGATATGTTATATGTTTAATTAGAAGAAAAACTTAGATCTATATAGGTTGCATGTGAACTTAGGAATTTTAGTTCATAGTTGCAGAAAACCTTTCAGTGGTATCAGAGCATTTGGTTGTTTTTCTTGTTAAATTGCTATAACTGCTTTCCTTGTAATTAGGGTTTATAGTCTCTAAACCCTAATTTTGGGCAAATCGACAATTAGGGTTAGGGTTTTGAAAACCCTAGCCCCTCCCCTCTATTTTGGCGATTTTATGATTAGGGTTTAGAATGTATTCTATTTTTGGTAACTTTAAATTGTTTAAAAGATAAACCTTAAAACCTTTATCCTAAAAAATCGAAAATTAGGGGATAAGATAGGTTTTAATTAATTTGATTAATTTGATAAACCTATCTACATTTGAATTAATTTAATTAATTGGTAATTAAAAGATAATTCAAGGATTTAATTTAATTTAGAATTTAATTGTTTAAATTGGCGAAAATTAAAAGGATAAATCCTAAAATATTTTAAAAGGTTTAAAATATCAAATTTAATTAATTTAATTAATTGGTTAATTAAAAGATAATTAAAATCAATTTTCAAGGTTTAATTTAATTTGAAATTTAATAGTTTAAATCGACAATAAATTAAAAGATAAACCAGAAACAATTTTTTAAAAGTTTTAAAAAATTACATCTTATATATATTATAATTAGAAAGTTATTGTTATATGTATAAGATTAAAATGTTTATTCAAATCATTAGTAGGCCTCATTCACGAAGCTGGTCTATAAAGTGGGTATAAGGAGACTGCCTATAAAATGGCGGTGTAATGGGTGAACACTCTCGCCCACCGCTCGCCTGATCAGTGGAGGGTCGTTAGCCGAACGGGTTTGATAGGACCGCCTAATCTCATTAAAAGTATAATGATATTATTCAAAGTACTAGAACCTTTTAAATAAAACCCCAAATCTAGCTACTTTAGGAAAAATGTGAATTGGTGCTAATCCATGAAATTGCACATTACACTTTATGAAACATTGGTGGAGCGTGTGTGGTTAACCGGCACGGCAATTGGGGTTCATAAAGAGTTGCAATGGGTTTCCCGGGTATTATTATTGTTGATGGAGCGTGTGTGGTTTACCGGCACATCAATTAGAGATGATAATTAACCCGAGAGTACCAATCTAATTTGCATGGTTATTCACATCCAGTTTGTGATCCTCGGCATCCCAGTCACAAACAGTGGAGCACATCCGAGATTAAACATGCCATTTAAAAGTTTAATGAATCTCATCAGAACTAGGAATTTCATAAGATGAAATTGATAAGTGTTTATCTACCTTAATGACCATTATGTTGTGATTACGACATCCCTCTTCACACCATAGTTGGGGTATTTTGGATCCTAGCCTTAATAAATAATATATTGGGTAATTATTTAAAAGGAACAGTTAAACTAATAAATTCTATTTCTTTTATAGATGTCAAGTGTCTATTCTCCTCCTTCTCCTCCTTCACCCATTTCTGAAAGCATCAGAATGCACCTGCTTAATATGGAAAGGCTGACTGGCCTCAACTGTTAAGAATGGCTTCGCAATTGGAGACTGGGTCTCGACATTGCTGGCAAGCTACATCTCACCAAGTATCCGATCCCAGTTCCACCGGAACAGGTCATCATAAAAGGTTCTTATGATGAATCCGAGGAGATTCGTGACCTCATGCTATCAACTATTGACCCCGAGTTCCGCAAGGATTTTGAATCCTTGGGGCCATATGAGTTGATGCAACTGGTGGAGGAAAGGTTCCAAAAACCAGTTGAAGAGGAACGAGCTAGAATCCTCAGAAGACTTGCAGAGTGCAAGCTAAAGGGAGGAAGTAGCATCAATTCGCATGTTCTTCAGATTGAAGGGTACATAGGCGAGTTACATAAACTTGGTCATCCCATGAGTCAGGAGGAGAGTGTTAACATCCTGCTCGCTTCGCTGACAAATGAGTACGATCTGTTCATTCAGACGTATAGAAAGGAAGACCAGAAAAAGACCCTCATGGAAATGCGTCCACTGTTGACTTTATACAAGTCACTCTTGGACAGGCATAGCTCTAATGGCTCAGCTACTTCTGGATTAAGTCCAGTGAAGAGACGTAACAAGAAACGGTCAAGATCGACTGGACATGTCTCAAACTGGGAATCCGCTAATTCGGATACAGTCACGGAAAGATTGGAAGACGCTCCAACTCTTTTGAAAGCTCAGGTATATCTAAAAACCTCAAAATTCCTGTTCCAAGATTTCTTGATACATAATGTGATAGTCACATTTTGGTTTGTATGCAGGGAATCTAGAAGGCACGGGACTCTGGTGCATAGGAGCACATATGGATTGGATCTCCAGCTCGTGCAGTTTTGAAGTTTAGATAGATATTGGAATATTGTTATTAGTCTTTAGTTGCATTTTTTACATTGTCTATTACATTGTGCAAGGATTTTTTATTTTTAATAAAATTGTCATATTTTCTTTTAACACCTGTTGTTTGAAATTATCCTTGAAATGTTATATAAATGTGTTGAATGTATGATTAATAATAACTTGAATGTTGATGCATCCAAAGTGTTTGGATTCAAGAATTGTGTCATTTATGATTGTTAATACAAATGTTATAAGAATCAATTCAACCACAGGTCCAGTTGGACAGGACCTTGGAATCATTTGACTTAGAGTCACTTGATGAATTGAGTTCTTAATGTGTCAAGAAATGAATCAACCAAAGGTCCAGTTGGACAGGACTTTGGAATCATCTGACTTAGAGTCAGATGATGATTAAGTTCTTCATAAAGCACATATGGCAAGAAATGAATCACCCAAAGATCCAGAGGATAGGATTTTGGAATCAGTTGACTTAGAGTCAACTGAAGATTGCAAGTCTTGAACCAAGTTAACAAAGTCATTAGTCTACATAGATATCTAAAAGACATTGAGATTAAGAGCAACGGACACACCTGTTGCGGTGTGTTGCTCGAATCTTGAGATAGAACACAATTGTTTGTACTTCACAATATTCATCATTCGGTATGATGAATATGACATTGCTTATCGGTATAAGTAATTGAATTGAGACCTTGAACAGTCCAAGGACTTCAAAGTAAGTACAAGTTCCACAGAACCTGAGCGATAACATAAACTGAGAAAAAGGTTTCACAGTTCATTCTCTTCCAAGAGCATTAATGGTTATAATGTGTCTTAGGGAAGATAATGGAGCATTGGTCGAAACAGTTCGATCCTCGATGTATGAGATACATTGCCAATTAGTTTCCAATAAGATGAACACTATACCAGTCAGTCCATATAAACCATACTCCGACCACATCCTAGACTAAGTAGGTCTTGCAAACACTGCCTGAAATGTAAAGCTTGGATTATCCCACTTGTACATAGAAAGTCCAGGGTCTTGTAGTGTTCATCTGAACCTCATGACCAGCTGAACTTGATCAGCATTGTCGTTTCATTAGCTATCCTACTGTAACTAAAGAGCTCTTTTAGAAAGAACTCATGGTCCAAGGAAACAGTTGGAGTTGGGACAGTCCTAAATGAGTTTAGGATTAGCAATGAAAGAACCTTTTAGTCATCACTAGGCTTGGAGTAGAAATCAGATTTCTGCTTTACAACTGACATTATCTCCTCTTAACCAGTAGTATTGATCACCATCATAAGTAGTTGTGATCGGGGTGACATACCGATTGGTGGTAAAACACTGCAGTTGGTACGGATTTGCAATCCGACTACTTGGAAGCATTGGTGAGCCCGGCTGCTGCCAAATAAGAGGACCTTAGGGCGAGACACGGTTTGTATGAAAATTTGATTGATTTTACACCTGGTCTAAAAACCAGTGGGAGTAACTGAGTTATCAAAAGAAAGCAACATGGACATATACATACCTTCAGAGCATCTAGTTGAGTGAGTCGATACTCAGAGTCAAGCAATTGATTCCGAGTAAAGCACTCTCAATAGCAGATGAAATCCGAGAGGATTCTGCGTGGCATAGTGTGAGTCGTTAGTGGAGCGTGTGTGGTTTACCGGCACACTAATAGGGACACACATAGAGCATGCCATTACAAAAGGTACATGGCCCCGGGTTTCGTCCCACGGGCATCTCGCAAGAAAGGATATTCAGATTCTCAAAATATGCCAAAGGATTGGATTTTGAGAAAGGACTGAAAGATTTCCATTAAAATGTCAGAAAGGTTTGGATTCTCAAAATATGCCATAAGTCCTGGATTTTGTGAATAGCCTATAACTGTGTCAAAGCCAGTGGGAGTCGCCGTTATCCACTATCCCCACATGTGGGATAAATAATGGTTTTAGGAAACGTCTCCTTTCATTACGAAGTGTAATGACTTGGTGTTAAGAGACGGATCGCTATGAAAGCCTTAATAGAAATACGGCATACTCAGGTGGTTGTAAACGTCTATGAGATAGATCCAAATTCTGCCAAGATGATCTTGATGAGATTCAAGATGCATAGACTTAGGAAAAGTTTTTCTTGTCATTGCAAAGTGTGATGACTTGGCATGAAAGAAATAAAGAAGGTGCAACATACTCATGTAATTCACAGTCATCTATTGTAAGCATGATCTTGATAAGATTCAAGATGCATGAGAAAAGTCTCCGGAAGGAAAATAGTTTTTCGAAAATCATGACACAAAGGATTATAAATAATCCTTGGATTCCGAAAGGGTTTGGAATAGGATTAGATCGGGTTCCACAAGTTTTGGATCGATCATAAAGTCATGAACATGTCCTGATAACTTAATACTTAGGGCATAGTAAGTTGGATTCAGGACATTGCCTGGCTGGGAATACTGAATGGATTGGTTGAACTAAAGTGAGAATTCATTAGGAAATGATTAGGGTGAAAGTGATAGTATTAATTTGAAAGATTTTCAAAGTGGTAATTATTAACATGAGGACATGATGTTAATGGACTTCATGGTTAAAGAATCTCGTTGGTATTCTGATGGAGCGCGTGTGGTTCACCGGCACATCATAACACCTCAAAATAGTCTTAGGGTGCAGTCAAGTAGACTAAAGACCCCAGAACCATAGGAAGTCACAGTACACTTTACCAGAATGGAGTTAGGAGAGAAATTGATAGGATAACATATTGAGATGTTATCGGATGAGCATCCGATTGGATCATCTGCAATAGAGTGTACAAGTATAAGATACTTTGGATACATAGAAAGAGTGTAAGGTTCATAAAGACATAGATGTAAAATTAGAATTGAAAGTTTAAAAGAAATTTTTGAAACCGATAATAGTTTATGACAAGACCAGACTTGGTGATTACCTTGTGGAGACTTGGTAATAAGCAGGAGTAGCTGCCAGTCAGATATTTATGTTTCACTTTTGCATGTTTTACTTCCCGAATAATTTAATTATTCATATAGGTCCACGGTCGCTCATACTTTGGGAAGTAAGTATTGAATCAAGACTGTCATGAATTGGTTTGTAGACTGTCTAAGGAGTTAGACATAGCAATAGGATTGCTACAACATTCATGAGTACTTAGAAATAGAGATTTGAGTATTGGATAAACCCACGCTCAATAGATTGCTTCATGGATTATATCACAAGTAATGTTGAGACGGTAATATCTTATGATCTTGAAGTGGAGAGATATGAGTTATAATTTACAAGGCAGTTG
Organism: Cichorium intybus; assembly: GCA_023525715.1. Classification (NCBI taxonomy): domain Eukaryota; kingdom Viridiplantae; phylum Streptophyta; class Magnoliopsida; order Asterales; family Asteraceae; genus Cichorium; species Cichorium intybus. The sequence continues at coordinate 4,448,461 of CM042010.1, forward strand.
TTCATTGATAATACGAAAACGCATCGGTAACTCGATGTTATAAAACGTGTTGTTGTGAATGATTTGACTGGTAAAAGATATAAGCATATGAGTCAAAGCTTATTCGTTCCTTGACCCTGATGGGAAACAGATATCTGTAGGCCTCTCGATGATTTTGAAGTTGACTAAAGTGCTGGCCAGCCTGGACTAAATTGATGTGTTCAATTAGAAGTTCTAAAGTCATGAGCAGAATCGGAAATCGGGGAACAGAGTATCGGACAGAGATTGATCTCAATCCATGTCTCGTGTCTGAAAATATCTTGTTGGACGAAGGATCATCTGATCACTTATCTTTGGACAGAACTGACTAGGTCAGAGTTCGGCAGCGGTTTATAGGAAGCTACAGTTGCTAAATTAATTGAAGGGTAAATTGGTAATTTTAGTCATAGACTTATCCAAGTGGGAGACTGTTGGATTAGGTGTCTAAGCCATGACTAATAATTAGTATTTATCTAATTAATAGTAGCATAGTCCATTTGGGTTGCCCTCATAGTTGGAGGATTGGCAGAAAGTCCGGTAGAGAGAAAGATTGATTTATTATGTGATTAATAAATCAATAGAAATTAAATAAATAGTTTATTAATATATTTAAGTGATAATATATTAATTAGAAACTATAATAATTAATTAGAAATTTTTCTGGAATTAATTGGAATTAATTTGGCAGTTAAATTGATTAATTAAGGTGAAGGGACTAAAACTGTAATTATTTAATAGTTGAGTAAGTGACAGTTGAGTGAGTGAGAGTGGTGAACGAAATTATATATGGAAACGTATATATTTTCGATTTTGATAATGAGGATAAAAGGGTTTGAATTATTAAGATAAAGGCTTATCTTAATTTGAATTCAAAAAGGTTTATCTTTAAGGTTTATCTGATCACCATTTGGAGCCTATAAATAGGGAGGCTCACCCTAACCCTAAAGCCACGATTTTGAAGCTCTCTAAGAAGGTATTTTCGGCCAACAACTCCAAGCTAGGGTGTGACTACATTTGAGGCAAGAGGTTTTTGTTGCTTTGCTTCCAATATTCACTAAAGGTTGGTTTTTCTTGATCTTTCTTTTAGTTTATCTTTTTCTAGCCTTCTAGGATATGTTATATGTTTAATTAGAAGAAAAACTTAGATCTATATAGGTTGCATGTGAACTTAGGAATTTTAGTTCATAGTTGCAGAAAACCTTTCACTTTCAAAATATCATCCGAGACCAGACGATCTTAGGTGATAAGGTGCATAAGGCCCACCCATTTTAGACCTACCGGCTCGAACAACAAAGGCCACTGCCTGACTTTTCCTTCCTAAATTCCAATCCTAAAACAGCTCAATCTTCTAAACTCGTAAAACTCAACTTATTTGACTAACTAATAGCATGATCACAACTAAACAGTATTTCTTGAAAAATACTAATGCTATCACAATCACAAACCATTCATTTCAAAATTGCAATTTATTAAAATTTTTTGAAAAGTTGCTAAAATTTTGAAAAATCGATCATTTCTGCAAAAAGTTTCAAAAATTCTCTTTCGACCGTCCACACCCCACACTTAAAACCGTACAACGTCCCCGTTGTACAAAAATTATTTCAAAGCAAGGGAGAAAGAGTTACCCCTTTTTGGACGATGGACTGCTTGGTGCTCAATATCACAGGTATAATGCGTACAAATGGATCCTTGAGTTCGTATTCTGGAGTTGTAGCGCTACAGTGAACACGCCGGTGGTCGAGACAAGTGGAGGGGGCACGGTGACCCCACACTTGTCTGAGACAACTCTCTCTCAGATTGGCATATCATGCATCACTTAACAAATAAATTAAAAACATACATGACAGAAATAAAATATACAAAATAGAAATGTATGTGTTGCGGATGACCGCGGCGCGTAATTGGAGGATGCGCGTCGCGGTAATTTCGTGAGATTAAAACAGCGTCAAATGAGAAATGACCGCGTCGCGCTATATATGGATGCCGCGGCGCGGTAATCTCAGCAGATTATCCAAATTTCAAATCTCACAAGAAACAATTCAACACACAAAAACCATTGTTTTATTATTGAAATCTAATGCCTGCAGGAGGCTTATTATCCTAACAATCTCCAAAAAATGAACTGTGCAACTAATCCTATCAAAATGTAAATCCAAAAGAAAATGTACTAAAAATCAAGCATAATTACATCCAACCCATCAGCTATGTGCTGTATCGTCATACTCATCTTCTTCTTCTTCTGGGTCTTCTTCCATAGGCTCCTCTTCATCCTCCATAATTGTCGGTTGGGGTCGTGGCGGAACACACTTATTTTTGGCCATCAATGCAATCATGCAGTCTGCCAGCCAGAGGAGTTGCTTTTGTGTATTTTCGGTTCGTTTATCCACCTCACGAGCTGCGTACGACTGGATCTGATGTTCCTGCTCGTATGTGTCCATTGCTTCCTTTAATGCTTTTACCTCGTCCGCCAGAAAGCGGGATTCCATAGTAGCGGGGGATAGACTGCGCGGTAAACCGGTAGCTGCTTTTGACCTTTTTCGAGAAGTCGTCGGTTCAGACCGAAGCGCCGGGAAGGGCATACGGTCAACAGACGGGATGCCATCGTCCACATATATCACCTCCCGCGAGGAGGTCACGGGCGGACAGAAGATAATAGGAGGGATAACCTCCAATCCATCAGTGGTGTACTCGGAGATGAGTCCGTATGACTCGGCTAATCTGGTGACAAAGTGGCCCCCCCAAATGCGGTCATCATCATCGGGGTATCCGTAATTTCCTTGAAGTAGTCAGCCATGAAGTAAGGAATGTTGCAGGTTTCCAACATTCGTGTCACTGACCACATCAGATGTACCTCCCGAGGCAACACTTTCTCTTCATCTGCACGTGGCCAAAGCATAGTGGTGATCAATCGATGCAACATGCGGTGAGATGGCAGATGCATGTAGCACTCCCGGACCGTGTTCTCGTGGTACCGGGTGGAAGCTATCGTGGCCCAATAGTCAGCTGGGGAAAAAGAATCCCCCATGGTTCGGCTGGCATGCCTGTGAAACACCCTGAATGCTGGCGAGTCCGACTCCTCCTCGGTGTATAGCCCGATGCGGTACCTAAATTCCCGCAAGGTACAACTACGGTCGTGATTTCCCAGACGAAATCTCACAGTCTCCTCAGTGTCCATCCCCTTCTGTTTGTGGTCAAAATAGTAGCTGGCAAGGAATTGGAGGTATACTTCACGGTAAACAGGTTCGTTCATGTTAGTTGCATTTTCTAACGCCCGACAGGTGTAAGTTAGTTCTCCATCTTCATAACCTTCTTGCATCAACCAGTCTTTCAGATGGTCCCAAATTCCCGACTCCTTAGCCATGTCCCAATTGACCCTGCGGCACGGCAGTACCCTTTTATTTTTGCACAGGCCCCGACGATTAAAGAAGCTAGCCGCGCGGACCCGGTCAATCTGTGTAGTCACAGAGTTCCAATCGATGGTTTCAGAGCTACCTGAAGAAGACATTGTGCCTGCAAAAATCACAAAATCCGACAATTACTGCACTGTTTTAACGTTCGTCGCGGCGCGCACATAACAACCCGCGACGCGCTAGATGAATACTCATACTCTGCGTCGCGGACTGCACATGGCACGGCGCGGCGAACGATTTCAGTCAATAATGTTTAGCAATCTGTCAATTTAAGTTCAATTTTTCTGTTCGAATACTTGGGTTTTATGGAATGTACTTCTTTAATCCTAATTCAACGATCAATTTCAACAATTGGATACAACATTGCAATTTACAGGATCATCTAGTGAGTTCCAAGACTTCTAAAACTACGAGAAGGAGAGTAGATGCTTACTTGAATTTCTTGTGGAGGAAAGATGAATGTAGACGTCGGGTTGATTGAGAGTTTGAGACACAGTGAGAAGAATCGCAATTTATGTAATTTATTTAAATGTAGTGGGGAAATTTGAATGTCTTTCAAAAGCTCTGTTTTCGTGATTATCTTTAATTTCAAATTAAGATAAGACCGCGGCGCGGGAAGCTTCTATCCGCGTCGCGTATAAAGTCTAATTTTAAATGTAATCGTGAAAACTCAACACGCGCGGCGCGGATATAAAGATCCCGCGTCGCGGTATTATAAAATTACCAATATGACCCCACACTTGCCTTTTTCTCAACGTGATCAAAGAGAATGCAATAAAAAAATGTACAAATGGCGATCGGGTTGCCTCCCGACAAGCGCTAAGTTTAACGTCTTCAGCCGGACGTGCACTTACCTGCTTACGTAGTATACGTTGGAATTTCTGCTATGTACTCGACTGTCTCTACATCTAATTTCTGGAATGTGCCTGTAGTAATGTATGGTTTGAGTCTATGGCCATTGACTTTAAATGGTTGTCCACCTTTTAAGTCCTGGATTTCGACTGCACCATAATCTGTAGTGCCGATTACTTTGTAAGGACCATTCCACTTACTTCTCAGTTTCCCGGGGAACATCTTCAGTCTTGAGTTATACAGCCAAACTTTTTGCCCGACTTCAAAGACTTTCAGTCGTAGCTTTGCGTCATGATATCGCTTCATCTTTGATTTATAAGTGGCTGCATTATCATATGCTTCATCTCGTAATTCTTCTAACTCAGACAACTGAAGTTTTCTTTCCTTCCCAGCAGCAGTGTAGTCCATGTTGACTTCCTTGACAGCCCATAAGGCACGATTGGCGATTTCCACTGGTAGATGACATCCTTTTCCATAAACCAACCGATATGGAGTAGTCCCGATTGGTGTTTTGTACGCAGTTCGATACGCCCACAATGCGTCATCTAGCCTTAGCGACCAATCCTTTCTATCCGTCTTGACAGTCTTCTGAAGGATCTCTTTGATTTGCCTATTGGATACTTCGACTTGGCCACTGGTCTGTGGGTGATAAGGTGTTGCAATGCGATGATTCACCCCATAATGTTTCAGTAGCCTTCCGAATTTGAAGTTCTTGAAATGCGATCCCCCGTCACTTATGATTACCTTTGGGACTCCATGCCTGGTGAAGATATTTTTCTTCACAAATTTGCAAACCACGTGATGGTCATTTGCACGAGTTGCTTCGGCCTCAATCCATTTTGAGACATAATCTACTGCCACCAAAATGTAGACATATCCATGTGATGTGGGGAATGGACCCATAAAATCGATTCCCCAGACATCAAAAATGTCTACTACCAGGATCGGATTCAAGGGCATTTGATCCCTTTTCGATATATTCCCTAGTTGCTGGCAATTAATGCACTCCTTGGCAGTCCTATGCGAATCCCGAAAGATAGTCGGCCAGTATAGTCCAGCTTCAAGAACTTTGTACCCAGTTTTCCTTCCACTGAAATGTCCTCCACATGCTGATGCATGACAGAGATCCAACACTTCACCAATTTCGTTGTCTGGCACACATCGACGAATTATCTGGTCCTCTCCTACCTTAAAAAGGTCTGGATCGTCCCAAATGAATCTCATTGCGTATGTGCGAAATTGCTTCTGCCATTGTTTCGTCCAATGTTTTGGTATTGCTCCTGTGGCTAGAAAATTTACATAGTTTGCATACCATGGAGCTCCGTTAACCTCTAACAACTGCTCGTCAGGAAATGAGTCTTGAATTCCTGCTTCCAATCCTTCAGATGGTAATCTAGAAAGGTGATCTGCCACTACATTCTCAGCTCCCTTCTTGTCTTTGATGGCCACGTCGAATTCTTGCAACAGGAGTATCCACCTAATTAAGCGAGGCTTAGACTCCTTCTTTGTGATCAGATGTCAAACAGCACTGTGGTCAGTGTAGACCACTACCTTAGATCCCCAGATATAAGATCGAAATTTATCTAGAGCAAATACTACAGCAAGCAATTCTTTTTCAGTAGTCGTGTAATTTAATTGCGCTTCAGAAAAAGTTTTACTAGCATAACAGATAACAACAGGTTTCCTGTCGACTTTTTGCCCTAGTACTGCACCAGCAGCATAATCGCTAGCATCACACATTATCTCAAAAGGTTGTGTCCAGTCGGGCGGCTTCAGAATGGGAGCCTCAACCAGTTTATTTTTGAGAATGTTGAATGCTTTTACACATTCTTCGTCAAAAATAAATGGTGCGTCCTTCAAAAGAAGACCACAGAGGGGCTTAGAGATAGCACTAAAATCTTTAATGAATCTACGATAAAACCCTGCATGCCCCAAGAATGATCTAACCCCTTTTACTGATGTTGGAGGCGGCAATGTGGATATGACTTTAACTTTAGCGCGATCGACTTCAAATCCTCTTTCAGAGACCACATGTCCTAAGACTATTCCTTCTCGTACCATAAAATGGCTTTTCTCCCAGGAAAGAACCAGGTTTGTTTCCACACATCTTTTCAGCACCTTCTCCAATTGATCTAGGCAAGTTTCAAATGTAGGTCCAAAAATCGAGAAATCATCCATGAAGATTTCTAAAGCTTCACCAATCATGTCAAAAAAGATTGCCATCATACATCGTTGAAATGTTGCAGGCGCATTACACAATCCAAATGGCATTCTGCGAAAGGCGAAAGTACCGTAAGGACAAGTGAACATTGTCTTTGCCTGATCTTCTGGATGAATGGCGATTTGATTATACCCAGAATATCCATCCAAAAAACAGTAGTACTTTTGTCCTACTAACTTCTCCACGATTTGATCGATAAAAGGTAATGGGAAATGATCCTTGGATGTGGCGGCATTAAGTTTCCGATAATCAATACATACTCGCCATCCGGTTACAGGTCTTGTGGATATCTTGTCACCATCCTTTGTGTTCACTACAGTGATTCCTGACTTTTTTGGTACAGTTTGTGTTGGGCTAACCCATTCACTGTCAGAAATAGGGTAAATGATTCCTGCGTCCAACCATTTAAGAACCTCCTTTTTGACAACTTCCTTTAAATTAGGATTCAACCTTCTTTACGTATCCCGGGCAGGTTTAGCTCCTTCTTCTGTGATAATGCGATGCATGCACATAGTTGGACTAATTCCTTTCAGGTCCGCAATTGTCCAGCCGATAGCCTCCTTATGTTTGGACAATACTCTGAGCAATCCTATCTCTTGTTCCTCTGTCAGGTTGGCTGCCACGATTACCGGTAAAGTATCTTTCTCTCCTAGAAAGGCATACTTTAAATGTTCTGGTAGAGGTTTTAGATCCAACTTTGGCGGTTCTTGTAAAGAGGGCTTTAATGTCTTTGGAATCTCTGTTGGTAACTTCTCTATATGTGCACATTCTTCAGGTATGAATCCTTTCTCTTCTTTCTATGTCTCTTTTCCTCCAACAATTGCTTCCTCCTGAGTTTCTATTTCCTCTTCCTTAAGTACCTCTGGAGTGTAATGCTGCACAAGCTCGTCTATAATGTCTACTTGATAGCATTCCTCTTCTTCCATGTTACTTCCTTTGGGATCAGCATTGAAAATGTTGATCTTAGCTTGTCGGTGTCCAAAAGATATTCCCATTTCTCCAGTACGACAAGCAATATTTGCATTAGCCGTGGCCAAAAACGGCCGCCCTAGAATAATTGTAGGCTGCTCTCCATTCATCGCTTGACGGGTATCCAAAACAAGAAAATCTGCTGGGTAGTAAAATTCTCCTACCCTGATGATAACATCGACTAACATGCCTCTGGGAACCTTGGTGGACTTGTCAGCCAACTGCAGAATCACATCAGTAGATCTCATTGCGCCAAACTCATGCTTGTCAAATAACTGCCCAGGCAATATATTCACACTTGCACCTAAATCTAAAAGAGCCCTTTTTATGTGTACATTGCCTAAATCTACTGAAATGAGAGGAACTCCTGGATCTTTCAACTTTGGAGGAAGCGCATCCATGATGATGGAGCTTACATTTTCAGGTAAGCTAATCATCTTAGGCAAGTGAGACAGAATATGTTTCTTGTGTATACACATGTCCTTGAGAAATTTAGCATATGCGGGAACTTCCTTTATAAGTTTGACTAAAGGAATGTTAACTTTAATTTGGCTAAACAATTCCCACATGTCTTCAGCTTGTGGTCCTTTCTTTCCATATGGTCCTTTCTCCGGCTTTTCCAAAGCTGTCGGAAAAGGAACTGTTCCACTTGACTCTCCTTTTTCCCATGTACTCGTCTGCTTCGTCTTCTGTACTTGTTCCTCTTTATCCTTTCTCTTCTTTCTTTCCAATTCTTCTTTTTCATCAAAGACTATTTCTATATCACTCTCATCATCATCTGCAGCCGGAGCTGTAACCTTGTTGTCTACTTTCTTCCCACTCCTAAGTGTGATGACTTCATTAACTTGCATTTTTAGTGACTGCACTTGCTCCCTCACTTGTGTTTCTTTCATTTTGACAAGTGATTCTCCTAATTTAGAAATTGCTTCCGAATTAGACTTATCTACTTCTTGGAGTTGTACTAACAATCCAAAAATTTCTTGCAAACCAATGTTCGTACTTCCTGATAAAGATGGAGATTGCACCTGTTGCTGCCTTATAGGTGGTTGTCTAGATTCTCGTTGCTGATTACTTCGAAAAGGCCTTGGTGTGTTGTGAAATCGACCATATCCATGCACTTGACTTATTTCCTCATGAGTCATTGAGCACTCATTATGATCGTGTCCTACTTTTCCACATGTATTGCAAATACTCTGCCCATGCAACACGTATGCTCCTTTTTCCTGTTGAAATCTCTCGAGCATCTGATTGAACCTTTTTGTAACAGCAGTGAGCTCCTTTTGAATTTCAGCTTTCCATTTGTTCTCTGCTTCGACGTTTGCTACATATACAGTCTTATCCTTCATTGACCCACTGACTTTTGATCCTAAACTCAGCTGCTCCAAAAATCTCCAGGCATCAATGTGGGATACACTAACAATTTTGGTGGCGATGTTGAGACAGCGTATTGATCGTTCCTCTCATTTAATTTGTGATAGTTTTTTCCAGTGGGTCAATTGGATCCCTCTTAAGATCCTCTGTTTTGTCTGGAGAGCCCGTTTAGGTCGTATTCCCTCGGCTTTGGCTTTATCCATTCGTGGTGTCCCGGTTATATCATTGATATGCAGTACGTGCATTAATGAAGAGGAATCGTCTGATCACTTATTGGTGGGTTGCCCGTTTGCTAGGAGGATTTGGTATACTATCTTTGATTGGTGTAATCTTGTAATACCTTAACTTTAATTTATGGTACAGTTATGTTTAATATATATATATATATATATATATATATATATATATATATATATATATATATATATATATGAGATTAAATGAGTTAAAATATGAGTTAAAATGTTTAGAAACTAAGCTAAGAGAAGTAGGATGCTTAAAAGGTCAAACCGGGTCGAGTTGTGTGACAAGGGTTGAATTGAATTGAAAAGAAAGTGGAAAACAAGCCAACCCGGGTCGTGTTATTGAGCCCGGGTCGTGTCCGACTGGAACCCGGGTCGGGTTATATAAACCGGGGCGGGTTACGACAGGTTTGAAACGGAAATTTTGCGTAGCACAGCCCGGGGCAGGTTTCACAGCCCGGGTCGGGTTGAGGCAAAAACCCGGGGCGGGTTTGACAGCCCGGGTCGTGTAGCGGGTGCAGGGTATTTTAAATATCCGATTTTCTTTCATTTGGGATAAAACCCACTTCGAGCAAAACTCATTTCAAACCCTAGAAATCAAATTCCACCCATCTAAGTCGAGATTTAACCCTTCTAATTGCGAATTGAAGCTAGGGATTGTACTTGGAGCTTAAAAAAGGTAACCCTCCTTGAGTTTGGATTTATTTCAACCGTGAAATACCTTGTGTTGGAGTGATTTCTTTGAGGTCTCGATGACCACCTGCGAAATTGATGAAGTTAGAGTTCAATTAGTAGTGTAGCAAGTCTATGAGAGTCAAAATGTTAGTTTTGAGGTTAGTGATTTGTGGTTTTAGGGTTTTAAACCCTAGATTCTTAAACCCTAGATTCTTGAACTCGAAAATATGCTTTAAATTAGCTCATGTGTTGTTAGTAGATTGTTATTATAAGCTGTATGGAGTCCTTGATGTGATTGTTGTGAAGTTTTAACGGTTCGTTTGTTTAAACACCGCAAATATTGGAATTCTTGAAATCATAGCATGTGATGTTTATAGTTGTGAACCTCATTAGCTATTGATTCTTGATATAATGAGTTAGATATGGTTATATTGTTTTGAGAATGTTGAAGTATGACATGTGATGTCATTTTGAGCAGATACACATAGGAGGGAAGGAGATACACGAGGCACGGGTGGACCACGGACTGATCAGACATCAGGTGAGTAGTTATAATTCAATATAAATAGTTTGATTATAACTAAATTGACTTATTATACATCTTAATTGGTTGAGACAATCAATTAACATGAATTAAACGAGATTGAGAAATTCTTGTTAGTGTGGTTGCTGAGCTTGATTGAGTACACCAAATGACTGAGATAGTCATTGAAATAGAGATCAGCGATTGAATTGTGGAAATTTTGATAATTATTAGATTTATTTCTAAACTTTAATAATTTTCTCACTGAGCTTAATTAGCTCATAAAGATGGATATGTTATATGTGTTTAGGTGACAGGGGAAAGAAGGTTGCTGAGGGATGATTCATCTGGACATGGGACTTGACTTTTGAACTAGTTGTAGACCATAATACACTTTTTGTATAGTTTTGTAAATGGTCTTCTGTAACCCAGTTCTTAGGACATGTTTGTTACATACTTGTTCTTTTTATATGTACTTGTACTTCTGTTGCTTAACTTTGATTACACCATAAACCCTCGAGGTTATTTTGAGTAATTATTGGTGTAATCCAGAGATAAGAAACTGGGTGTTACAAGTTGGTATCAGAGCAAGGGTTTGAGTGAATTAGACTTTAAAGAGTAAACTCTAAACTCAAACTATTAAAGAGAAGTCCCATTTTGTCCCTATGCAATCACTCTTTAAAACACACATTATGAGTATATGTGATATTTCGAGAATTTTGATGAGATATGTGATACGAAAAGAGTATTGAGATAAACGAGATCATAACGAGTTAAATTTCTTTTCAGCCTCATTATGAGTTCTGGAAAGGAGAAAGAAGGAGGTGATCACCGAGATGAGCATTCGGGATCACAAGATTCAAGACTGGGGCGCCAGTCTGAGGGCGAGAGGCCGCCTGAGTTAACATCATCTTTACAAGAGTTAATTGCTGCGGAGGTAGCAAAGGCAGTTAAAAGTTTATTGCCTACCTTAGTGAGACCTCAGACGGAGGTGACGAATAGAGATGATCGAGACCGACCTCCTATCACACATGTGGTTGGGAGGGGACAGAGAGAGCCGGTTACTTTACATACTGAAGTTGGAGGGTCAGGCGAACCAAAAGGTTGCAGTTATGAGACGTTTCGCAAATGTAAACCAAATGATTTCTTCGGTACTGATGATCCTGTTGTTGCACGAAATTGGCTGACACATATCGAGAAAGTTTTTCGTACGAGCAAGTGTGTGGAAAAAGATAAAGTTGAGTATGCCACAAATTGTTTACATAAAGATGCTCAATTCTGGTGGGAGAACATAAACCTTGATATAGAGAAAGGATTGGAACCAGAACCGACGTGGGAGGAGTTTAAAATGAAGTTTATGAAGGAATATTGTTCAAATACTACGATGAAAAGTTTGGAAGAAGATTTTCTGAGATTGTGACACGCGCAGAGGTCGTCGTGCGGTCAAAAATAAAAGAAATACCTAACACACACTAGTATAGCGGTAGTCAGGGTCGATCCACAGGAGCTTCGTGGTTAGACTAGATGAGAGATTACCAACTAATAGTGTCACAGCTATAGTCGGAGGATCTGGTTTCTATTTTCCTATCACTAGCAAATGAGACAATAGTCAAACACCAAAGCCAAGCTAAGCTATGTCCAAATGACCTAGTCACTTTCTGAAATCAGAAGTACATCTCTGAATCAGAAGCAATCAAAGGCATCCAAACTAGCAAAACCGAGCAAAGCATGAACTAGCTACTAACTAAAGTCCTATTGAACAGTTATTAGCCAAGATTTAATGCTTACCAAATAACCTAATTAGCTACTGAATTCAGCCAAAGAAAACAGTCCCAATAAGGTCCAAACATAATTCAACACAATAATCAAACACAATCATCCAAAAACACCGAAATATTAACATAAAATGTAACCGAATGATTCCAATCACCAAATCCGAATTCCAAATACAGAATCAGTAACCAAAATGTTTCTAAAACAGAAACCTAAGGGCTCAAAGCCAGTGGTTGTCACTCCCAAAGACTTTAGCTACAAAACTACTTTCTACCAAAATGAAATTGAAATCAAAAACATAAAATACCAATTATGAGCTTGCTGAAATGGAATCCTGGAGTCAAAGAGCTTCTAGGTCGATCTTACACCCGGTTCTTTTCTTCGGTTTTCGGCTGGAAATGCATCTATTTATACTTGCAAATTTCCCGCAACCGCGCCGCGCAGAAGTGAAATCCGCGGCGCGCGTACTTATCTTTCCCCGTTTCTTCGGAATTTAAATGTGTTCCACCGCCTTAAGCCCGCGTCGCGCAAATCTTAAATCCGCGGCGCGCGCACGACTTCTCTTGATTTTCCATTCTTTCCATACTTTTTCCTTTTGTACACCTTTAGTCCCTGTTTTTACTCTTTTTCTCCAGACAAGTCCTGGCACGAAAAGTGAGAATACCCAGACATATTTGATATAATTTAATCAAGAACACGGCTCAACAACGCCTAAAATACTTGATATCACTAGGCGTTGTCAGATTGCAGCAGGGAACGCGGTCAGTACAGGAGTATACGACAGAGTTCAACGAAAAAGCCAGATTTACAACTTATCAGCAGATTGTTGAGGCAGCTAAATCTCGAGAAAAAGAATTGCGGAGGCAAGATAGTGAAAGGAAGGGGGACCAAGGAAGCGGAGGCCAGAAGAGGAAATGGGAAGGAAGACCTGAGGGTAGTTTCCAAAAGCAGCCAGTTCCGAGTTATCAATATCGAGGTGATTCAAGAAAGACTGATAGCAAGTGGTGTGAAAATGTCGTCGAAAACATGCTGGAAATTGTGATGCGAGCACCCCGTCTCTTATGTGTTATCAATGTGGGAAGACAGGGCATATGGCTCGAGATTGTTTGGAGAAAAATCGTGTGTGTTTTAATTGTGGGGAAAGTGGTCATATTCGCCCGGATTGCCCAAAGCCGAGAACTGATTCACGTCGCGAGACTCCGAGGGCGGGACGAGGTGATAATCGGGGCGATAAACGAGATAGAGGCGGTGGAAATGTTAGAACTCGAGCTTTCCAGATGACCGTGGATGTAACGCCAAAAATGTATTTATTATATAATTATAATAAAAGGGCAAAATGGTCATTTTACCTCAAAAGGGTAATTTGGTCATTTGGACAGAAAAGGACTTGTTATGTAATAATATTTTAAGTCTTGGACTTAAAATGTTATAAAAGTTGATTATTTGTCATAAATTGTGTTATTTGTGGCAAAACTTTGAAATATGCAACTTCAAGGACCAAAGTGCAATTTCTGGAAGTATATAAGCAAGACTTGTGTGCAGAAATTTGGAGTTACGGGAACAAGTCTTGGCTGAAATCCTGCAGAAGTTTGGAAGGTTTTCTTGAAGGTTTGAAGCTTGGATTGTAATCCTTGGCTTAAAAGGGAATAATTGGAAGAATTTGAGGTAAATTTCCAAGTTCTTGATTGTTATTCTTAGTGAGTTGTGTAGAACTCGAAAACTGTAAATTCAGTTGTGTTTGGGTGTTTAAAATGGTTAGATACTTCCATTAAGCCATGCTAGTAAGAGCTTAACTCAACAAAATGGAAGTAAGTTGTTATAATTGATAAAATTGAAGAATTGGGGTTGTTAAAACTAAGAACCCTAATTCTTAGTATGGATGATTGAGGGTGTTTTGATGGTTAAAAACCTTGTCAAAATGTAAGGTTTTAGCCTAGGAACAAACCCCAAGTGATTAAGAACGAAAATAAGCACTTAATGGAGAAATCTGCGTGCTACAGTAGAAAATCGCGACTGGCCAGGAGGTCTGCCCAGGTGCCAGGCGCAGTGCGCCCAGAAGCCAGGCGGGGTGCGCCCAGGCACAGTGCGCCCTGACCCTGGCGCAGTGCGCCTCCAAGGCAGTGGCCAGGCAGGAACTTTGAAACGCTAACTTTTGCGTTGCTTGTCCGATTAAGCCCAAACTTGAAACATAGGTGTATTATGGTCTGAAAAGTTTGGGAAAATTTTTAGATTGAGTTTTCGACCCCTCGGGGGCACTGTAGACCGATCCGAATGTCCCGGTGAATAGTAAAATTTGTATAAAGTTAGTAAACGGAAAGTTTATTAACTAGGCATTGTTTATAACAATGTTTTATTGAACTCTAGTGTATTAGAGTTAATTGTGATGGGTATTAACCTATAATCATGTTGAAAATGATTGAATTATAGGTGCGGGACAAAATTCTACGGATCATATCGGAAAGCAAGGAACGACAAAAGCTAGTTGTAATAATATTTCAGGTGAGTAATCTTGACTATATCTAGTATGATATATGATGATTACAGTGGCACTACTTAAAGTAGTTGAATACGGTACAAAGGTAGAGTACCGAGTAATATACGGACATGACATTGAATTGTAATTCTAAATGGTGCAGTCTTGTTAGCAAAAGATTACTATCTTTGATATTAAATGGTACGGCCTTGTTGGCTATGACTCCGGTGCGGCCTTGTTGGCTATGTCTCCGATGCGGCCTTGTTGGCTATGACTCCGGTGCGGCCTTGTTGGCTATGTCTCCGATGCGGCCTTGTTGGCTATGACTCCGGTGCGGCCTTCGGGCTATGTCTCCGATGTGGCCTTCGGGCTATGATATTTAGTGCAGCCTGTATGGCTATGGTTACGGTGCGGTCAATGATGACCATGATGTTGGGACAGAAATTGTTTAAGAGTTTAATTGTTATTATACTCTTGTATATGTTTATCTGTTTGCTTGATTACTCATTGGGCTTGTAGCTCACGTTTTGTTTGATATGTCCCTGCAGGTGAGCGTGACCCTGCAAAGGGAAAAGACAAAGTCCGTGACTGAGGACTTAGCGTTGAAGTAATACCCGGCTTAAAGAATGTATAATATTTATGTATTGTACTTCGTGATACACTTGTACTCGTATTTGTTAACTAATACCCCTTACTTATGGTTTTGATTGTAAAACATTTGGTTTCAAAATGAAAAAATTTTGGGGTGTTTTTGGTTAATAAGTCGGGTGTTACAGTGCAGGAGGCTAGAGAGCGACCAGATGTGATTACAGGTATTTTTAGCTTGAATTCTCTTCGAGCTCGTATGGTGTTTGACTCTGGTGCATCAATTTCTTTCATATCTGTACCTTTCGCGTCTCGAATTAATGTACCGGTGTCAAAAATGAGTGAGAGTCTGATAGTTGATATTGCTGACGGGAGAGATGTTATAGTAAATACTCAGTATACAAATTGTCGGCTTGAAATCAATGAGATTTCTTTCCTTATTGATTTGAAGCCGATGAATACTCGTGCGTTTGATGTAATAGTTGGAATGGACTGGTTAGATAACAATAGGGCAAATATGGATTGTCACGGAAAGATTATTTCCGTGAGAACTCCGAGCGGATCTCAGACGTTAATACGAGGCGAATGCCGTTTTCAACATATTCCGGTTGTATCTTTCGTGAGAGCGCGAAGGTATACCGAAAGAGGTGCCCTTTTATTTATGGCACATGTTGCCCCAATTGAAACTGAACATCCCACTGTGAAGGATGTTGAGATAGTGAGAGATTTTGCTGATGTTTTTCCTGACGATCTTCCGGGCTTACCGCCAAATCGTCAATTGGAGTTTGTTATCGATTTAGTTCCTGGAGCGAAACCGATAGCTCGAGCACCCTATCGATTGGCGCCGTCCGAGATGGAGGAGTTAAAGAAACAACTACAAGAACTTTTGGATCGCGGTTTTATTCGTCCGAGCTCGTCTCCGTGGGGTGCGCCGATACTGTTTGTTCGAAAGAAGGATGGTTCTATGCGTATGTGCATAGACTATCGCGAGTTAAACAAGATTACTGTGAAGAATCGTTATCCCTTACCGAGAATAGATGATTTGTTCGATCAATTGGAGGGAGCGGTATATTTTTCAAAAATTGATTTGAGATCGGGATATCATCAGCTAAGAGTAAGAGAATCTGACGTCCCGAAGACAGCATTTCGCACCCGGTACGGTCATTATGAGTTTTTAGTAATGCCGTTCGGTTTGACGAATGCCCCGGTGGCTTTTATGGATCTGATAAATCGAGCTTGTCATCTATTTTTAGACAAGTTCGTGATAGTGTTTATTGACGAAATCTTAATTTATTGTATAGTTTTGTAAATGGTCTTCTGTAACCCAGTTCTTAGGACATGTTTGTTACATACTTGTTCTTTTGATATGTACTTGTACTTCTGTTGCTTAACTTTGATTACACCATAAACCCTCGAG
Source organism: Cichorium intybus (assembly GCA_023525715.1). Classification (NCBI taxonomy): domain Eukaryota; kingdom Viridiplantae; phylum Streptophyta; class Magnoliopsida; order Asterales; family Asteraceae; genus Cichorium; species Cichorium intybus. The sequence continues at coordinate 4,464,990 of CM042010.1, forward strand.
GTTATTTTGAGTAATTATTGGTGTAATCCAGAGATAAGAAACTGGGTGTTACAAATCTTCAGGATGTCGAGCTCTTTAGCGTGGGGGAGGTGGTAAATTATGCTGCCAAATGGGGCAGTAGTGTTAAAAAAAGGAAGAAGATCATCGCTTCCATCTTTTATGGGGCTCTTTGGTGCATTTGGCGAGCCGGAAATGACAGGCTTTTCAATTCCAAGATGTGTTCTCCGGCGAAAGTGGTGGATTCAGTTAAATCTTTAGTTTTTGTTTGGATTAAACATAGAGGCGGTGTTAGTTCTTTGAATTGGGAGAGTTGGTTGTTATCCCCTTTAACTATTTTGTAATTTTGCTCTTGTGTTGGCCTTTCCCTGCTTGCTCCTTGCGAGCAGTGGCGGCCCTTTAATTTTATTCGTTGTTTCCAAAAAAAAAAAACTTAGCAACATCTATTAAATTAAAATAAAGAAATCAAAATCAAGGGAACAAGCAACCAGATGTCTATATAATTACGCATCATGTTATTGGTTCAATAGAGTATAAATTTGTGTTTTTATGATCATATTGATTTCGTTGTTAATCTGCTCAACAGAACTTGGCTTCCGAGATTTAATTGAATTCAAATGGAAAAGTGTAGACGAACGACAAGTGAGTATTCAATTAACGCAATAAATTTTTTCGGTTTTTTATTCATTGAAATTGATTTCGTAATCCAATATGTACTTCGATGAACAGGAAATATGCGTTATCGTGTTTGATTTCTTTGATCTTCAATCGTATCATCATATCTATTCTACAGTGATATCGACCTAAAGGTAGCTATTTAATCCTATTTTCTTTTTTAAAGTAGTTTATTCTAGCATTATCGATCATCAGAATACGTTCGTTTTGATTGATTTTGGTGCAAAATTGAGATACCGGATGTCATTGTCTGAATGTTCACTAATGAACAATGAAGAATGTTCATTAGTAAACATAGATTATGAACATTTATGTTTATTGTTGACTTAAATCTATTTTATTATTCAGTTAAATTTGTTTTAGTGTTCGATTTTGAATTGATTCCAGAAATCAATTTCGATTTCGATTTCAAATTGATTTTAGAAATCTATGTTTGGCATAAATTTATGTTTGATTACAGAAATCAATTTTACTTGTTGTTGTAATACTTCTCGTAGTTGTTGAATATATGTTCATATATGAACATGTAACGCCCCAATTTCAAAAATTTCAAAAATCATTTATTACCAAGATTCCAATAAATCATTTATTCCAAAACATAAAACTGTCCAACATGATACTTAAATTAACAGCGGAAACATTTGAAAATACTATTAGGGTGCGTTTGGTTCGTGGATTTCAAACCCTAGGATTTCAAATTCAATGTAATTTCAAATCCTTCAGAATTTAAAATCTTAGGATTTAAAATTCCATAACCCGTTTGGTTGGATATCAAAATCTTTATAAAATTGAAAAAAAAAACAAGCATTAGAACGATCTACATTAAATCGTTGTTAACCAATGACCGAGAATCAATAACAGAATAGTTGACACGAAATCTGCGGTGGAGCCAACGTCGTTGACAGGATGGCTGGAGGTGAAGGCGGCGTCAACGGTGAGATTGCCGCAGGTGGAGTTGGACGTGGTGGTGGGGTAGCGGGAGCTAAAGGTGGCATCAGCGGTAGGGGCCAAAGGTGGAGGCGGCGGCGGCGGTGGGGTTGTCGGAGGTGGAGGCGATATCATCAGTGGTGGGGTGGCGGGAGGTAGAGCATCAATTGTGGTGTCGTCGAAGATGGAGGCAACGACGGTAGGGTGGCCGGGGGTGGAGGTAGTGTCGACGATGGGGTAGCGAGAGATGGAGGAGGAGGCGTTGATCGGGTGGCCGGAAGTGGACGAGTCGGCATCGGTGGGGGTGGCCGGAGATGGAGGCGGCATGGGAGATGAGGTGGCCGGAGGTGGAGGCGGCGTCGGAGGTGGTGTGGCCGGAGATCAAGGCGGTAGCAATATTGGGGTGGCCGAAGGTATATGCGGCAGCGGTGTTGGAGTGGCCAGAGGTGAGGCGCCGTCGGCGGCAAAGTAGCCAAAAGTGGATGCGACATCGGCAATAGGGTGGCGGGGGGTGGAGGCAGCCTCGACGGTGGGGTGGCAAGTTGTCGAGGAGGCATTGGTGTAGCGGCCGGAGGTGAAAAAACAAATATTCCATTCATGGAATTTTAAATGCTAGGGGGGGTCAAGGTATTTACAAATCCTTCGTTCATGGGATTTTGAGTCATTTTAAAAAATCTTATCATTTTAAATTCCATGTTTATTTTCCAACCAAACATAGGATTTCTCAGGATTTAAAATGCAAATCCTGGAAAATTCCGCGAACCAAACGCACCCTTATAGTTCATTGATATCAATCTCTTGAATGCGACGCGCTGCCGTCAAGCCTTGCCCTTCCCTTTGTCATTTGAATTACCTGAAATGTTATAAAAACAACGGGTAAGCTCAAAGCTTAGTGAGTCCACAAGTTACCATACATGCCCACACATTAAACAACCCGTCCTCGAGAACGACCCGACCCTACCCGCCATACAACAGCTACGGGCGTCCATCATACAACAGCTATGGACACGGGAAGGTTCTACCCATCATACAACAGCTATGGGTTCCCGGTTATGGCCCATCCCATCATACAACAGCTATGGGACAAAGCAATAGTCCAACTCGCCATACAACAGCTACGAGGGGACACGCATCAGTACTGAGCCCAACAACAAATAACCACAGATATAGAGCAAATCATATAAATGTAAACAACACACAAGATGCCTAACATGCAACATCATATAGTAAGGTGAGGATACTCACCTGGTTCGAAACCGTGTAGATATTCTCTAATATCCCCACTTAGCTCATCCATACACCTAAATCCCACACACATACAACATATCAATTACTGACTAGGCTCTTACAGACCTGCCTAAAGGTTAGACTCAATATTTGCCATCAAACCGTGGTCAAAACTAAGTTCCTGGTCAAACAGTCGTTCGCCGCGACGTGGCTCCTCATCCTACGCGCCGCGGCTATCATCGAATAAATACGGGGTTTCATCCGAGTCCGCGCCGCTGACATAGCCAGTCCGCGTCGCGGCTCGTAACATTCCAAAATGTTTTTAGCGATTATCAGTACATCAATCGGCTAGGGTTTCACTCCAAACCCTTCCTGAGATCAGAAACTACCCTAAGATCACTTCCTTAGGGACATGCAAGTCTATTCATGTCCTTAGTCTAACCCTAAGGGTTTCAAGTCATCTAAGACTACTACTTAAGGGATAACACCATAAAAACAGGATAAACTGAAATATCAGAAGGTAGATCCTCTTACCTTGCTTCTGGAAAACGGAGAAATGCACCCGATCGACTACAGCCTTTCCCCATGTTGTATTTCTTCCTTCAAACCTCCAAAGCCTTGGAACCAAAGAGTCTCTGCTGGACCCAGACGCCTCTGCCCAGAAAACTCCCAAAAACACGAACCCTAGGGCTGGGTCTCTTTATATAGGCGTTTAAATCCGAATTAGGGTTTTTCACCTTAGAGGCGCACCGCGCCGCGGGTTCTTTAGAACCGCGCCGCGCGTACAAATATCACGCGTTTCTGGATCCTTCCTAAAGCCGCGCCGCGGATTAATCCGATCTGCGACTCGGCGGAACGGGTCTTACAATTCTCCCCCACTTAACTGGATTTCGTCCTCGAAATCCGTGCCGGTAAATAATTCTGGATAATGCCTCCGCATTTCCTCCTCCAGTTCCCAAGTCCACTCGGACCCTTTTCGATGTTGCCACTGAACCTTAACTAATCCTATTGTTTTATTTCGGAAAGTCTTTATCTTCCTTTCAATGATGGCAATTGGTCGCTCCACATAATTTAGGCGTTCATCTAATTGAATATCCTTTAAAGGTACTATTGTAGATTCCTCAGTAATGCACTTCCTGAGCTGCGAAACGTGCAACGTGTCGTGAATCTGACTAAGCTGCTCGGGCAGCTCCAACCGGTAAGCTACCTTTCCTACACGGGCGACAATTCGATATGGTCCAATGTACCTAGGGCCAAGCTTTCCTCGCTTCCTAAAACGAATAACTCCCTTCCAAGGTGACACCTTAAGAAGAACATAATCCCCAACTTGAAACTCGAGATCGGACCGTCGCCTATCCGCATAACTTTTCTGTCGACTCTGTGCCGTTAACAATCTCTCCCAAACCTTCTGAATTAACTCAGTTGTCTTGACACCACCTCAGTACTACCTAACACCTGCTGGCCAACTTCGCCCCAGCAAATAGGTGTCCGACATTTCCTTCCATACAACATTTCAAAGGGAGCCCTGCCAATGCTCGCGTGATAACTGTTATTGTAAGAAAACTCAGCTAAAGGGAGGTGGGAATCCCAACTCCCGCCAAAATCGATGACACATGCTCTAAGCATATCCTCCAGCGTTTGAATCGTCCTTTCACTTTGCCCATCCGTCTGAGGATGATATGCTGTGCTGAAATGAAGACGAGTGCCTAATTCTTCATGAAACTTCTTCCAAAACCTAGACGTAAATCGGACATCCCGGTCGGATATCACCGAGACCGGTATACCATGCCGAGAGATAATCTCATCTACATAGACCTTAGCCAATTCCTTTGCAGAGCAAGTCTCTTGGATGGGGAGGAAATGAGCACTTTTAGTCAACCAATCCACGATAACCCAAATAGTGTCCTTATGTCGAGGGGTTCTTGGCAACTTCATGATAAAATCCATTGTGATATGCTCCCATTTCCATTCTGGGATCTCAAGAGGCTGCAACTTACCATGAGGCCGTTGGTGCTCTGCCTTGACCTTACGACAAGTCATGCATCTCTCGACAAACCAAGCTACTTCCCTCTTCATGCCTGGCCACCAATAATATTCGCGTAGATCCCTATACATTTTAGTTGCTCCAGGGTGAATAGAGAACTTGGATTTATGTGCCTCCTCCAATAGGGTTTGACGAACCCCGCCTAACTTCGGTACCCAAATCCTCTCATGACAAGTTAACAGATCCCTACTATCCTTGACCATAGCTGCCAACTGACCCATAATTCTCTCACCTTTATGATTCTCGCTCTTGCTTCCTTCCACCTGAGCTTTCCTAATCAGCTCAAACAGCGGTGTCACAATTGTCATCCTTAGACAAACGCCCCGAAGGGGTGCACCCGAAGCCTTACGACTTAATGCATCAACTACCACATTGGCCTTTCCAGGGTGGTAGTGTATCTCACAATCATAGTCTTTCAATACATCCAACCATCTTCTCTGTCTCATATTGAGGTTTGCCTGATCCATCAGGTACTTCAAACTCTTGTGGTCCGTGAAGATGGTGCACTTCACTCCATACAAATAGTGTCTCCAAATCTTGAGAACGAAGACTACCGCTCCCAATTCCAAATCATGAGTAGGGTAGCTAGCTTCATGGGGCTTCAACTGTCGCGAGGCGTAAGCAATCACCCTGCCTCGTTGCATCAAGACTGCCCCCAATCCCGAGATAGATGCATCGCAATAAACTACCGTGTCCTCCATGCCCTCAGGCAAGGTCAAAACTGGAGCTTCGCATAACTTCCGCCGTAAAGTGTCAAAAGCCTGCTGCTGCTCCTCACCCCACCGAAAAGCAGCGTTTTTCTTAGTTAGCCGATTCAAAGGTACCGCAACCTTTGAGAAGTCTTGGATGAAACGACGATAATAACCAGCCAGACCCAAGAAACTTCTAATCTCTGAGGGGGTCTTCGGGACCTCCCACCGCATCACGGCCTCCACCTTAGCCGGGTCTACCCTGATTCCTTGCTCGTTAACGATGTGACCCAAAAACTGGACCTCCCGAAGCCAAAAGTCACACTTGGATAGCTTTGCATAAAGCTTCTCCTTCCTTAAGGTTTCTAATACTTCCTTTAAGTGTTGTTCATGTTGCTCCCTGCTCCGAGAGTAAACTAAGATGTCGTCAATGAAACCTATAACCGACCGATCCAACATCGGTCGACACACCCGATTCATTAAATCCATAAAAGCTGCAGGGGCATTGGTTAGACCAAACGGCATCACTACAAACTCGAAATGGCCGTACCTCATCCGAAAAGCCGTTTTCGGGATGTCTTCCTCCCGAACCCGCATTTGATGATATCCTGACCGCAAATCAATTTTTGAGAACCACGAAGCGCCCTGCAGTTGGTCAAACAAGTCGTCGATGCGAGGCAATGGATATCGATTCTTCACCGTAAGCTTATTCAGCTCACGATAATCTATGCACATCCTGTTGGAACCATCATTCTTCTTAACAAACAAAATAGGCGCTCCCCACGGCGAGCAACTGGGTTGAATAAATCCCTTATCTAATAATTCCCGAAGTTGAATAGACAACTCCAGCATCTCCGGAGGCGCAAGACGATACGGTGCTTTAGCTATCAGAGCTGCACCGGGAGTTAAGTCGATCTTGAATTCCACCTGTCTCTCTGGCGGTACACCAGGCAGGTCCTCGGGAAAAACATCAGGAAAATCCCAAACCATTGGTATATCACCTGCTTTCTGCTGTGGCTTCTTTTCTCGTGCATCTACAACATAAGCCACAAATCCCGAACCTCCATGTTGAAAATGTCTGCGTGCCCTAGCAGCTGAACAGAAAACTGCACCTCGATTCTTTCTCTCGCCCTGCACAACCAGCTCTCCCCCACTTGGGGTTTGAATCCACACTCGCTTGTTCTTACAATCGATCCATGATTCATGCTGACCCAACCAATCCATACCGATGATGACTCGAGAGTCACTCAACGGTATATGGATGAGATCGATCGGAAACTTTATTCCTTGAATCACTACTTCGCATCCCCGATAAACACTAGTTGCTTGCACGATTTTATCATCCGCAATTTCTACTTCTAACGGTCGATGAAGAGTTCCTAAAGCAATACCGAAACTCTTTCCCAACGCGGCAGACACAAAAGAATGACTAGCACCCGAATCAAATAGTACAAAGGTAGGTGTAGAGTTGACTAAGAATGTTCCTAATCAAAACATAATAGACACATTAATTACACACACCACAAACACGAGGCAAGTAAAGAAAGACTACCCGTGACGACGTCGGGCGCATCCTGTGCCTCCTCGGCGGTCATGACGAATGCTCGACCCTTGGTCTTAGGGGCTTCCCCTTTCCCCTGCCTACCATCGGTAATCCGGAGTGTAGTGGGTGCCGGATTCTGAACCACTCCCTGAGTCAGACGGGGAAATTGGGCCTTGAAGTGGCCTACCTGATTACAATTAAAACAAATCTTGACCTCTTGACGACAATCTTTAGCATAGTGGCCCTCCTTCCCACACTTATGGCATATTAACACCCAGCAACGCCCTTCATGATTCCTTCCACATTTACCACACTTACCATGGCTCCTTTGCCCTTGCTTTCCCTGATCTACCCCTCGAAATTTCTTCGACACCTGCTGAGTCTGAGTAGGCGCCGGACGCTTCTGCTTTTGTTGGGTTTCCAGTTCCAACTCTCGGGCCCGAGCGGCCGCGATCATATCAGTAAGAGTTTGGTGTCTAGCAGCAGACACAAATTCCCGAATGTCAGTGCGAAGCATCGCCAAGTATCGTGTCATCCTCATGCGCTCGGTCGCCGCAAACTCTGGACAGAAGAGTGCTCGTTCATTAAACTTTTTGGTGATCTCCGTCACTGTTTCAGTGGTCTGGGTCAGATTCAGGTATTCCTGAGCCAAGCGTTCCATTTCCACCTGTGGAACATACTCCAGTTTGAACTGTTCCTTAAACTGCGGCCACGTAATGGCATCCAATTGATCAGGAGTGAGATATTTCGTTCGTATTTCCCACCAATCTTTTGCACCCTCTCTTAGAAGATTCAGTGCAAATGTTACCTTAGAGTTCTCAAGACACGAACAGGTGCGGAAGGCACCTTCTACCGCAGAAATCCACCGCATACTGACAATCGGATCCCTGCCCCCATCGAACATCGAAGGCGAACAAGCCGAAAAGTCCTTATAACTTGCATCCCTGGCCCGTGATGTGCCCTGAGTAGCCAGTCGCTCCTCGAGCATTGCCCATAGCTCAGCCTTAATCGTACCAAAGAACTGAGGTATCGCAGCCAACACTTCTCGCGAAACCTCCTCCGCTATTAGGTTGCGGAGATTTTCATCAGTCGGTGCTCCCCCACTCGAGGCACCCGCATCTGGTCCACCGTTACTTCGAGTGACTGCCATTCTGAAATGCGCAACAGTTTCTAATATCAATACTCGGGTCAGTCCTATCTACCCAACTACTTGACTTTCTAGGACTTTGGTTGACTACTCTTGACTCAAGCGTGAATCCTGTGCTTTCGGTAATACTGGCCTGGTACTACCTTCCACACCTATTCGCCCTTGTTCCAAGTTCGTCACTCATCCTCCTAAAATGTCACACACATACTAAACCATTTCCTATGGCTCCTACGGTCATGCACCGTGGTGCCTAATCTTTTGATCTAACTCTACATCTCACACGTGCCTAAGAGAACTACTGCTAATGTCGTCGAGTCGCCTCACGGACGCACAGCCGTACACAATCAGGAATAAGATAGACGTTTGAATAACTGATCTACCCAAAAGTCACAACCAAACAAGGAACAGCCAGTAAGGCCAGACCAAGAATTCTTAGGCTATCTTACCCTAATTGTATATAACCTACCAGCATTCACTAAGCAACCTAACGACAGTAGCATAAAATTCCAAAGCAGCACATATGGCACAAAACAGTCTACAGAGTATATTATCCAGGCAACTTTACATCCTAGCACAATACATTTTATCACATAACACAAACTTGGCATGGGTAATTGGGAATCACAAAACTTACTTGAGTTCGGCTGACGGTTCGCATCGCATCTTCTTTTACTTTAATTTAACCTTCCAAAAACATTTTCTTAACAAAATCGCTCAGTCCTAAGTTTGAGTTTGGATTCCCAATACAGTTCATCCAAATCCCTCAAACCAAGGCTCTGATACCAATTTGTAACGCCCCAATTTCAAAAATTTCAAAAATCATTTATTACCAAGATTCCAATAAATCATTTATTCCAAAACATAAAACTGTCCAACATGATACTTAAATTAACAGCGGAAACATTTGAAAATACTATTATAGTTCATTGATATCAATCTCTTGAATGCGACGCGCTGCCGTCAAGCCTTGCCCTTCCCTTTGTCATTTGAATTACCTGAAATGTTATAAAAACAACGGGTAAGCTCAAAGCTTAGTGAGTCCACAAGTTACCATACATGCCCACACATTAAACAACCCGTCCTCGAGAACGACCCGACCCTACCCGCCATACAACAGCTACGGGCGTCCATCATACAACAGCTATGGACACGGGAAGGTTCTACCCATCATACAACAGCTATGGGTTCCCGGTTATGGCTCAACCCATCATACAACAGCTATGGGACAAGGCAATAGTCCAACTCGCCATACAACAGCTACGAGGGAACACGCATCAGTACTGAGCCCAACAACAAATAACCACAGATATAGAGCAAATCATATAAATGTAAACAACACACAAGATGCCTAACATGCAACATCATATAGTAAGGTGAGGATACTCACCTGGTTCGAAACCGTGTAGATATTCTCTAATATCCCCACTTAGCTCGTCCACACACCTAAATCCCACACACATACAACATATCAATTACTGACTAGGCTCTTACAGACCTGCCTAAAGGTTAGACTCAATATTTGCCATCAAACCATGGTCAAAACTAAGTTCCTGGTCAAACAGTCGCTCGCCGCGGCGTGGCTCTTCATCCTACGGGCCGCGGCTATCATCGAATAAATACGGGGTTTCAGCCGAGTCCGCGCCGCTGACATAGCCAGTCCGCGTCGCGGCTCGTAACATTCCAAAATGTTTTTAGCGATTATCAGTACATCAATCGGCTAGGGTTTCACTCCAAACCCTTCCTGAGATCAGAAACTACCCTA